>JANVCC010000037.1:3343204-3437637 GCA_025345505.1 Todiramphus chloris collaris
CAGCGGCGCGCCGGCCAGGCCGCCCCGCTCCCGGCGCGGGCCGAGGAACAAAGGCCGCGCGGCTCCGCTCTGCGCCGCTCGGCGGGGAGCCTCCGCGGCCGGCGCCCGCGGCCTTCAGGCCTCTCCGGGCTGCCACCCCTTTCCTGCGTTCGGGGATGGCCGCCTCTTACCTGTGCCGCCGCCGAGCCCAGCCAGGGTCACCCAGCTTCCCCGCGGTCCCGAGAGCGAGCGAGGGAGCCCGGGGTGCTGCCGCCGCGTCCGGCGTCAGGGAGGAGGCCGCAGGCCCGGCCCTCGCTCTCCTGCGCCCGGTGGGCCTTTCCAGGGCACCGGCAGCGCTCCTGCGCTGACAGCGAGCTTTTTGGCACACCAGCATGTGCGAGGTCAAGGCCCCAAAGGCCCAACTGCGGGCTGTCGCAAGGGCTATTAATGCTAGTCTAAAAAATGAAAGAGTCCTCGGAAGTGGCCTCTTACAGAGGCCGGTAACATCCAGCACAGGAGCATTCTGGTGATTTTAAGGGACTGCTAACAACAAACCCCTCCTCCGGTCTCTTCAAAGACTTTGCATAATCCAGGCTAGGCCCCTGTCCAGCAATGCCCTAAATACATACCTAACTTTCAGCACCTAAACGGGATGAAGTTAAGGTAATTACTAGTGTGCTTACAGATATTTTGCTGGATTAGGACCCTGTTCGTCTATTGAAGCTATTCAGTGGTTTGACAAAAGAGAGCCACTGTTTCAGGAAAATATTTTAAGATCTGTATTTCCTATTCTATTTCAATTTTTGAATGACAAGTATTTTCTTGGCTAGTTTAATTGGTTATCCAGATGGTTCTCAATATCCTCCTCTGTCCCTTTTAATGACCAGAAAGCACTGGGTTTCTTTGGTTTTTTTTTTTTACAACGTTCTTATGCTGAATCTGCCAAGTCTGCTCTTAGTCTTAGATTTTGGGGATTAGTTAAGGCAGCTTCTCAAAAATACAGCGCTGCAGTAACGCAGTACAATATGTACTAAACCCCCTTTTTAAGAATCCTCACAAATATAGATAACATCAATTATTTACTGACAAAGGATGGCAACTATAGGAGTGTTACTTTGTACATTTTTTTCCCTGCGCATCTTATACAGTGGTTATTGAGCCTTTTCCTTTAAGTATTCATGAGGAGTGATACACGTGGCAATGACTGCCAACCCATATTTGGGTTGACTTACTGAATACTTAGGGAAATATATTATGATTAAGTATTATTTTTGTCCCAGATAGTAAGGACACATTCCTGAAACAACATGTTATCAATATCAGAGCATTTTTTCCACGTTTGATTTTAGTACAGCCTATGGGCAATGATTTGATGTATTTTAAACATACAGAAGTCTATTCAGTAGTGGAAACTTCAAAAAAGGTAGTCTCCTGTAGACAACAAGGAAAAAAGCTTCTGTAATAGTAGCAGTTAGTATTTTTAGATAGGAGAACCAGAATGCTTATCAGTTCCAGTAGTCTGTGTGGTTTTGCACAAAGTGTCTCTGTGCCTAAGAGCTTTGATCCTGCAAATGCACACAAACTTCTTGCTAAAAAAGGGCAAGTCCTATATCAGATCAATGCATTGCTAGCTGGTCAGTATTACTAAGCATTTGTCTTTCACTGAATAGAACCTAGTTCCTGAAGCAGTGAAAGAATGGATCCTTCTTCTCTCTCTCCTCAACACAAGAACACTCCTCATGCTCCTATAACCTCACCTCTGAAATGCCTCCAGCTTGCCCACATGCCTTAACTTCTTGTAGCACCCCAGCACCCTCGTGCCTGTAACTGGCAGCTGCCGCAGAGGCAGCACCCCATGAAGCTGCTTCTCAGCAGCCTGCATATCCCCACTGCTCACCACTCAGTTTACGTCTTTGAGCTCTCCAGCTGGCAGACCAAAGAGTTTCTCTCCCTCCCTCAAAAGGATCACTCATCTCGGTTTTCCTCCACTATCATCACACTTTTCAAGAAAGTTACAGCAACTTCAGTGCTTTTGGGACTCATTCCTCCCTCAAACTGTGGTGAAATTAGCCCACAGGTGCAAAAGTTACTAGAAGGACCCAACTCAAATAGGCACCATAGCAAGATTGCACAAGCTTCATTACTGTAGGAAAAAAAGGGTTAAAAGATCTCAAAGACCTCTATTAAGAGGTCATCTAATCCATCTTCCTGCTGCAAGGTAGAATCAGCTATGTCTTTGTTATTCCTGACAGATGTTTGTCGGAACAGCTCATAAAAATCCTCCCTGCACTAGAAATTTATTTAAACCATCCTCTGAAAACTAGTGTTTGTCCCTATCACTACATTGCTTCTTCTCATAATTTATAACCTAAACCTCCCAATATAATTTTCACCCCTTCTTAAAACACTTCAGTAAACACAGAAACATTTTCTCCTTTCTTTGTTTCTGAAGACTCTAACCTTCAGTACTTTACATCAGTTCCTTTCAGTCTATAGGTCACCACTGCAAGGCCTGACTGTTCTTGTCTTTTCTCTCTGCGTACTCTGCAACTACTCCTTTTATTCTTTTTTTGATTATAGCTCTGGGTACTGGACACAGCACTCCAGCTGAGGCTTTTTGAAATGCACAATTAAATTATCAGTATCTGTCAGTATAATAATTGCAAACTCAAGTTAATCTTTTTAACATCAAGTTTTACTAATTATTAATTTATCGACATTGCTTTTGTATGCATTTTTTAGTAGGATGAGTACTTACTGACACTATGGAAGAGTATAATACCACTGTGATTGATAAAGTTATATATGTATGTAGACCTATAGTTTAATGGGATTACTGTGTACGTTTCATATTAAGATCTAATGAAATATTTTCTCCTCTGAACTCCAGACAGTATTCTCCTTCTTAGAAGTACCATTATTTCATAGTCATTTAGTATGTGATAAACTAGCTCACACTATTTATGTGAGTTGCTGTGATATTTTACAAAGTTCATATATATTATTATAGTATACATGAGACTTTTAAGCAAGTGACAAGTCACTAGTGAGATTTTGTATTTCTCTTGAACAATTTCTTTGTTTAAAAAAAAGAAGAGAATCTTAGCAACATGCATCAGCATTCTCTGGAGATGTAGAAATACGATTATCAATGAATAAATCAGATACTCAAATTTTATGACTGGATCTAGTTTCCTGGGCGGAAACACTGCCTCTGTACTGCAAAGTAACACTCGATCCTGGTAGCTAAGTGCCCACGCCCTAAGCAAAGCACTCCTTTCCAAGCTTGTCTGTAACAACACTTGAAACTAGTGAACGTACACATGCTTAACTGAATTTTCTATTTAAAAGAATTTTAAAGGCTCTAAAAGTAATGAAGAATTCATTTTTACCCAGTTTTGAGCATCCTATTCTAACTACTTTTTTTTGGTATTGAAATGAGAACATTAAGTCTGTAAGAAAATTGAGTACATAGTGTCCAACAAAACACACTTCAAGTAAGTAAATAAGACTTGTGCAAACTAAGTACCTGAAGGTAACGTAGTACACTAATTCCAGGTTAGCGATTACACAAATTGCAGAAGGACATCTAAGACAAAGTACTCAGCACAGTATGACTTTACAAGAAAAAGGCTATTCTTCATATGCAAAATAATATTCAATTTACAAAAATACTAATATAAAAAAAAATTGCCTTGTTTTTTCTAGCCAGTTAATCTTCCCCATACACATTAACACTTCAAATGCATTACGAATGATTTTTGCTGTCCGTTGTTTTCCAGTATCACAGAAAGGAAGGTGACAAGCTTTAAAATTTGTCACAAACATCCATGAGGGCTCTTAAAGACAATAATATTAAGATGGAACATCAGTTATTGATCTCTTCATCCTGGAGAAGGATGGGTTTGGTTTTATTTTTTAGTTTATATTCTTCACTGCCTAGGCTGCTAAACATCTTTATTCCCAAACTATTTAGGGACTTTCTGACAGCAAGAAAGTGAAATAACAGCACAACTACTTAAAGCAGTTAATGAAAAAATAACTTTACTTTTTCAGGTAAACATCAATAGCTGTTTCACGTGTTTGGACCACACAATTTGCATAGAAAGAAAATTCTGAGCTAACAATAACCCCACAAGAAAAGCAATTTTGGGATATGCTGAAGACCTTATGTAAACTGTTGAACTAGACCTAGTTTGTAAGAAAGTCATGAGATTCCCTGAAATAAGAGCGATATCCCACTCAACCTGCAAAGCGTCACACATACGCAAGATTGCTGACTCCAGTCATTTTATTGATAAATGCTTCACATGACAAAAGGCTTGGGGATTCTTTCCTGCAATGCTGCCTCTAACATCTGCAGCATTCAATTCCCTCAGATTTGGTTTCCACTAAAAAAAAGTGAACAAACAAAACCTTCAAAAGCAAAAGCTAAAGTTTCAAAAGGCAAATAAATAGAATGCCAAGCTTAGTATTCAAAATAATAAATATTTCATTTGGAAGCTAATGTTAGGTTAAACTGGTCAGATTTGATGGTCCTGCTGTACCAGTTGACTTCATTGGATAGAACTTGTAGAAACTATATGTTATAGCCTATTTATTAATTATAGTGCAGCTATGTATTAAGTCTTCAAACACGACAGCCTGAAAAAATACCAGGCTGATATTCTGTACATCATAATTATCACAACTAAACAAATTCAGTTATTTTATAAAGAAACGTTTTACATGTTTGTTTTAATTTCATGCATTTGATTTACCACTGACATCCTTTTTCAGGATTTATACAGAAGTTGAATGAAGAGGCAGAAAGCAGGTTTTACAGAAAGATTAGGGAGACAAAGATTTTTAGTTTAGCAATATACACAGTATTGGGGAGATCAAAAGAATAAAGTGAAAGATACTAAATTATTTTTAAAAGTTCTTTTGGGTGGGAAATCGTGCTTTGTTACCCTTTAAATGATATAATCATAGCAAAGTATATTACAGAAGCATTTTCAGAAGTGGAGATTTTAGGCAATACCAAATCTACTGACTCTTTAGAAGCACTATAAAAGTTAATATAAGACTTGCCTTCATCCCCAGCTTCATACCTTCTGATAACGGCCAGCATCTTGCCATTTTGTAGATATCCTAGCATATGGGAATCATAGTATTAGGTTGCACATATTTTTTCTTTATGTAGCAATTATTTAGAAAATACATTTTAAAAAAAATAAATCTATCAACCAATTGGAGACTATCTAGAAAATACGATATGTCACGAAGCTCCATAGAAATAGTTACGATCAGGATATTTCTGTACAATTATTACCTTGCAGTTTTAGGAGGGAAGTAAGTGGGCATCTGCCACTGGGGTTGAAGTAATTAATCTAAATTCGGTTTTAGAACAAGCTCTGTTTTTCAAGAAAGTAGTACACTGTTAGCAACAGAAAGAGCCACCACAAGCACTGGCCTCCTGAGGATCAGTATGAATCCAAGGAAAGGCTAAAGACCATGAAGTTATTTTGCAAAAATCCATAATTAGTCATTAGACAAAATACAAGTCCAGTCAGCCCTGACCTGTTTTAGATTCCAGCTAACTAAATTTAAAAACCTTTACAGCCAATTAAGCTCTCCTGAATCATCCAGTTCTTACTATGTAAATATGCAGTCTTCATTTAACTCTTTCCAAGTAAAAATGAGACGTGTAGCGATGTAACATTTAAGATGGTATTGCATTGCAAAAGTTGTCCGATTCTGGGGATGTGTAGCACATGAAGCAAATTCGTAACTACTTGGCAATTCAGTAAGTCAATTATAAGATGAAAGACTGATTTAAAAATAGTGTGGAACATACATCATAACTTTTCTAGTTTTGAAATTTGCATGTCTGTAAGATTGAACAAGATAAGAAGGCATTTTTGAGGGTTTTCTTTTGGCAAAGTTCCTGGGAGATTATGCCTGTCTGATAGAAATGAGTTTTACACAATGCCCTGAAGAACAACTTAAGTGAGAGACCAGGATAGGTAATTAGAAACAATATCAAGTAATAAGTCATCCATTAAACTGGTAGTATTTATTTTTTGTTTGGTTGGGGTTGGTTTTTTGTTCGTTTGTTTTTCCCCCGTTTATTTTTTAAGCCAAAGAGTACCTGCCAGATCTGAATTAGTTTGACAGATAAACTGTATGCACAAATGATCAGGTGCCACCTGAAGCCTAAACAATATATAAAATGTTGTTCTGGAAAAGCGGTTTCACTTACATCACTTGTTCCAGAATTTCAACTGAGGATCCTGCTTGCTGCAGAATGAGTGGAATGCACCTCTTTCAGAATACAAAAGCAGCAATCCACTTTATTGAGGCAAGACTTGACAAAGTTTAGTTAATTTGATAGAATTTAGCAAAGTTTAACAGAGATTTATCAAAGTTCAATTTGATGGTGAAGTTCACTCTATTCCTTACTGTGTGGGAGAAATACACAAAGGAAAACCGGTTTGGGCCGGAATGATTTTAAAAGATTGAGAATGAAATGCAAGGAAGACCTTCCTGTTGAGTCAGGAACGGAACCCCTTCCTCTTTGAAATCCTTGTCAGAGATGAGTCTAGGTGCAGCTAGATCCAGTCTTAGTCCCAGACTCAGTCAATAGTTTATAACTAAGAGAATTGGGGTACAGGGATTTTACTGGTAGTGACTTAACATGGCATTGTTAACTCTGAGGTATCAGCAGCTTAATATTCATTAACACTCTTATGGTGAATCTCAAGATCAGGCTATACGATGATATAGCAATCAATCAGTTATAATCAATATAGTAATTTAGATAAGGATTCAACAAAGTTCTTTAAGCAAATCACACACACAGATATACAGATATAGAGGTTAACCTATGATTAAGATGTTTCTTTTTCTGCAGATGATAGTAAATTTTGGCACCAAAGGATCTTTACGATTTTATGAAACCAAATTATAGGGAATTACTCACGTCTCCCTTCGTCAGCTTTACAAGCGGATGGTCTTTCCCTTCATCTGCCTTTGCAGGAAAAATGGACTGTCTTTCCCTTTGTCTGCTTTACCAGTGGACAGCCTGAGTCCAGTCTGAGCAGTGCCCCAGCTCAGGGGGAGATCCCAAGACACAGCCCACTGTGATCCCAGAGAGCTCCAAGGGGCCTCACTTAGGATTGGTATTCGTAGGGTTGCAAGATAATTGACTTTGGTCAGTCTTTTTTCATTGTGGCCATTTTTCTTGTCAGGCAACCTTGGCACTTCAAAGTGGGCTATGATCCAGGTGGAAGGAGTTGCAGGTACATTTCTCAGACAACAGGAGTTTCAAGTGCAGTTAGGGAGTGCGCAGTTGTTCCAGCTCACTGTACTTGTACCTGGACGGGAAGGTACCAGATTGCTTCAACTCACTGCCTCATTAGGCAAGATCAGAAAGTACCAAGTTGTTGTTTAATTACAAAATACAGTGGCTGAGACAACACAATGGCTGGCATCGAGATCACAATGTGGCCCAAGTGGGGGGTACCTGCACCACCACAAAAGTTCTGAACAAAAGTCAACACATCTTTAGTTTAATACAGAAACAATCAGCAAACAGTGTATTCAAACACCTGTAGCTGGCACAAATAAGTGAGTTTTCCAGGAGGTATATAAACATAGTCCCATACCAAGTGTATTATGGGTAATTCCTATGTAAATTCTTAGTTTGCTTCATTATACTGTTACCCATGGTTCAGGCAAACAGCCAACATTTTGAGCCTTCCTAACAGGAGGAGATCCATATAAGATTTCAGTATGTCTTTGGCACAAGCCTATTTATTTATGCAATAGTTGTCTTGAACATATTGGAGTGAAAAGGAGAGTGGCATCAGTTTCCTTGCTTACTAATCCCTTTTTTAGCTTTTGTGAAATACCTCTGACAGAGGCTGAGAAGGAAACACTCACTAATCCCCATTTCTATACTTCCAACCAATCTCTTGAGGCACATGATTAACACCTTGCTCAGATCCTGCCAGGTCTACCAATTCCTACTGTTCTAGCTCTCTCAGTACACATGAATGTTTCATTGTTCCCCTGTTCGGCCTTTACTTATTGACTATGCTCAGGCACATGACTAAGCACAGTCACAAACATTTGCCAGAAAAAGAGCATTTTGAGAACACCTCCAAAGAAAATGGTCATGCTTCCCCCCCCCCCCCCCCCCCCCCCCCCCCCGCCTTCTTCCTCTATCTGTATAAACAGTGACAAAAAGTGTCCTGGTTTTCATTTTCTGCATTAATCAGTAAGAATGAGAGCACTACTGTGGAGAAGTTTGGACAAAGCAGCAAGGTTTGCATTCAGTTTTAAATGAAGGGTGATTGGGGAGTTTTGATTTTTCCACTTGTTAGCAATTTTTCAGCAGAGATCTGTGAATCACCAAGATATAAATGCCAACAAGATCATGAAGTACAGTAAGGGTCCACTTTACTCACATTCCTATTTATGTTTAAAATTCATTTAAAAATCATTATCATTGTCAACCAAGCCTTGTCACCAGAAATACATCAGCAGATCATGCACTGGCTAAATGTGGTGTTCTGGAAACAGTACAAAGAAAGAATATTTATTATCGGGCATCCTTTGTCATGCAACATTCCTGTTAATTTTACTGGGAGTCTGAGCAGACACCACAGAGTGCAATAAGGATTATAAAATCAAAGGGGGCACCTCACTGAAGAATCTGGCAGCCACAAAGAAATCTGATTACATGCGTTATCCCTGACACTTCTGATTTACCAGGGAAGAGGGAATATTACAAAAGACAACATTCTGGTTTTCACACCTAAATATGGAGAAGCTTGAGGCATTACAATGTTATTTGAAAGAAATGCCTATTTCACGCAGCACATATCTTTTTTCCTTCCTACTGTAATATCATGTAGTATTGTAGTACCTCTTCTTTCCAGCCCTCCCCCTAGATTGCCAGTTCTGCACAGAAAAGCTTTTGAGTCACAGGCTTCCTTTAATTCAGTGAGCTCATTATAACAGTGTTATCCCTGGTCTCAAGAGAGAAAAAAAAGACAAGTAAAACACAGGCTGGTTTGCAACAGGATAATTCAAATAATGTGATAAGACAAGAATAGGTTTGCCATTCCAATTAGCATGGTGACACTGACCGTCAATAACATCACCATAATTTTCCCTACTAAAGATGCGGGGGTTTTAATTCTTGTTCTTGTTTGTTGGTTTGGTTTTTGGGGTTGGGTTTTTCTCCCATCTCACTCAGTTGTATGGAGAGGATAGCTCCCTGGCTTAAGGCAAAAGACTCTCTTTTTAAAAATTATTAAGCTTGGTTCATTAAAGATTAAGCATACACACCAAAGTAAGCCCCAAAATAAGCCAAAAAAACCTCTTAGGTATTTATAAATGAATCCACACTTGTTTTGATTATTTTGTGCATTTGCTTAAAATGCAAAGCTCTTGGGAAGATCACACATTTACAGAGCTGCCTGAGAGAAAATTTATAGCTTGTCAGCTGCATAAAGCTATCATCTTCCAACGTATTTTTGGGTGACATGGTAACAACATTCAATAAGAAGTTAAACATAAATCCTTTGCAAGCTGTGCCTGTGTTCACTATGATACTTCAATAAAGTTTATTTCTCTCTAAATGAAAGAAAGAAGGCACATAATTTGAACATCTGCACAGTGAAATACACATCCTTTTTCATAATTATGGAGCAAATCCTGCCCTGGCTGGCCCTGTGGGGATAAGGAGAAGCATTGCATAGCACATCCATTACCACAGGGATCCTGCAGACAGGATTGGATTCCAACAGGCACACCCCAGGGAGGCACTTCAAGACATGATAAAATAACATAACCCCATCTGCCTGCACAGCCTTATACACAGTGATAGGGAAACCTACAATAGCACCATGTTCTTATTTTAAATAATATACAGTTGAAGGTATATAATATCAAGCAGTGGCCTGCCACAGTCTCAATCTTGCTATTTCTTAATACACTATTGTAACACGTGCTTCCTTAGAATGGAAAAAATGGAAATGCTAATGGGAAAACACCCTAGTTTGTTCAGAATGTAAGCTCTAGAACATGGGAATTTCTTGCTGCAGAACTATTATTGCTGTTGGGCATCCTACATATTTAGAAAGTTCAGAGTGGTAGGGAAAACTACTGCCATAGCAATAAAATCATTCATCTCTATGTCCTAAATTACACTATTCAGTGACCAATTTCAAATAAATTGACTCCAATAGTTCCAACAAACACATCTGTCCCTTTAGTCATTACATTACAGACAATAATTTTCATAATCAGTAAATTTCATCCATCAGCTTCCAATAAATGGTCCTTAGAAGTGCATTACAATGGGAAGCCCTGGAATGTGACCTATCCTGCTAACTAACCAAAGCACAATCTTCCCCAGCTGCATATCAAAGCGTCTGTAAAACTGCTTTTAGAAAGGAATTAATTAAAAAAAACCCCAACTATTTTGCCCTATCAGAACTCTCCTCGTCATTGACTGTGGAGTTCCTATAGCGGTGGGTCCAAACTTTTGCTTTTTTCGTTTTGGAGGGTTTTTTTTTTTTTGAGGCAGAGATAAATTCCAGTGTATCCCTGGAAAACAGGAAAGAACTGCTTGATTCCAGCTACTAAATCTGCCATCTCTCCCCATTTCCACTTTCATTTTGATAATTTAACTTCCTTTTACAATGACTGCTCTCTTTTGAAAAGTTTTATTCCATTACTGAAGTCTAACTTTTCAAATTGTGCAATTGTGTTTTCCAGGGTTGCATAGCTTTCTTTTTCTCCTTAAGAAACTACTTTAAGCCATGGCCACTTTAACTTTTCCTCCTTTTTTTTTAACTGGTGTTTACCATAAAGTAACAATTTTACTGTTACCTTTCTGATTGCTGTCTAACAATTAGACATTGAAAAGCAAAAAGGTATCAGGAGTTTCTATCAAGGAGAAAGTACCACTTGGGAATGAAAAACAACCCCTGGATGCTGCATCTGCTGAATTCTAATGGAAATTACTTTAATCTAGTTAGAGGATAGACACTGGGGCTTATTAGTACCAGACGCCTTCTGATGTACATACTTAATATAAATCCTCACTAACTATTTTAAATTTCATTTATCTTTGTAGCTTTCTAGTTTTGTAACTTTGTTATAACATGGAGCTTAATTAAACCATAACAAAAGGCTTTTACTACTCAAAACTTCTTTCAGCATGATTTCATACAGTACAAACTGACAACCGACACAAATAAGAAATACCTGCTTATGTCAGTACTGCTAAATATGTGGTCTCAAGCAGCCTAAGCTTGTGTATGTCAAACCTATAACTATATTTAAAATACTATCCCCAAAACCTGCCTACCCCAAAGAGGATGACAAAAAGACTGTATCCTAAAAAGGAGATAAATTTCTATGTATTATCAATACAAATTAAGTAGGGAAGTTAGAAGTTGTTGGGAAAAAAAACCCCAACCAAACAAAAAACCAGAAACAAACAAGCAAAAAGTGAATCTTGCCCCTAAAATTCTTTGTCCATGAAAGGCACTTTTCCAAGCCATTTTCAATTTATCATGTTTTTACTTTGACTTTTGAACTGCAGTTGCAATGACATCAAAACATAAATATTGTGATCTGATTTAGGAATGTTAAAACACTATGCACTAACTTCAGCCAGTAGGCTAAGAAATGCTGGTTTCTCTGCCTTTCAGTCGCTTTATGCTTGGGATTTTTTTTTTTTTGGTGCACCAGCATAGATTAGCTTAGACAAAGCACTATAACTATATACTATTACTGATACAGATGAATTACAAGCGTAACAGATTCCTTTACACAATCTTAATAGTACTAAGTCCAGTTTTGCATCAGACTCTTTTAATAAACGCACACATACCTAGAATTCCTAATCATATCCTATGGCTTCACTATGCCAGTTGTTCAATGAACATAAAGTGAGAAGGACACTTCCTGCCCCACAGACTTTTGTATGAGATGAGAGAGAGTAAAGAGAACATGGTCAAAAGAAAATGTCAAGACAGTAAAAACTAGCAATATATGAAGCAGTTACAATGTGTTGATAGCCTGGTATTTATCCTCTGGTTTGTAGGGAAGACAGGAGCAAAAAATTTACTGGGATTTGAATGACAATAAGAGTTTTGCAGGTGTTCAAAACCTTCTTCCAAAGTAGGAGGAGTAGCATGGAAAAATGTGAATACTTCAATTGAGTCATTAACTAAAAAGGCAGAAATCCTACTGTGCTGAGGTTATTGGAAGAAGGATTTAACCATTCAGTACCATTCAGAGGTGACAGACAGCAACAGAGAGGGCGTGAATGGATCTAAGGAGGATGGTTTGCTTGATGCAATACACAAACCAGAAGCATGACGCCAGAAAAAGGTCATATTCTCAAAGTTGCTTTCTAGACAACTTTCTAGTCTCAGCAAGATGGATATCAGCAGAGAAGTATCAGAATACATCAATTTAGAACTACAGCTTTTTTTTTTTTTTTCTTTTTCCTTCTCCTGGATGATGTATTATCTTTGTTGAAAAATAGTGAATTATGTCGCTAAGAATCAATCCTCCCTATGTGGTTTTGGAAAGCATTCCACATTTGCCAGCTGCATGTATAAACAGAAGAATCCCCTGGCATCACCACTGGCTTACAAACGGATTCACTTATAGATATGCCATTTTTCGAGAGGTGCCCACACATCAGCCATATAACATTACTTACAGAGAAGCCTTACAGATTTTTCCCCACTGTTTTTCAGTTAAGACACGATTTCCTCTGGGTCCTGCCATTTCCCCTTCCTTCCTTTATATCCTGAGGCACAGAAGAGCATCTGCTGCCTTTCATTGTATTCCTCTGCTGGCTGTAAGGAGTAATTTTCATGCTTGGTGTAAGACTTTCATCAGGAGAGATCCATTTTAGCTAGAAGACCTCTCTGGTTCGGGAAAATATTAGGTTATTTCTTCTGTTATATCTCTGGCCTCAGGAAGAAACTGTGTTAAGCCTCCCCAATTTGCTGAAAGTCCAACCTGAATTTCATCTTCTGAAGAAGCAGATCTTCATGTGCTTATGATTCTATGTAAGCAAAGCTACATATATGAACTTACACAGGACCAATTCCATCTTATAAAAGAATTCCCACAATATTAGAACTTTATGAATGTCAGGAAACATTCACACCTCATTTGCGCTGCCGGAGCACAGCCTCTTAGTGTCTGTGCAGCAGACACACAGAAAGATTTGGGGGCCAAGCATGACTGGCTGATCTATAGCCAAATGGATCTCCCAGGCTAATTCATACATCACATTTCAAATTAACATTTCTGTCCCGAGGATGATGGTGCAGGGGTGAAGAAAAAGCTGTATGGATACTCTGCATCATACTTCCAGTTTCACAGAGAGAATGAAAACTGCTGTCATAATTCTTCTGTACGTATCTGGCAACATTCTGAGCTATATTCGTGGAAAATCTCCGACGGGTTTCACGATCTGGTAGAGAAGGGCTGAAAGTGTTGAGCTATTTTACAATTTTCATCAGTAGTTTCGGGCATTACCCCTGTTTGATCTCCATCAACACAAATGCACTTTGTCAAGCACCAGGTCTTCAGGGAGCTCCCCTGGTACTTGTTGATAGTCCTCAAGAAAGGTTCTATTGTATTAGATTTTACTGAAACATGGGCAAGAGAACTGCTTAAAATCTTTTCCATTTTCAGGAGAATTTCTAACAAAGTCTGTATTAGAATCTCTACGGCTTTAGTGATTTGAGCCTAGCAGGCAGACTAATTGCTCAAGTCTTTGAATCTCTCAACTGGAAAGAGATTGCTACCTGTAATTTAATTTAACTGTGCACATACCCTTAATTCTCTACAGGAATGAAGTAAAGGATAAGAAGGGGAATAATATATCTTAAAGTCATATATTTAAGTGGCCATGAATTAACTCCCTCAGTTAATACAGATTACTACATAATCCATCATATCTTGCTTCTCTTTTCCTCTACATGTTGCTGAAAAGCCTGAATAGATAAAAGGGGAACTTGTGTAAAAATAGCAAGGACCACTGACACATATATCCAGATATACACAGCAAGAAATTAAAATAATTGTCAACATTCAGGTTTTCACCTTATCCTACTAATCTTTATATGGGAATTTTGCAGGCAAGTTCCAATTTGGAGGATAGCATATTACAGTCTACAGGGTGAGAAGGGATTTTGTGAGCTAGAGCAAAACATTGTACAGGATAGATGATATATGATCTCTCTATGTCCTGAGACCTCTGTTTAAGGTGGTTCAAATCTGCATTAGGATCATCAGTAAAGAAACAGAGAACAGTGGTAGCACCTGCACCTCTTACCTAGAGCATAATTTAAATAGGAAAGTAATAGTCTTTTTAAAAACACGCTTGAAGAACTTACAAATTGTTAAATAATAAGGTTTTGGACTTCGTATAACCTGAATGTCATCTCCTTTCCAGTGACCACCATCCAATTTCATCCACAGTAAGATCTGAAATAATTTCATTACTAGAGATAAAATATATGCTTATCTGTAAATTAACCATGAAGGATGGAGAGAATGTTTTCATATAGCTCACACAGGAAGACAAGATAATGATAAATGTAATCACTTCCCACTCTACTGAATAGTGTTCTCCAGTTTAACAGATCCAGAGTTTTCTTGCTACATTGCACTTACAGATATCCCAAGGGGAACAGTTCACCATACAAATTATGAACTTTTTTGGGCAGTAACTCAGTGATAGTTCAAGTAAAATGACTGTCACACTAATAAAGTCTTCCCACACATGATGGTCATCACATGAATCTTCAAATGCAAGTCAGAGTTTGAATGTCCATGAACAAAAGGCATACCCTCTTAAGCTTTCAAGGGGACATGGAGACAATATCCATTAAGGCAAAGACTGTGAGCACTGTATTACTTGCCATCATTTTATTTTAATTCTCTGTATTTTTTATAATCATCATCCTTTCTCTATGTCATCAGTCAAGATACGAGTGAACACACTCATGTCCTGTAATTAATATATCACTCCACAGTAGATCTTTGAGATTGCTAATGTTTGCATTACAATTTATAGTGCAAGAAAATGCCTACTAGTGAACTTCATCTGCCTATCTGTCATCAAAATCTCTTAATCGCATATCATAATCCTGATTTTCCCCCAAAATACAACTTGTATTTCTTCTGTATTTTTCCAGCATTCTTTTTACAAGAGATAGGGACTGTGAAGGTTCAAAACATAAGCCAGGATACATGCAAGAACAGCATGCAAGAACACCTAATCTCACAGCATTGTACAATGCAGAAATATTCAGCTGTATTTTGGTACACATAACCTTTTCCATTACTTCCCACAGAAAATATGAGTGTTTGTGTAAACTAAATATAACCATATCAAGTGCATATTTCTCCATTTTATATATGTCAGACTGAGGAATATTTAAAGCTTTTTTATTGTTATTGTTAAGATAAAAGGTATTTTCCTTTTAACACGTATTTCATGTAATCTGACATGATCTGGGAAACGAACCAGAATAAAAGAACTAAATAGATTTATTTACACAGTGATATGCTGCCAACAAGTGTTGGATATAAAGGCCAGAACTCAAGTTCCAATCTTCTGAGTCAAATCCACAATACAAAACAAAGTTAGCACTTCACGTTTTCTGGAAACATTGCCTGTCTTTTTTTGCCACCCATTTGTCATCACTCTATCAAGCTTCTGCCATACTACAGTGAATTGTTAGCTACCTCAGATTATTCACTATTATTAATGTAAGATCTTGCTCTATTTGGCTAGATACTTTTGAAGCCTCCTTAGCAAAGGTTATGTCATTCATGAAGATTTAGCCCTGGCAAAGCTTGATCTGTTAGAAAGGCTGTTATACCATATAGTGATTTTGCAGGTTATATTAGCTATACTTCCACACTTGGTACAACAATGTTTATGTTAGGTATTTTGTTGGCATAAGAAGAAAATATAATTACTATCAAACATTCAATCTGTGAGCAGTGAAACCAATCAAGTCCAGCCTCTGGACTTTTCTGGAACTTGAGCATTTCTGTCATCTGTTTACTTACTGCCACAAATACAGTAAGAAAAAGACCCAAACCCCTACCTTCATTACTTTGGTAGAAACTGGACAGTGGTGCGAAAGCTGACAACTTGAAAAGCAGCTGGAAGAGGGCAGAACCTCATAAAACTCATTTAACTGGAAAGCCAGAGTAAATATCAAGTCCTAATCTAGATATTACAACATCAAGATATTGTAGTGTGAATCAGGGTTTAAGTGATATATTTAGAAATCTGCATAATGATTTAGTATTAAATGCTTTTTAGCAAGTATGAAAACAATTTAAGTTAAAACTTAGGGATGACAGAACACGTTAACATGAAAGTGCTTCTGAAGAAGAGACACTTAATATAATTTTGCTCATATCACCAACTGCAGGCAACTGTATAAAGTGATACACAGAATAAAAGTAAGGGAGAATTACAAAAATGCTTGCTCTAACACACTACACTTCTACAGTCTGCTGCAGAGAACACTTAAAATCTAGAGTTTATTTAGATTTACTTTTCAGAGATTCTAGGAACTCCTAAGAGGACCTCCAGATGCTGTCTGAACACCTTTAATTTATCATGAAATGCATAAGCTAACTGTACTTCAATTCCTGCTACATGTTTTCCACCATTCTTCCCCTGCTGGCATTACAGTCCCTTCGCAGAACCTGAGCTTCACATTCTGCACTCATTAAACTTATCTTGACCCATGCAAGGGGCCAGAACTGAATACACAGGCTATTTTAATTTTTTATAGTCAGCTTGTGAAAAAGGTCAGCATGGAGAGTGAGTGGGTCAAAGTCCATTGACACAGACAGCAACATTACATCTGTGCACAGGAAGTTGCTACTCCAGTTTTAATGTATCAGAGAAAAGTCTCACACAGTAGAAGTCCCTACCATTGGTTGGTTGATTCCAAGACATAAACTGATTAAAAGACGGTGAAACCATATCCTACTTTCTCCCTCCACTTTGCTTTCAAGAGTAACATAGTGTAGTAGCAGAAATAACCTGGGCATTGGGATCGCTCTTACACAAGTGCGGTCACATACTTCAAGCTACATCCTGCTTTAAGCTAAATTCTACCCCAAGTCACAACAAAAGCTCTGTCCATCCCACTCACTATCTTGTCTGAATGTATCCTACTCTATACCCTTTATCTTCAGAACCTTTAAATTCTTCTTTCTACCACATGCCTTCTCCTGAATGTATGTTTTAAAGAGTATCAGTAAAGCTTGCTTAAAAGAAGGGTTATTTACATGATGCCTAATAAGCAGTATGCAATGTTGTATAGAGTTATATACCATGATTAGCCTCTGTACCACATACATGTAATTTTGACAAGGTATCTAGAGTTAACCTTTGCATCCTAGTACGTGCAGAAATAAAACCACCAGAAGTGAAGTCTCCCAAAACACTCTGCCTTCCCAGTGGTTGAGAGATTTCCCTTTATTTCTCAGTTTGCAGAACAGCCAAGTATGCCTTGCCCTTTCTAGAACATGCATTTATTAATATATCCTCTTGAACTCCCATACTCAGGAGGGAGTTTCCCAAAGCAAGGCCTTCCAAACAGTGTTCTCTGTCAACTTGTGAGCCTGAAGCAAACTAGCTGACATGCCAGTATCTTCCAAGGGTGACATATCTATTCCCCTGATACATGAGCACCTTGAACTCAGTGTTATGTAGTCCAAATTGCAGGGCTGACTAGATCGTGATGCAATACTGCCGATTTAGTAAGGATTACATAGAGGTGTATTTGGTTTGTGGAACTCAGCGATGTTTTCATCTCTATTTTGAAACCATACTGGAGAAAGACAAACACCGCTAGACTGCCTGATTAGCTCCATTTCTCGCCCCCCCCCCCTTGTACTATGACAGAAGGCAATAAAAAAAAAAAAAAAAACACACCAAAAAAACCACACAACAAAAACAAACCCCACCAAAAAAAAAAAAAAAAAAACAAACACCAGCTAAACCACAAAAAAACCCCAACCTGCAGCAGGCCACATAGACACTATTCCTTTGATGGCAGGCATTCTGCTCTGTTTCTTGCACTCTCATCTTTAGCACTATTGCCATCTTCTAAATATCTGCTATACTCTGAAATGATGGCCTTTTCATCCTCCTATTTCTACCCCCATATGGACTCGATAACTTACACAGAAAAGGACAGAGCATAATCACAGGACAGATGTTAGAATCTAACCTTTTATACATACAGCACTTACAGATAACATCAATACAACAATAAAACCATCTGAGGAATTTCAGCAGTACTCTTGCAGTCCTACCAAGGAATATGTAGGAAAACACCACTTGTCCCATAATAAAAATGTTCCCACTATGCATAAACAAACTGTCTTCCAAAAGCCACTCAATTTTCTCCAAATAAAGTTTTTTCTTTTTAAACAGTGAAATTTAGGCTGACAATTACTTAGCTCCTTTTTCCAGATTTAGCATCCTGTGTTTGTGAGACAGTTTTGAAAACATTATCCCAATCTAATAAAAAAAATAAAATTTTTTGAGTTGAAAATTCTTCTCTTCAAACATTGCACTGATAATTAATAAAACACTACCTTACACGGTAATCATGTATATGTTTTGATCATTAGAAGTTCACTGAACATTTTACACTTTGTTTCCAGTAAAAACATTTTTGTAGGATTTGCTGATTCTCCAGGAGGCTTGCAGGTACTGTCTGAAACTTTCCCTACTGCTAAGTGGTAAAAAAGGCAAAGAAAATTATTATACCAGAGGAGACTTAAAAGGAGTGATTTATAGGAAGAAAGAAAAAGCCATTAATCTTTTATTTCAGAAGGCAAGAGCTATAAAGCTATAGACTCCTGAAAAGCTTTTTCCCTCTGGCATGACTTGTAAACATACTAAGAACTGCATTCAGTGGGGAAGGACTACCATTATCCCAGCTTTTCATTTCACGGTAGTAGAGATAAATGGTTTTGACTGGGCAGTAGATAGATCTAGGAGCATGAAGATCAGAATGTAGAATTTTGTTTCCTTTGTATTTACTTTCAGGTTTGGAATTAAGTTTCAGCTGCTGAAAAAAAAAAAAAAAAAAGAAGAGAGATAAAAGAGATTAAATTTATGAAAAAAAAGTGCACATGTGCATATTGATATTTAAGAGAGATTGTCATTGGCTAATATCAAACACCTGAAAGTAGGAATTTATATGTGAGGCACACGTTCCTGTCATCAGTGGCTAAAACCTCCAATCTCATTGGAGCTTGCCTCTACTGAATTCAAAACATAGCCAACTCATGACCCCACTGTTCCTCACCATGGACCAGAAAGTCACAGACAGTTTTAACACACTCTACTGGCCAGGTCTAACCCTTTGAGAAACCATTATGGTTCAACCTGTTGTTTGTTCCTGTATATCTGTCCAATTTCTATTAACACTGCATGAGTACAGAGAAGAAGGGAGAGTATGAGGAAGTGTGATCCATAGCTGGTACATCTGGAGTTCCCCATTTTCAGAGAAACTATAAAAATAATTGAGCTTTTTATATGAAAGACATACTGCCCTATTCTTGTGGCAAACCAACATCAAACGTAGCAGCTTTGCTCAGTCACAGAAACACAGAACAACTTAGGTGCAATCCTCTGCTCAAAGCAGGTGCAAATAGATCTGGTGGAGCAGGGCTTTGTCCAGTTCCCCAAGGACAAAGAACCCATGACTTGTCTATCTGTTCCAGTGTTTGATCATCCTCACATTGGAAACACTTCTCTTCAGGTGTAATTGTAATTTCCAGTTTGCATCCATTGTGTCCCATCCTATAGCTGTACACCCCCTAGGAAGAGTCATCCTGTTGTCTTCTCTATTAAATAGATGCTTCCCATTCCCCATCTTCACGTTCAAGTAACTCAGTTGTCTCAGCCTGTCCTTGGGTATCATACTTCAATCCCCTGGTTATCTTACTAGCCTTTTACTAAATTAACACCAATATATCAATGTCTTTCTGGTATTGGAAGGCTATCAAGAGGTTTCTAGCACTCACGTATTAGACAGATGCATCTCAGTTAAATGACTATGAAAGGTTAAAAAAATCTTTCAGTAGCAGTAGAATATTTTGCAAGTGGATCATAAACTGTCATACTTTTGCATTATATCTCCTCCATCTTGCCCAAAGCTTTTACACACTACAATATACATGATTTAATATATATCAATACAAGAAGTTGTCAAACTTCTGTTTTCTAAAGTTTTTCTGCTGGAATTAGGAACTGGAAACTAGGACACTTCCTGTGTAAGCTTTACTTTCACTCACAGTAAAAAGAAATATTAACAAGGACATCAGGACTTTGAAAAAAGTGTCATAGCTTTTCTGTCCTAGATTTAAAAATGAGATAGCAATGCAGTGTCTGCTACACTGAGACTGACTCCTGGGAGCCAGAGGGAAATATGATGAAAAGCAACTTTTTTTTTTTTTTTAAATGACAGCACAGGTTTCTAAATTTAAACCTCCAAATAGAGATCTTGTGAAGATCTTAGTGATACCTTATCCCACTTTTAGAAACAATGATTTTTTTTCCTAAGAGCTATTCATATGTAGAAAAATAAGAGCACAGGGATGATGTCACCTCAAAAATATACGAGGATAATCAAGGATTCTGTGCTTCAAAAAGAAAGGTGGTGCAAACATCATCCTTCTCTTAGTTAATATTAACAAAAGCCAAATGAAACAAGCTTACTCTTGCTCACACTGTACCTCACAAAGCACAGTTCCAGTGGAGTGTGTGCAAACAGGGAGAGCAGAGGCAAGGCAAAGGCCTCACGTGGGCTAGTGTGCTAGAGCAAACTCTTGCTTCCTTCTAAGAAAGCACTGCCTATATCCCTGCATAATACTGCACCTGTATCTGTAGCAGAATGCCTCACATTTATTTTCTCCAGTTGGTATCCTGAAGTTCTTGGAAGATCTCCATAGTGGCAACAGACAGCCAGATCATGTACAATAAATAAATCTGGAGCTTGCTAAAATGCGCACTCAGCCAATAATATGACTTTCAAACAGCTTTGGTTTGTTGGGTTTTGTTGGGGTTTTTTTCCACCAAGGGATACCTAAAGGCAAAATGGAAATCAAAGACCCCTAAACCTCCTATCAAATTGCTAACTAGGTTACTTAGATACATTAGCCTGCATCGCAGGCACAAAATCTTAGACCTCATTTAAGCTACTGCAGAAAGAGCAAAGATGGCAGTGAAAAACATTTAAAATTAGACATTGAGATATTCAGACATCATGTGCTAAATGCTGTTTTATTCACCGTCATGAAGGGAGTGCTGCAACCAGGAAGTTCCATAAAAACTGAAAATGACAGTGGCTCATATAGTGAGAAGGAAGTGAGAACTAATCCAGCTAGCTACTCAGTATGTCTACGGGCAACAAAATTTTGGGGTTTGTATGATTCTCCAAAGAGTTTAACTCCAAATAGGTAAGATTTTCAGTCCGTGACAGACAGCTAAGCCTACTAGTTAACAGTAACAACAGTTAGAGACCTGCAGTTTCCTTGCACAAAAAAGTCACACGTGTGCTTGACCTTTGTTGCAAGTCACACCAGTGTAAACAGAAGTGTTTTCTTTCCATCACAAGTACTTGCATAACTAGGGCAACCCCCTAAACAGATGAATTCAAGTATCTTTATGAAATAAAGTGAAGCAAGACTATAACTGGAAATGACCTGATTCACAGAGAATCGCTGTCCACTTATTCTGCTTTTATTTGTACTTCAGGAAATAATCCAAAAAGCTGTCACTTCCACTGGTATGTGTAGTGGTTCAGAAACATCAACCAGCTCTCCTGATTTTCCTTCTCACCAAAGGAGGATTTTTTTTTTACTGTTGTATTGCAAATCAGCCTATCACATTCAAATCTCAGTGCAGCAGTTGGTGGTGTTTTCTTCAGCTCATATTTGGTGCTTCTTTGCATTCTCATTTTCTACCCTTAACTTTTGGGAAATAAGATGGTACTGGCATCTCCAGTATTGCAGACTTTTGCTATGGATGCTGATCAACACAAGTGGTGGAGCTCCTACATAATATAATCAGGGGAAAATTATTGAAAAAAATAAGGGCTTTTACCAGAAACAATATGGTAAAAAACCCCACCACTCTGCAATTCAGTAAAAGAAAGAAATACAGTCTATACATAAAAATTCAAAAGAAATTACTTTTATCTCTGAAATATTGCCAGTGACAATATTAAGTTTTCTGATGGACAGTGTAAAACCTGAAACTCTATAACGACCTATCTACTAAAAGCAACCAAAATGAGAGCACAAAAAGGTGTCTTTGTTGTTGTTTTGGTGGGGGTCTTTTTGTGTGTGTGTTTTTGTTTGGTGTTTGGTGTTCTTTGAAGGAGGTACTAAGAGAGAAAGAATGCACCGTTTTGAACTGTCCTGTTCTTATTTATTAACTAGACGTCTGAAAGGCACACAGGTATCCGCCTACTTAACACAATACTGTTAAAATGGATCTGTAGTCTTGCCCAGCTCACCACAACACTTCAGAACCTTAGTCCATTATACCTCTGAGTAACCTGAAAAAGGCTTAAAAATAAAAACACTTAAATGAACTCAAAAGTCACAGGAGGAAACAGGCAGGGAAGAATCTGTTCCTTTTTAATACAACATTTAGGAAGAGACAAAGTACAGCACAATCATTTAGATGCCAAGAAAAAGGATCAATTATGTTTGAAACAAAGTGATTTATTCTGGTTTATACAGTCCATGTATGCACCCACATCCCCCTACAGGGACCTAGATACCAATGTCACATAGACCTTCACCTACTACAGATTGGGAAGGAGGCCAAGAACAACCTTTACACTGGCCCTTGATGACTGTTTTCTATCAAGCCAAGGAAAATTGCAGAGGGACGCTCAAAAAGTGAATGTATTTCTATGCTGCAAAACTCTGGACTAATTATTTGTATAAACAAAATCTCAAAGAAAAACCCTCATAAGATCCATGACAAGCAATATTCACATAGTTGGCACACATGGAATGGATCCTGCATCCATGTTCTGCACACCCACATTGATACAGCGCACAGTTATAAAAGATATTGTAAAAAACCTAACATGGAACCCTCTGCATTTACTGTTTGTTTTCTGAGCATTATTATTTTTATACTTTCCTACCAGTTAGTAACTATTCCTCTAACATTAGAACTTTAAACAAAAGCAAGACAGCACATCTAAGCAAATATGTCAGAAGTTGGCCTGATTCACCAGGCAGCTCTGAAGAATCCCTCTGGCCTTCCAGGCTAGTTAGGGTGTAGGGTCACACCTGTAGCATTTAATGGTTAGAATGATTGTGAAACATATAGAGCTTCAAATTATTTTAAAAATGCATTAACCTGTAACAGAGAACATAAAGGATATCTGTTCCATTAGGCATGGGCAGCCACAGTAGAAGTGAAATATCCTGGATCATCACGATGGCAACGGACATTTATGTTTTGAAAATTGATTCATGCAACAAAAATCAAGTCCTTAAAACTAGGGGAAGTAGGACAGAACATGCAGTATTTGTGCCCAATCTGATGTGTGTAAGTCTAAGCAGATGCATAGTACTAACTGCATACCTTAGGAGTATGTAACAGTGCTTAGTTAAACCTTAGGTAACACTTTCCACAAACAGAAAGTGCATATGTTCAGCTAGGCCTCTCCCCATATCCCTGCTATCCAAAAGGTTTTTATTATCTATGGGAATAGCTTCTCATCTTGATAAATTTCAGAATTAACACAATATGCAACTTAAATTCAGTCAAGAAGGTCCATCGCTTTTGAAGTTACAACTACATTTAAGGAATTAAATTTGTACACTAACTAATCAAAAATACTGATGTCATTCATGGTTACTAATGATCACGACAAAACCATTAATACTGTAATCATCAAGGGATATTTTCTTCATGGTTTTACAACAGTGTTGGTGTTTCATGTAGTACTCAATACCTCATAGGGAGGTGCTTGGTACTTCTCTGATTTGGCCATAAAGGTCCAAATTGGAAATAAATTGGAAGTTTGACAAAGGATAGCAAAGCAGTATATCATATTTGTCTTATGGCATCAAATGGCAAACAACAAAAGTCAATTCAGAGTGAAAGCTTCCACTCCCTAGGAATAGAAGTTGTTTTACTGCTGTATCTTTGCAACGTGATTCAAACAATGTTTTTCTACGTCTCTACTACAAATCCTGTAATAATTACACTGCAGAAGCATTCTGCATGTGAACTTGAATTTGATTTTCTATTTTTTCTTAAGATACTTAGTATTAAAGGACACTTAAGGGGTCTCGATTAGTTGGATTGATGGTAAATTTTATCTCAGAAGAGTAATGCAAATGAAGTATTCAAATCTCCAGATACCTATTACAGGGCATTGGAGAGAGGCCAGTTTTCACTTACAATGTTCTTTGACTAAATTGAATCCAGATGTTTACATGGAATAAAATATTAACAAATGTCTCCCAAGGGTAGACAATCGTTACTGAATGCTTTAATAACCTAAACCAAAAATTCTTTAAGGTGACAACTAGCCTTTAGCCAGAAAGATACCTTTGTTTATTTTACTTTATTTTTTTAATAGTGCAGGGTGTATTATCTTAATTTAATTCCATCTTGTCATCAACAAAATAGTTATCTGGGACAAGTCTGAAAAAGCTGTACAACAAACCATTTGTGAAAACACTAATAACTTAGTTCTAAACATATGGTTTCAATCTTGCCCCCCCCAACGTAAGTTACTTGTACTTTTATTTGCATGTAACACAAATCAGGTATCTTTGAGAGAGATATCTAGACATAAAAGAGGTATTTACATTTTAAAATGCTTCAATATTCCACCATGTTGTCCCCTTAAAAATACAGTATTATTCAACAGAGTTCAAGTTCTTGAAGATTCATTTCATAATTCATAGAGAGGCTATTATTTAACAGGAATTTCCTGGAAAGACATTTTGGTAATTAAAAATGTACACTAAATTTTATTATGTTTTTAATTATTTTTACTTCACTTTCTTAAAGGTATTTACCAACTTTTAACCCCCCCGGTCCAAATACAAGCCAGGTTCCTGTCCTTAAAGGTTAAGGATGCCCATTCTTCTCACATGCAGAAGCCTCATCCCTGAAGTGGCACTAAGCGTTTAATCGAGAAAACTTCATTACTAAGACTCTCCAGGCACACATTTCTTCCTCAAAACTACCCTCCGACAAAGGTTCCAGCTGTTGCAACCATTTTGCATGCAAGCAATCTCTGGCCTCCTGATTTACCAGACACATTTACCACATTAGAGCAGCTGTACCATGAGTAGAAACATGTCCTGGAGGCTTCAGGAGGAAGTATTTTTGTAACCAGGAAAACTGTTTACATTACATGTCTGTTAAAAATACAATGTATGAAGAGAAAAGCTGAAATTCTACACAAGGCGCAGACATTTCTAGAGCATCCTTATACATAAATGCTGGGAGGAATTACTACTAAGTTCAGAGCTCAAAAGACATCAGGTACACTGGTGAGTTCAGCCATCCTGTTTTACCCTTCCCCAAAACAAGAGATTGAAATGTCTGTGACATGTTAAAAGCTTTCCATGCATTTATCGCGTGAAGAGACAATGGAACATGCAAAAGTGCATCAGCTAAAACTCTTAAGTACTATTCACAGAGAAATACTTGCGGGACTTACCCACTTGGCATACAAAGACCAAGCTAACACAAACACAGATGGTGAAGCCCTTTTCAGACCCTATCTGGAGTCACAGGCAAGAGAAGGTATCAAATGAATTTTGCAACCTAAAGGCACACCAGGAATCCAAATTCCTTGATCTGCTTTGCAACAACAGTTAAGCACACTAAAACAGTGATGGAAGAAGTAGACTTTCTGATCTGGCTTTTTTGCTTGCTACCAAGGAATTCTTTCAGAACTGTATGAGGGTAGCAGGCTCAGAAGCCTGCTTGCCCACAGATATACACACGGCTACTACCTTCTCTTCCATTTTACTTGAATTTCATATCACTTACCAAAATGAGATACCAAGCACATAAAAAAAAAAACAAAGTAAAAGCAAAAAAACCAAAATAACAACAAAAAAGTCTGGTGTTATACTGACATATGGAAGAGATGTCAGAGAATGGATTCTTCCCTCCTCTAAACAGGCTGGGTGGTATCAGTGAAAACATCCCATATTTATACCATTTAAAGAGCAAGATTTAGGCCCACTTTTTTTTTTTTCTTTTTCCCTTGAAGACAGCCTCTTGATACTTAGTAGCCGACAGAAAAGCAGTAGTTTCCAGGAATGTATTCAGACACTACAGAGATAACTGTAGTACACAAATCTATAAAAAATTGGCTTACAGTTCACTCCTAGGTCCCTCTCTCCTCCCTTGAGAATACTAGCCGATTAGTTTAAGGAGGTTATGCACTCAGGTTCCTAGTGTATTTACTTGGGAGCTTCTAGTTCTTTTAGACCTGTTGCAAAACTGAAATAAAACAGGTAGTATCATTCTTTTTAAACTGCAGCTATTCCCTGCTTCCCAACTACCAAATGTTGTTTCAAATGCCATGTCTTTTGACTAGAGTAACAGGATCTGTCCTATCATTTTTTCTTGATAGTTTCACACTGTAATACAATCAAAAGGAGAGTGCTTAGAGAATGAGGTGTCCATTCCAAGCCTTGGTGTTTAATTAATCTTCAATTCATATTTAGTTCCAGAAAATTATTATAGCATCTTTGAAATGTTTCACTTTGGAAGTTGGATAATGGGCTGACAGTTGCAAAGGAGTAGGACAGTGGCCATATTTATGGTCTGCAAGTGCTACAGAATGAAAGTAACAGGATTGCAGCATAAACATACCTGTACTTTCACATATGAAAAAAATCTACAACTACTCAGAACTGAAAATATGTAATAAGGGGAAAGTAGACAACTTCTGACTGATATATAGATGAGTGTCATTACCAGCAAAGACAAAATGTAATTGAAATGAAAATATTCAATAGTGATGGGACATCCGTGCTTTTGCCGAGTCACATCACATAAGAGTTATATCCTATGTTGATTCTTGATTTGGCTATATTTATGCATGGTCTTTGGTAGGGAAAAGAGCTTAATCTTTTTAGGCCAAAATAACTTATGCTGACCATTAATTCCTGTTACCTTTAATCTTGAGAGAGCTCACAATTTAGATTTTTCAGTATAAGCAAGGACTTGCAGTCCTTAAGCAAAACAAGCACAACAAATGGTTGAGTAATTTTAAATAATTCTATAAGGAGCAGACACTAAACAAAATTCCTAACCACTTCAGAGGTTATTGTTCACTCTCAATTAAAAATAATGCCATCTGTTTATTTTTTTTTATTTGCACCTTTCTTCTCTCTATAGCTTCTTTTTATTCTCTAGTTTGGATCTTCGTAATCCTTTTTTCCCCTCCTGGGCTGTGTGGCTACATACATACATGTAAGTAAGATCAGCCAGAACCTAGTTGTGACCCTGAGGACAAGTGGTACATAGCCCAGCTCGCCTCGCGGAGGGCTGTATTCCCATCTTTTGCACACCCCACCATCCTGAGACCAGCCCTGCCCTGCACTACCACCCCCAGCCCCGTCTTTTACACAGCCTGGGGGATTTAAACAGCACGGATCACTAAGGGCCAGCATGTAAATCTGTGCCCTGGTCTGGCTTAATTTTCTAGTACGGACTAGAAAACAACTCTTTTCCTTTGCATATTTTAGGAAATTTGCAGTGAAACCAGACATCCTCCTCCTGCTATGGAATTTTACTTCTCTGAAATGCCTGGGAAAATATCATAGCACCATACAAAAGTGACAGTTGGTAGTCTCCTATTTAGACTGTGCTTGAAAACATGCTTGCAGCTGTAAACTTCTACATTCCTTTTAGCTGGAGCTCTTTTGGAGTTATTGTTTTGCCTGACTCTCTTCTCAGAGAGCATATTTTCCAGCTGTCAGCAAGGAAAAAATATCTGGAGGTTAGACCATCTAGCAGTGTTTTGATTACTACACATAAACCAGGAAAGGAAAGAAAAGTTATAAACCAAAAAGAGATGGCAGATTTGAGCATGTACTTCCACACAAATTAAATACAAAATGCTGATGCCACCAGAAAAAAAAAAAAATCAGCACTTCCACTCGGAATGACCCTTACTTAGCCTTAGATGAAAATTAAGAACATCAAAGTTCCGATTTGCACAATGGTTTGCAACCTGGGCCAGATCCTGAAACAACTGAACTGCTATGATTTGACCTATGTCTGCGTATGCTTTCAGCTACCACTGTATATAGAAAGTATTCAGAAACTACAAATTAGTGGAGTCCAAAGAGTATTTCATAAAATCTTTGTCATGTCTCTTTCTTGTGAAATCAAACATTTGAGAGACCCTCACTTAAAAAGTGTTCTGGGTTGTTTTGGTCAAAACAATTATTTGGTGCTGCATGGGTTTCCTTGGGCTGAAGTTAGTATCCAGATTATACATGTAATTCCAACAGTAAGAAGACTTCTTCCATTAAGAAGATTTTGTAGAAGTTCCTAAAGATGTTCAGTGCCTGAGTTTAATCTGTCCTGGAAGTAGATTTCTAAATCAGAACCACTTAAATGAAAAAAAAATTATCCAAGACTGATTGTCCCATGGGATCACAGCTGTTGTCCTAGCATTTCAGAGACTGAAAATCTATCTTCAGTGTAGCTGTATTTTGATCTATTAACTACTGTGTCTTGTCACCAAATTTATGAAAAAAAAAACCCTTGGAAAACAATACTTTATATAAATTTAATCCATGCAACAGCAGCATTATTTAGCCAGACATTACCACTGGAGAAATCCATATTTCACTGTGTGTCTGCCACAATATACAACGTTCTGAACTTTGTTTCTAATCAATCTGAACAACCCTGTCAGTTATGTAAGACAAGAGTTAGAGACATGATAATGAACAATTTGAGCACAGAACTGATGACAGGAGACACGTCTAGAGAATATGTTTAGTGTGTACAGTCCTCTTGAGAAGGAAATTATGCTGGTAAATAGGAACTACACAAGAGGCAAACTTCCTGTTTGTAATACCATAGCTCTCACAGGGGAGCAATCAATGTCACAAGCAGTTTGAACTCAAAATAATAAAGTGTGTAAAACAGAAGAAGAAACAAGTTCAGATGCAAATACCTCTACAGAATGCTTCACAGACTCAGCAAAGAATGTTGCTTTAAGGTCAATACAAGTCTCTAAATAAACCACTGGAGCTTATGTGCAAAGTTACCCAACATGGTCCTCTTGGCTTAACACCACAGTAGCTGCCTCAATGACAGGAGCGATAAAACTCAGTCATTGTGTTAAGATAACTAGGAAGCTAAGGGAGTATATTACCATTTGGAAAATCCCTGGAGAATTTCAGCGAGCCAGTTAAATGTCAGATATTATCAGAGTCTAAAAAAGATCAGCACACCCTCTTGCAGATGAGGGAGTGTAGGGGCTTCCTGGGAGACACAGGAGATGGAACTCCTCCCAGAACCCTAAACAAATAAGAGGTAGTTCAAGAAAAAGATCTTGTTTTCAGAATATGCATCTTTATTAGTGGTCCTTTATAAATAAAGCCTCCTAACTTTAAACAAAGACTCATTCAGTATGAGAATAGATCAAAAAGCTATATTTGGGGAGGAAGAAAAATCCTCACAAACTGACCATAAATAACATCCTATTTGTCTAAACAATGCACTTGAATTGGGTATATATTAGCACTGATTTTTAATTTCTGTGACCTCTGACTTTCCTCAGGGCCTCCTCTTCTTCCTGTTACCATTTCTCATTGCATGAATTTTGTGCAAACTCTTAAGCTCTTCTAAGGCATGTTCTGCTCGTATCACACACTAGCTGCCAGTAAGATGCTATGGATAAACTCTGGCATACTCTAGAAACACACCAGAATCTCACCACTTAGGGATCACATGAGCATTCCCTAGTCATGAACAGATTCACAATACACATAAGCTTTATTCAAGCACCTGGTAAGACTTTTAGAGACAAATTCACATGAATATTGGTCTTCATAAAATTCCATTGGGACATAATTATGCAATTCTTAGGTAACATTCAAATGAGATACTGATTACTCAAATGAGTACCGCTTAAAGAAAACAGTGTGACTGCATATTGAGTGAAAACTAATATCTAATGTCTAGATTATGTAGTAGAAGGAAAAAACTCTGGAATTTTCATATTTCAAAATCAAAATGTTCAGAAATAGCAGAATTATCTTATTGTATTTGCTACTACATCACTTAACATGTTATGGTTTTAAGTTTTGTAATTCAAAAGCTAAACTAAAGCTACTTCATCATTAAAAGCAAAACTGAATTTGCCCAAGTTTTAAGATTTAATCCATAAAGAACTGTCTTCCTGCATGAAAAATGTTCTTCTGTGAAGAACTTGTTTTGAAGCATAAGGGGGAAAAACACTAGGAAATTAAATACGTATTGGAAAAATTCTTTTAAAGGCTCCCTAACCAAACTTTCTTAGGCTCACAAGTAATCTCTTTTTTTTTTTTTTAATAGCACGTAAACATTTGAAAACCAATAGAAGGCGGCGTTTCTGTCAATTTTACCTCATAAGACTAAGCAACAAATATCTATTGAAAAGGCAGCCTGTTTCTGATTTACAAGTAGAGGGATTTTTTTAAATGGTACTCTTACAAAAGCAAACCAAACCAAAACTTGTTTTCCCATTCAACTACTTCCAGAAAGTTTGCAGAGCTAACATAGAAAAGGTTCTATGTATTAGAGAAGGTGTTTTTAATCCCTTTAATGAGGCAGCAGGAATTGCCTTTAGGGTTCTTTTCAAATCAACAATGGGCTAACATGCTTGCTGCTCTACCAGGTAGCTGTGAAGTGTACCCTTCCTGCTCCCAGGGCCTAAAGTATTGCTTCCCTCCACAACAACCCTTTCTGATTTTCATTAGACTGTTGCGGAATGGAATCCTCCCCTACAGACAGTGTCAGATGGAACTAAAATGCTAACAACGTTAAACAAGTTCTTTGGAACCTCCTATGGGCATTTAAAAATGTGCTAATAGCTATTGATACCCACAAAAGCTTAAATGATCACCTGTAAATTCACCAACATTTAGAGTCTTTACGTTCATTCTAGAAATGCAAATTCCCGTAGTGTAAATTCCCTGATGTCTTCTATGCCCTGGCTGCACAAGCACAGAATTAGAAAGACAGCAGGTCAAGTTTTGTGCGAGTCAACTCTTTTTGCAGCTCTTTCTCACTCAAAACTAGGCCATCTACATGCTCTGGATGAGAATATTTTAAATAAGCCCATTCCCGTGAAATTTATCTTTGGTAGTTAAGTACTAAACATTTCTAAACAGGAAGAAGAGCATACCAAACCCATTCCAAAATAAAGCACATCAGGTTAAGTGCAACACTGACAATGCTATGGATAGGGCTAACTAAATCTGAACCTTCCTAGAACACAGAGATCTTTGAAGGCAGTGCTAGCATTTGTCTCAGAAATGAGAATATTTGTATGACCAATAGTTTTGGAGCTGCCACAGCAGTGTATTAACTGGAAAAAATAGTCTTACCATGTCCAGCTCTGCAACCCTACACACTGACCTTTTCAGTTAAGAAATAATACAGAAAGAATAAAACCATACTGAATTAGCCAAGAATTGCACTGAAACATATTCAGAAGCTAATAATTTTTGTCATCTCTAACAACCAAGTACCGTGTAAGTTTCTTGACCAGGTTCAAAACCTGACATGCCAACTAGCCCTGTCAAGGAGTTTTCTCCTTCTTCATGCAAGGAATGTGACTTTGAACAAAACTAAATATCTGAATTATGTTCCTGCATCGTTTAAAAATAAACTTATAATTCACTTTTTGTAAATTCATTTTCAAAACTTTTCTATTGATTTGTATGTATTCCTAACCCCTCAAATAAGTACAATGCTCATATTGTAACCATTTACATAATTATTCATAATTAGCAGGACTATCTGTGTATTACTTGTTATCTAGGACTTTCTGTTGATTACATGTATGCTACAAAGCGGATCTCAAAAATAGAAGCTTCTATTTAATCTCCTCTGCATTACACAGAAATATTTGGCACTTGTTCATAATACATTAGCTTCTAAGTAACATAATAATAGAGCGAGCTGTCTGACTCAGGGCTATTTCTGAAGCTGCTAATTTGATTTTTTTCCAATGAACAGAAAACTTTCCCCATTATATATACCATTATGTGGCTTTTCTGCTTCCAATAAATTATCCCGGATTGCTACATAACTAGATAATCTGATAAGACAAATTTTGTTTGCTTCAAATAACCTTCATTCAAAGCATCCACTACGTTCAATGATGTATGTAAAATGAGGTTATAATGATTTTTTAATAAACATACCTTATACTTTTGACTGATTTATACAACAGTAGTAGATCTCTGGTATCAAAAGAGGAGGTATGTATGCTCAGGGGGCTACACTAATGCAAATCTATAGCACAGCTATGCCACATTGGTACATGGGCAGCTCAGGGACACATTGAAGTAGGCTCTTTGCGTGGGTGTAGTTGTTCTAGATTAACGTTACTCTTACGGGTGTATTTACTTGGACTACATGAAGACTTTTTCCCCGTATCAAAGGCAAAAATTCCAAACTTTGCAGTCATCAAACATCATGGTGTCCATGAAAAAAATATAAATATTCTTATGTCAATAACATGCTTCTAGGATAAGTCACAACTTAAAGATAACCCTAGAGCTGTACACATTCTGTCCCATTCTAGACTTGCTCCTGAGCTCAATGGAGCAGTTTCAAGGAGAGATGTGGGAATCTTTTTTTCATTTTATGCTTAAACAGACAGAGAGATGAGGACTTTTAAAGGGGTAAAAGTGAGAGTTCTCTTGAGTAATGAGTACATGGAAAGTTATTTGGCAATTCAGATTTTCAGATTTAGATTTTGGTTTCATTATTAGTCATTGCGGACTCTTTCAGAACATGGAAGGCTGCATTTAAAAACTGAATTAATATAACTTTATTTACAACTGTTTTTACTGTAAGAAATGGACTAGCAATCATAACGCAATTTAGTGAACGTGTTGCTATGCAACAGACTTGACCCAACATTTCTTTCAGTTAAGAAGGATTTTGCCAGTGAGGAAGCAACTTTGTGTACCATCCCTGCCCTGAAACTGTCAAAGATCAAATAACCCTAGAGCTAGTAGTTCATTAAATAACATAGATTGAATAAACAGAATATTTGATTGGGTTCCAGTTTCGCATAGATGAAACACTAGGGCTGGTTAGGGGAGATTAGCCAGGTATTTGGTTTTGCTGTTTAGGTAGCCACAAATCAAAGATGTACAGTTTCTCATAAAAGTTTTAATTGTTAATGACCTCTAAATGTATCTCCTGATTTATATTCAGCTGATATTAAAATACATTTTCAGTTCAATAATAAAATCCAAAATACTCAGAGAATTTACTTTGATTTGCTGACTGTTTGCTACAATCAAACTATTGACTTTTCAAAATATGAATCTGAACAATTCGTGCCAGAGGTTTAGTGTTATTTTTGTCAACCCCTTAGGAAGCTGAAAGAAGTTGATTCAGAAAGACAGTAATTTGCTGGTCATTCAGATCCAAATCGAACATCATCATCTCTTAGCAAATCTGAGAGAAGCAAATTAAATTACTATGGTACTCTGTTTAATCTGATAATCACCTCCTTAGGCATCAGAGAATCCATTCGATAAATCAGAAGTCCCTCTGATTACCACTTCAAGATTTGGGCACAATCCAGGTATTGGGAAAGGAGTGAAAGAGAGATCCATAGTTTGTGTAACAGAACACCAGAGATGATGCTGGTAATGCTGCTGGCAGCAGAGAAACAATGGAGAGAGTAAGACAAGAAAGATTTTTCCTGTAGCAAGCACTTTCCAGTAGAAACCCTTCCTTGTTAATATTGCCTGCACAGAGTCCAATTCCTGATGACAGTGGGTTAACAAACCATCAATATATGACAACTCCCATTTGTGCAACAGTCATGAAGCTTTCAGTGCTGCTGTCCATACTGCTGCTTTAGTGAATGAGAAGAGGACTTCGGCAATCACCTTTAGAATTCTTAGTTATTTTCTCCAACAATTTAAAGTAGTAATATTTAAATAAACACATTTCTTTGTTTCACATTTCATACCTGCTTTCATAAAAGGAAAGCAAGTAATGACTGCTACAGACATGATAATAGCAGATTTCATGTGATCTCATCTGTCATTCTGATTACTGTCCTCTGAAATAGTGGTATCACCTCTTCACCACCACAGTTATTTTCAGAAAGACCAATCATCTGTAATTACAGATGAATGATGGGAGATGCATGTATAACTTTAGCTCTTTCCAAGTCACCAGCTCCTAACTGATGAGTACCCAGAGAAACTCCACATTTCTAACAAGCTGGGAACTTTTTTCTAGCTGTGTGTGAAGATTCATTTAGCGGGGCAATTCAGGGACAGAAGGGGGAAAAAAAATAAAGTATCAGACCACACCCTTCCAATTCCAAGGAAACTTACCTACATATTTTACCTACACCTCTGTCTTTTTTTTTAATCAACTGGAAGATAAAATATTAAAAAATTATGCTACCTTATGATGAGCGAGTTATCATATTCGACCTTAAGGATCGTAAATATAAATTCGCACAAACAGATCAGGAAGTAGTGTAGGACCTGGACTGCAACACAAAAATAGCACCCACCAGCTGCCTTAGAATTTTTGACCAAGCAAACAGGAAAATGCATACAGTTCTGTAAGGACAGAAAGATTCATAAAGTAACCAAGCATCTGGAGACGGGTAGCGTATGTTATGAAGGCAGTTGAAGAATAATAGATGGAAGTTTCTTGTTAAAGCAAAAAGAATGCGTGCCTCTAGGCTGCAATAAAGAACAAGACATCCCAATTCCCATTGTCCTTAAGTAACCACTGCAGCCATCTCTACAGACCTCTCTGTGGCATTAATATAATGCTATTTATTCAGGTCTTCCTCTCCCAGACACACAGACTAAACCTTCTACTTGCAGGTTTGGTCATCTGTGCTTTGATATATAGGTCATATAAGAAAAACGAAATTCAGAAACCAGCTTATTTGTGTTAAGACATCCAAAAAGTGTTTAGTTGATGTAATTAAATTTCTTCGGTGTTCCATCAACAACAATTCTGCTAATAAAATACAAAGTTGCCTTTGTGGTATTTAAAAAAAAATAATCTTCTAAATGAGTCATTATTTAAAAAAAAAAAATTGCCTCACGTACAGGAAGAACAGGTCAAGAATCTCTTGTACAAGATTTTTTTTCTTAAAGAGTTAGGGTACCATTATTTCAGTAATTGTGCAGAAATCTGGAAGCAGTTGTAGTTATAGAAAAAGTCTTATGAAAAAGGTCCTTTCAGGCTAGGAAAGGAGTGTTGGATTATGAACCACGTTATGCAAGCCTACTGCTCCAGAAGCCAAAACCCTGCCCCATCAATTGCATAACCAGCTCCAAGGGAGATCTGAGCCCTGCTCCTTTATGAAGGAGCCTCGATGGAAATTCAGCAAGCTACCAGCCTTCCCTAGGCAATAAACAAGGCATTTACTGTCACTTGGTATTTACTGGAGCCAATTGTGTGCAATTTGATCCTCCCTCCCCGTCCTTCTTGTTTCACAGGATAAACAAAGAAACAACTTAAAAAAAAAAAGGAAAAAAAAAAAAAGAAAAAGAAAAAAAAAGACACTAGGCAGACTGTCTCCTGTTGACACTATTCTGATCTGGGAATCATATTGCCCCTTTGAAATGCTGAACAAGCCTGTAGGCTGCTGGTACAATTCTGAAAGGAAGTGGGAGAGGCCAAAGCAAACCAAGATTCTCTGAAATGGAATGCACTTTAAAACCGAGTATTTCAACCAGTATTTAAATGCCTCAACTGGGACAAGACCTACTGATCTCATCCTTAACTGAAACCACTACAAAAAATACAGGGCTGATTTATATAGACATAAAAATAAGTCATACTTTACTACATATCAAGGACACCTTAACCATTCAGTTCCCATGTTTTTGGTGTACTATTCTTTCTAGATTGCAGCTCTCAGTCCTGTTACATGGCATGCCAAACTGTTTTGCCATGTTTGTACAGGTAACATATTACAGAGGCAAAAATAGCAGCACAACTTTCATTTCCTATGTACACCTGCACTGATTCTTGGTCAGTATTATTATTCTTGCTCTATCATTAGTACTGCATTACTAAAGCCCTCTGCATGCATATTATTCCCATATTTACTGATCTATGAACTGATTTAACATGAAGGATGTCACGGTGCTGCTTTTCCAGTAACAGTAAAAGGCAAAAGATGAAAAGAAAGATACAAAGACTATCTAAGTCTTGAGAACCCATTGGGCAAGTCTGGTCAAGGGATCGCATTTTCCATAGCCAAAACCACACAAAGGATTCATATGAATATTGTATTTTATAAGCTAAACTCTATATAAGTTTATAAGTTTATAAGCGAAGCACTTCTTCCTCGCCCCTTATATCTTCTTCCCTTGTCCTTCCACTCTCACTCATATAAGAAAGGATGACTAGCGGTTTCACTCAAACACCAGGCTGGAATTAAAAACGGCAAATGTTGGAACAGACAGGTAAAGTCTGCTTAGATGTAGTTTTGCACATAATTTTGGTTTACCCTTGATTTTAAAAACAGAATTCTTATGGCTGGCATTACATTTTTCTAAATACCACGTTTGCTGATTACCGGTTAAAGAGTTTTTGTAGAACAGAATGTAAATTTACATTGATTTCCCTACAGCAGCAGTTTTTCAGACAACATCTCCTGGAAAAAAAAAAAATCCTGTTATTCATAAAATATATTGTTTTGTCAATCATCTTCCTGCAAAGCATTCAGCAGAACTGAAAGACCTGAAAAATACCAGTGTTACACTTCCTTCAAAGATGCAAAAAGAGACTGCAGTATACCAAAAATACCACCCGTGTTTGAAGAAAGTAGCGGCACAGTCACACAAAAGAAAAATAGAACTCCCCATTCTTATATCACTGTGTGTCACATTTGACTTGAAAAAATAGCCTGAGGTACTTGTCACTGTTTTGATTATGACAGTTTACTGAATCACCTTGTTAATTTCAAATTGGTTAATGATTAAGTGCTGTTAAAATCCAACCTTTTGATTTACCTCTCACCATCAATAGATCTGAAATTGTTGCTACATTATCACCATTTCAAGTATTTTCACCTGTGACACTTTGCTGCTTTATTAAGATGACCACTCATTTCTTTCCAATAGCTTAAAAATCCATCTGTTTTGCTTTGAGATATTACAATCCCCCTGAAAGACCGTCCTGGCCATACACAGTCCTGAAGCATCCTAAAAGTCACTTGAAACACTGACAAAAAAAAAAAAAAAAAATCAAACAATGCATGATTGAACAAAGCCTAGCAAGAAACGGGCCTTTTTTAGCTATCACCTTACCATTCATGTTGTTTTCTAATTAGTTACTAAGTTTGAATCCATGTCAAGAATCCCTTAAAACTTCAGTTAGCAAATTAATCCAGTTGTGCAATCCCTTTTAACTCTGTCAAAGCAAATAAATATAGCATTGACATTATGGAGGCACTTTGAGTAACCGAAGTAAAATGTATTAGTGATATATAAACCTGAATTGTTTTAATCAGAACAAAAAAAACCAAACACAGCAAACTTTTGGCAGAAAATGGATTTTGGAACACCAAAATCACTTCCTTTCCCTTGAAACCAATGGGAAGGAATCAATTACAAAGTTCTTAAAATTTCATCGTGTGTATATCTGAATATTAATTTACCAAAAATATGATTATAGCTAGAAATTTCCATGAACTATACTGCTCTGGGTAAGTTATTTCCTATCCATTGTGATAGCTAATAACAGATTATGCGTTAAGACACATGCATCTTCTGAAGGAAAGGATATCCAAATATATTCTTTGTATAATTTACAAGTTAGAGATATCATAGCACACAAATTACTCACATTTTTAATGCAAAGTATTATATTCCCAGAAAAAAAACCCCAACACATTAGGACAGATATCTACAGATACAGTACAGTTGAGCTATGTCATAAATAAGCAACCTGTGGAGCTCATTTTTAGTCTGCAATGTAATTCTCAACATAATTGTCTCCACAAACAATTACATAGGCTGAATTTTGTTTCACTGAAAGTGCCTAGATGGAAACTAAAGAGGTTACAGCTACATCTGCTTATAAATAGGACTTGCTTAACAGTTATAGTCCAGGTTTAGTTATTATTTAATAAGTGCAAATATAATTTTTTTTAAACTTACATTTGCAAGGAACTGTTCTCTGGCAATGATTAAGAAGCAGTTTGAGTTATGACCTATGATCAACCTACAACATAAGAGGAAGGATTTGTGAGAGGACATCCCAGTGCTTCTCACCAACTGCTACTTGCTTTGTTGCAAGGGCTGCTTGTCTTCACAAAATCTGACAAAGTATCAATTATCTATCAAGTCGCATACAGAATGGACCTTGACAAATTTGTGTAACTTTAACTGCCCTATCCCCACTTCAAGAATGACAATATTTTGGAAAGCGTATAGCCCACAGGCCCTAACAGTGAAACAAGCAATAGAAAGTTAACAGAGCTCAACTTTGTCGATGAAAATCTTGAAAGGTGACATTACTAAGCATAGGTATTTATAGCTTTAAAAATGCTTTTCAGTTTTGCTGATAAGTAGAAACGGATGCAAGACAAAGTCAGTGTTAACATTCCTCATCAGTAAGGTTCCACTATTTTTGATAAACATTTTTATCAGGGTAGGTGTTTGAAGAATCTCTCACCTAGCCATTTACTTAACAATAGATGGGTTTTAATAGAATGCTCTCTCCTAATTCTCCACTTGCAGCATTTAATTACCCAGGATGCAAAAAGCTGAACATCCATCTAAATTATCAGGTGAACTATAGATGCCCGTCATGTCATCTGTATGTCAGGCTACATAACCAACTAGCTGTTTGGCTGTAAACTCTATGAAAGTACAATATAACTAACTACATAACAGCATGCAGATTAATTATGAACACAGCAGAATGCTAGGGGCTTCTGGAGAACCAGCACAGCAATTCCTTGAATAGCAAACACTAAGTAATTTAAAAGATATTCCTTAATTACAATGAACTACATATAATGAAGAAGCCAGAGATAAAAAGCAAGTGAGATATTTGCTTGGTATTCAATAAGAATAATTAATCTTTTATATCAAGGTATCATTTTGCCTCAGAATGTACATCAAATGGTAGTACATATACACATAGTAGAAATATATACCCTAAACCTATTTATAGCATCTGGATCCAATGAACATGAATATTACAACCTGCTCTTCCCCATATTTATTAAGAATGTAATGATATGCCCATGACTCTGCCAAGCAAATCTTCTGCATTTAGTAGCAGAGAATGTGCATATTGAGTAAGGAATAACAAATAGAATACCAATGTCTTTATCATGTTCAAACAGAATTTACCAGGATACTGTGAACTCAGTTATTAGCAGTTTTCTTTCACTTGCAATTTCAAAGCTACAAAATTGAAGCCCTTTCATGCTTTACATTTTGTAACATGTCTACATAAGAAGGTTGGTGTGATTAAGACTGTGCTGTTAAATGTAGTATTTTCCCTAGTGAAATGCATGGCATACCATTTACTATAAACCTTAAATGTGGAGAGCTATAGCTCTAATCGGTTAAGATTTAGCAACATCACCAGCAAAATAAGAATATTTCCAAGACATATTTGTCTTAAATTTTCTGTTACAACCAACAGTAGCACACTCAGGCACAATTTTTTAAGAAAGCAACTTGTTAGATTATTAAACTGCCAGACCAGAATTTCAGCAGATGGAGTTAATTAACAAATGTAGCACCATCAGGCAGGCAAAGAACATCTCAAAAATCCAGAGTTAGAAGCAAAACAGTAATACATGAAAGATTAATCAATTCCACACCATTTGCTAGTTCTGTTACCATTAAGCAGATCTTGTCTTCCCAGATCTACCTTGATGACTAAACAAGCATATAATCTGTGAAATTTATAGTCACTGTGCTAAAAAACCTCAATGGCTTTCTGTTGGAAACTTTTTTTCATGGGGCTATTTCCTGTTGATTTGTTCCACTTAGGTATCTAGCTAGTTTTCATTGGCAGGATTTTCTGTTGCCAAATGAGTGGAATGTTGAGGCTTTTACATTGACAATCTGGTTTTCTGCATTTGTGACCTCCCTGGTTTGCATGTCCTGGCCATTCTAAAAATGCCAAAACAAACTGAAATGGTGTAGATGATTATTTCCTTTCCATAAAATATGTGATAGATTCATTGTGTTTGTAATTGTGTCTACTGTCTAATGTACATACATACAGACAACAAACAAACAAAAAAAAAAGCCGTGTTTGAATTGTTTCTGGACAGAGACATGTCATGCTTTTCGACCAAGGTTTTGCTCCACAAAAATATTTCACTGAAGATTTTCAGAAAACATTTCCACAAACACATACAAACTTGTAGATCCATAGACTAATCATAATGAGAAGGACCTTCAATATTTGCAACTTTACTGATAAGTGTAGCTTAGAAAACTTCCACTTGAAGCCACACCAGATCTGTAGCTTGATCAGTGTCTCTAAATTGGGGGAAAACAGTCAACAGGCTTGAGGGCAAGACTCCCATCTCAGAAGAATGGGAGGGATTTCGACAGGCTGGAGGCTTGTGTCAGCAGGAACCTTATGAAATTCAACAAGGTCTAGCACAAGGTTCTTGTGCTACCCTGTGCAAGAACACAAGCTGAGGACCATCTGGCTGTGAGCAGCTGTACTGAAAAGGAGCTGGGTATCCTGGCTAACATCAAGCTGAAAGGAATCCCACAGTGTGCTCTAGCAAGCAAGATGGCCAATAGCATCCAGACCTGTATTAACAGGAACAGGCCCATAGACAGAAGTGACTGTTCTCCCTATACTCGCCACTCATTGGGCTGCATCCAAAATACTGTGATCCATTTTGGTATCTCCAAAAATCTACAAGGAAGTTATCAAGGAGACAGAAGCAGGCTCCTCACAGTAATTTATGGTGGAAAGATGAGAGATAAATGACAAATTGAATCAAGAGGGGGCTTAGATGGATACAAGGCTGGGGGGAGGGAGGGTGGCGGACAGGGAAAAAACCCAAAACTTTTGAGCATGAGGTTGCCTAGTCTCAGTTCTTGGAAGGTTTTCAAGAGCCAGCAGGATAAGGCCCTGAGCAGCCTGATTTTGTAGAAGACCTTGCTTTCAGTAAGAGTTTGGATTAGTTTATGTCCTGAGATCCTTTCCAATCAGAATTAATCTATGAGAGATATATATATAAAAAATAAGAGCTGCAAGACTGGGCATCTGATCTATGATATTGAAGTAAAATTTTAGAGTATTTAACATACATGGTTAATGAAAATTCACATAGCTATAAGCTTCCCAAGTAGCCATTTCACTGTCATTGATTGTTTACAAATATTGTCTTTGTGGCCATGTTTTTTCTTCAATTTCTGTCATTTTTTTTGAGAGCAAAAGTTCCAGTAAATAGATTACAACAGAAGCAGAGCATCCTGGCTGAAATAATGAAACCTTACACTGACTCGCCAGGTATACATGCGGTTTTCCCCAGTGACCTCTTCAGTTCACCCCACAGATAAAGTAGCTGGGAAGGTTCTGCAGCACAACAATGAACACTCTTTGCCAGACCATATGCTCCTTCCAAGACCATATGCCCTTTGTGACAGTCCCAGATTAACCCAGTTTGTGTGAACTCAAAACCCACACATGGCACCTTTGTATGCCACAGAAATAACTCACAGAGTCCCCTTTCTCTCTCTTAAAAAGAAAGAAAAAAACTCACCACAAAAAAAAAAAAACAACAAAACCACCAAAAAAACCAAAAAGCCCAAACAAAACCCCAACCCCCTAACAATCCAAACCTACTCCTTTGAAAAATGCACCTCCCACCAAAAAAATAAGACACAACACCCCCCTCCCTCAAAAACAACCAAAACCCAACTTTCACAAAGCATTTTTATTTATTCTTTTGAAAGTATTACAGACTTCTGCTACATAGAGTAAGGCAAAGGTTTGGTTTTTGGTTGGTTTTGTGTTTTGTTGTTTTTCTTTTTGTCCCGGTGAAGCAGAATCAAGGGTAGAAATAGTAAAAGAATTTGTGTTATTAAATTTGTTAAACACAAAAACCTAAATTAAGGCACCTCCAAATTTAGCCCAAACTGCAGACCTGTTACGATGTCCCTAACATTTTGGGCAACATGTTTGTCTGCAAGTCTTTTATTCTTTAAATACACAAACAATTTTGTTTCACAAATGAAATAAGCCGTACATTCAATATTCCATTTGCAAATGCATTGGCTCTTGCAACTTAAATGCCTCACTAACTTCATACATCCGAGCTTTTCTGCATGGTTGCTTCATATTAATTCACAAGAAACAGAAAGTATCACAAGACACTTCTGTAATCAGATAGGCTATTGTACTACAAATTATTTTTGTATAACAGAAACTGTGCTAATAAATACAGAGGCAGCTGGTAAAGAAGCCTTTATGGTTAAAGGACCATCATCTCTTTATCACTGGTTAAGCAGAAGGGAATTCCTAAGGAGACAAACACTTGTAAGAAGCTTACCTCACAACTGCCAGGCTAGGCAGATTAATGGCATTGTCAGTCACACCAAATCACCATGATTGTTACTTCACTTTTACGAAAGCATTCTGTTGCTTGATAGTTTTGTATTTTAAAACCAGCTTATCTGCAGGGGGAGGGGGTGGCAGCAAGCTTGTGTACCAATGCTTCAGGTAAACATTTATGCTTACTTTCGTATTGAGCAGCAGTTGAAAGAGGAGCTATGGTAGAGGATGAACTCTAAGGGCCTGGAAACAACATCAAAACAAGACCTTGTCAAGAAGCTCCTTCAGGCCAAGAGGAGTCTAACCTCACATTAACCTAAGATCAAAGCATCGGTACATTTAATGTGCCAAAGACATTCTAAACGGCTCTACGGCATACTTCAAACTAGAAATGCTCTTTCTGCTTTGGGGAAATACCATCCTATGCCAATTTTAGACAAAACCAGATACTTTGAAGTACACTAAAGCTTCTGTGAAAACATTTCAATGTCGGTCTCTGCAACAAGATACTGAACTCCCTACATTTAATGCCAGCAAGTGACAACTGCTAGTCCTGATGTTCAGCATCTTAGGACTTATGGGCTTGTTTGTTTAAGCACCAAACACATGATGAACGCTCTAAGAACAATCTCAGCCAGCACCAACAATTGCAATGAAACCAGCATGTTACTCCCCACATACTTAAAAAAAATCCAGACTTGCTTGTTTCTGCTCAGCCACTATAGTACAACCTGCTTCACATTTCTGCCTCCAGCTTTCAGTCTTTCCTCTTAGATCTCTTCCATCTTCATGAAAGCGAGTTCAATAACAATCGGAACTGGAACTACATCCAGTAAGTTTAGCAAGTCCATTGTGTCATTACTCTGCAATCAGTACTATTTTTCCCCCCTCTGAGTACAGTGGATCTTGCACCAACCTGTAGCCACGTCTTCGGCAGTTTACATGGAAATGCTGCACAACCGCATGGCCGCTTTTCTTCCTACAAGGAGCTTTTGTAAATACTTTAACACTTAACTCATCATTGCAGTTCATGCCACTGCATTTTGATAAGGGAACAGTTTTGGGCTCTTTGAGGGTAGTCTACTTAAGTCTTTGGAAAAAACATACATACGAAAAAGTTCACTCAAGTAAGTGTGCTAGTTTATATCAGGGCTGATAGGTTGTATCTAGCTTGGAGAGAAATACTACATCTAACTAGATCAAATGGTATTTAGGCACCCGAAGAAACCAACAGGAATCACAGCACAATTTTCAGTAGTTATTTTTACTTTTAAATGAATTCTACTCTGAAACAAGGTTCTCATGGGGAAATCAAAACAATGTAACAGAATTATTGGTCTGACCAGCCATCTACTAGCTTATTTATAAATAAACCATAAAAATATAAATAATTTTTTCACTAGCCACTATGATATACCTCACTATTCAAGATGCAGCAAGATGACTAAAGCCAACATGAAACTGGGCTTTCACAGGCATGCAGAAGCATCAGACTAAAAACTGTCCTTATAAATTAAAAGTTGGCCTTATGTTTTTCAAGTTCAAAATTCCATCTTTTCATTACTGGCTTGGTTCCTTCCCCCAGTCACTCATCAATGCATTAGAACCAAATACAAAACATCGTAGGCTTACACCAAAGCAATAATTTACATAGATTGCCAAAACAACAACAAACTGATGAAACCCAACAATTATAACTACGAGATAACTAGAAAATTAGAGGAAAACAAAAACAAACCTTACAGGAAAAAAGTCATCAAACTCTCCACACATGTGTATCACCCTTCCAGCTCTTCAAATTTTCAGTTCAGAATACAGAGCCTTCCTGCCATGGCCCATCTTTTATTCTGAATTTGCAGGTCACATGGCATAGCAGAACCTTAATTCAGCTGGGTCTGTCAGGTGTATCCATAATACCAGTTACCAAACATTCTAGTATATAGCTTGTTCACCTGTGAGCTAAATTTTCTTGTCAGTGAATAGCCTTGCTTTAGGAGTCAAAGGGGAGCAGAGTATCACAGATGTCTTCAATATAATGCTTGCAGAAGGCTTCAGGGAACAACCTGCTTGAAGAGGGAACATGGATAAGGTTACAGCTGGTCAGCGTGTGCCATATTTTCTCCCCTACAACTCTGTTAAGAGACAGTGAAAATCCTTTCTGTTCTTTTTTTCTGTCTTAGCAGGAAAGTCTTTGAAGCAGCTTTACCTTTTTGCAAGTGCAGGGATTGGATACGTTACCCTGATGAGCTGTATAATGATAGGTTTTGATATAGACCTTCAGATGTTCTAAGACAAATAACTGTGTAAGAACCACACAGTGTATGTGACATTTTTTTTTTCCAAAATACGCACAACAGAAAATGTGCACCTATTTCCAACATTGTTCGGAAGCATAATGTCAAATCAATTAGTAAAACTATCAATTTTCAGAAGGGCAGTTAACTCAGATGTTAGAAAGGGTAAAGTTTTAAGCCTGTTAAACTTGTTACACCACAGAATATGATTCAATACTCAGCTCCTTCCACAATTACAGTCTATAGAGTGAGACTTTCTATGGCAGCTTGGCAAGCTGTTACAACTCACAATATATTCTGAAATATAAACACAGTTTTCAAATATACTGCCAATTTTTATTCTGTGAAAGAGAACTTGTTCCATATACCCACCCAGCATGCTTCAGGGACTTCTGCTAAAACCTGCTTATTATGTTTCCCACCCTTCTACACTCCAATATCCAATCAGACATTCTGCTTTGTGTCTCCATTCACTAACCACAAGAGAGTCTTAAAACAAGATTCTAATGGACAGACTTTGTACTTGTTTCACCCAGCAAGAATCTGGAAAGAAACCTTCATAACTTCAGATTTTCATACTTTAAAACCAAACCAAAATAAAATAATAATAATTTAAAAACCACACCACCACACACACAAAAAACCCACACCAAAAAAAAAAGCAAACACCAAACCAAACAAACCCCAAAAAACAACCAAAACCAGTGTTATAGAGTTTGGAACTATTCACTTTATTTGGACTGGAAAGACCTTTCTAGATGGAACAGGACATAACTTCTACTGTTTGCTTTGATACCAAACAAGATACCTCCTTGCTGCCTTTAATTTAGCTGAATTCATCTTGTATGCAAGTGTTTTTGTACGTTTACAGCATTAGAAGATATTATCTTGGTGAAACATTTTCTGAGTACACTTACCACACATTTTATAGGAAGTAGAGAATACATGCATGCAACACTAGTATTGAATCTACAACCACCACAACTAACAACTGTCCTAGTAATGAGAAGGTGTCACATATACCCGAGATGGGGGAAAAAAAAGAACTAGATTCTATTTCTCTGGCACTAGAGCACTGACTAACCATTGGCAACTCTGCTAACTCTCCACTTCTCCTCTCACCTAAGGTCTTATGAACAGATACATACAATTTAAGGCAGACAACCATTATGTCCTTCTTACTCTGCATTACTCACCATTAGTGTATTATGAAACAAACAAGAGACAAGCAAGAGCCTATCAGTGAAGAAAGAAATAAAGGGCCATAGCATTTTTACAGGAACATTACAAACTTATTTAGGCTGCTTTATTATTCATATATAATTAAATATCATATTAAAACAAATCATAACCTCCCCTCCCAAATAGCTCCTCAAGCAGCAGTTACATTCACCTTCTACTAGAAACATTTGAATAATGTCCCTGAAAGGCCCTGAGACTAAACACACCAGATGGGATAGATGAGATATCCTGGGCTTTTGCATGAATTATTTCAATCCATCATAATTTGGAAGACTCATAGCTGCTGTAATACTGGAAAGCTTAATTTGATTTCTGTTTATAAAGTAGGGCTTTGATGGATGCTATAAAACAAAGGATAACCATTCAGCTACTATATCTTCTCTGCATTTTTGTTGACAGCAGAGAACTGAGGGCTCCGACTCATGACCTACAGCAGTTTAAACCAATATGCCAGCTGTGACAACTGAGAAACCAACACAGAGCAGTCCTACAGTAGCAAGGGCAGCCAAAGGGAATCTCCTGCAAATAACACTGGTAACATTTCAGGCCATGACAGCATATACTCCTTATGAATCAGAGGCCTAAACAAATTTTAGTCAACATTAATGTATTGGATGGATTAGAACAAAAATAATTGTGTGCACAAACCAAATCAGTAGAGAATCTGCAAATTAATTTCACAATCACACTAGTATTGCCTTATAACAGCTAATGTTTAGTGATATCTCCTTATTTATATACTCAAAAGTCAGTTTCCAGATCAAGTCTGGAAGGGAAACATGTTTGAACTTTGTGAAGCCAAGTGTTGATGTTCCATGTTTCACACCATGTTACATTCAGCCCTGGAAATTTCTCTTTAGATCAGGTTTTAGCAGCTGCTAGGCACACATGCCAAGAGAATAAAAAATTGTTTAAAAGTTAAAATATAGCAAATTATATTTCCTTAGTGTAAAGAATCATTGGGTAGCTAAAAATGCAACAGAAAAGATTAATTTGTTTCCACCGAATGTAAAATATTACTATTTTAATGCCCCTTCACTTCAGAATGTCAAGAATGTCCTTATTCATATTCTTGTTTTTCTGCCAGAAGGAGATCTGGCAAAGGACTCAGATGTGCTCTTTTTAATTCAAGGCCCTCTCCTGCAAAGATCTCCCACAGAAAAGTACATTTAAACCACAAGGTATCTCCTCTTCCTCTCAGAAAATACTGCCAGACCCTCATGATCTGCCTTTTAGATATTCCCAGTGTTATTCTGTCTTTGCAGAGCTCACAACTGACTTTGGTTCATTCAAGGTGCAGTAATGCTCCTCACATAAAGGTTCAGACTGGCTTCAGTATCATTTAGTTCTGTGTGCTCATTTAAGTCACTGTCCCACTGAAAGGTCTGGCCCCTTCCTGGCTCTGCTTTTGTGTTCTGCTTTACTGCTCACCAGGTTTTGGCAAAACTAGGCAGCCAGCTCTGCTCGTGACCTGTTATATGACTCTCTGTGATATCTTGGCTGATTTTTTGATGTAATCCCACAAACTTTTATTTACTTATTTTTTAAAATATAAGTTCTTATTGCACCAGTATCTTAACTTTTGGCAATCACAATTGCCCAAACAGCAGACTTCTGGTTGCAATTTTGAACTCGAAGAACTCATATCAAAGGTAAATATATTACTACCAATTTAATTTGCATCTCAAACCTAAACTATTAGCAAACAAACGTACAGTCCCTGTGTCAAGAAGCAAATGAAACCTACATACATTAGTAAGGATATCCATAAAAGTCTAAACCGATACAATAAGACAAACAAGTGAACTTCTGCTGTAAGACAGGGTTAACTGCAGATACTCACTACGCTCCTACATCATCCCCTAACATTCTACATTTTCTTGGGAGGCCAAGCATGCAACCGTTTTCGTTTAAACTGAAGCATTAACAAGTGGCTCCCTCTCCTGTTACAAAAGTGTCAGTACTGGTATTTTTTTCTGGAAAAGTTTTAAAACTGTTTCATGACCATCAAAACCATTATATAAAACTGAAGGACTGAAACGCTCACAGTTTGGATTCGTCTTTAACATTTGTTTTAAAAAGGGTGCGTGTGTGTGTTTCTATACCAAAATGCATGCAAGCCAGCGTTTTATTTTTTAATAACAGCCTCTGAATAATATTCTGCTCAGCAAAGTTTTCTTGAAGTTAGTAATACTAAGATTCAATACTTTGAATGCTCATTCAACAGCCAGCATGAAAAATTATACATTACTTTGGATTTGAATCATAATGTTTCTTATACTTAATGTCAGCTGATAAGAAAAGAAAGCTGACTTGGTATTGAAATAACTCTGATAAGTTTGGACCACATTTTGTATTTTATTTAAAATATGTAATATTCTAGTTCTCGTACGTACACTGAGTATCATTCTAAAAGAGTTAAAAATATACCCAAGTGGAGACTGAGAAGGGGAACCAGTGTATTCAAAACCAGTTTCCTCTTAAAAATTGCCTTGAACAACTTGGTTTGTCATACATAGCTGCAGAGTCTCAACAGTACAGTGGAACTGCATTCTAAACTGTTTGTGTTTCACATACACAAAAGAAAAAAGTACACTTCTAAAATGCATCTCTTTTTAAAAATTCATCGTCTATCCCTTTTACTTGAGCATCATAGTATTTCCACTGTATGCACAGAATTACATACCAACCAAAACTGAACACTCACAGCAGCCATCAGGGGCAAAAATACTTTGGACACGATTAGTGGCACTGCTGTAAGCTCCTTGGGTTTACATTCTGTGATAAAAGAGAGAGGCACATCTAGTTTTGTAACCAGACTCTTTCAAATACTAGAATATCCTACTACAGTTCACAGCATGTCACTCAGTGGATTAGGTAGTCTCTGAACCTGCACAGTAATTATTATTTTAAACTGTATTTGTCAAAATAACAGGTTCTATACAAGAATTGTAGCAGAGCTACAAGCTCCCCAATAAAACAGCCATCGAGAACATAAATCAGGCCCAGATCTAAAAATAGCATTGGATGCAGCCTACAAAAAATTCCAGCAAGAAAGGCATTCATATCAAACACAGCCAGCAAGCTTGTGAAACAGAAGGAAACACTGCCAATATTAGAAAGACACTGCATGATTCACTGTTTTTCATGGAACTTTCTCAGGCACTTTCTCTGCTGTTGCAAAAGGCAGTTCAGAAACACTCTTCCAAAACACAAACTACCCGAATATGGCACTGAAAAGGAAAGAAAAAACCAGCAACACTAGCACTGAATACTAGGACTCATTTGGAGCTTTGCTTGTTTATGACTGAAATAACATTACTTACATAACATAACACCTATCCTAAAACTTAGAGGAAAAAACCCTCCTTCCAACAGTAAACTGTTGAATTTATTACAAAAAATCTTGTGCTCATCTTCACACCAGGAACCAGAGTCAAAATCTGGAGACAGATGTTCTATAAAGTGATAAAGGGAAGGAAAGGGGAATGCTGCATCACTCACTCATAAAGGATGGTCCCTATTATTTTCCACTCAAAACACTGCTTCTAGATGTGGGGGTTTTTTAGCAACTAAAGCATACTTTAGGAACAGACTTTAGAGAGCAAAATAAAGATTACAACATATGTATATTTTCACACCAGTACCTAAAAAATTTAAGATGTACGCAACCAGGATACACATAAGTAAAAGAAGACAAGTTCTTCAAGCTCATTCACACATGCATGCAGGTGTTTTAGGGGAGCCTATAGGTGATATTAGGCCAAGTGCAAAATAAAAATGCCATTTCCCTTTAAAACTGAGAACAAAGCTCAAAAATCACACTGGGGTTCTGTCTTTGCTTGATTAAGTAATTGTGTGACTTTGAAGTGGTTCAGCTATTCCTGATTAGGTCCAGGCATGAATATTTATTTTGGCATAAGAACATAATATTTAACATTTTTCAGGCCTAGCTGAATCATTCAGGACAAGAAAAACAAACCCTCCACATCTCTGTCATCGGTTGTGACAAACCAACTCATATGAACAGAAGCCCTGCTACATACTGAGGTAAAAAGACTGAATCCCATCCCCTTCGCTACAGCATGTACATAGTATTTGCACAATTAAATCATAGCCCTAACAGAGAGCATGTTTGGATGTATCTTCTAGCAGTTATTTCAAACCAGAAGTACAGGCTTGACCTCCCTCACCCCCCCACTTCGCATACAGGCTGTTCAGCACCGAGAGCTACCTGCAGTTTGCCATCTCGCTCCGTTTAATTTCTGGCATTACTGTACTCTGTCAAGCCTACCAGCGCAGGCTGATTAGTGAGGTTTAAGTTCAGATAAAGCACATACCTACTGCAGAGCTGCCCTGGAGCCAGCTTTGCTGTTCCCACATGGCCTGCAACTGAGGGGCTCGGCCCGGGGGCCACCCATCCCCTGTCGCTTTCCCGCCACTCTCTCTCCCCTCACTGCCTGCGTTCACTCGCTCTCAACCCCCCTGCCCCAGCCACCCGATCAGGCCAAGGCACAGAAACCTACACAGCTGCCCCCCAGGCTGCCATACAACCTGACAAGGCCGTCCCGTAAGCAACCTGTCAGCCGACAACCGCTCTCCTACCTTCCTGCTTTCTCACGCCCCTTTTCCCCCCCTCTGCTCACCTGAGGCGAAACAAGATGGGCGCCCTCAGAGGCCTCCTGTTCCACAGCAGCAGGGACGTCTCGGGACTGGTTGCAGGGAGGACGATCCGGGAGGCAGTGGAGAAAAATCTTCATGTCAGCCCCGGACAGCTGCTAGGACAGGTCAGATATCGTGGTGGGATGAGAAGGGATGTACCAAGGAGCTCCTTGCTGTGGTGAGGCTTAGGAGCTTGCTCACCACTTCCACTTACCACACTGAATAGTTTTAGGCAAGTTGGTTCTTTATTGTGCCTCAGTGTCTCTGTTTGAAAAATGGGAACGATTATGCTGGCCATCTGTGTGGAATATTTTGGTTGATAAGGAAAAAGATACTCATCAAATACATTCCTTGGCAATTCTGTAGTTCACGTCAAAGCCCTTTTCATTCATGTTTTCCACCATTAAAACCTAAGCATTTTCTCAGATGTATCTATAAAAAGAATGGGAATTATGTAGTAATATTTGTGCTACAGATTGACCCTCTGCATACTTATTGTGTTAAACAAAAGACAATTTACAATTACATCATTAGCTTATCATTAATAAATTAGTATTTTTTCATAGGCAAAAAGAACACTCAGGTACTTGCCGTATACTCATTGGGCTACCTGCTGACAACGGGCACTCATGAACAGACCTGTGGGACTGTGTACAAAAAACTCGTTCTGTAAGTCTCTTCTAGAGATTTTTACTTACTAATATCAAGCTTTTCACCTTAACTTTTTTTTTCAGTGCAGAACAGCTCTCCCACATATCACAGTGTTTTGACAATTTTTCATATTTTTCTTTCATGATACACATTTGCATTAGGAAATAGTCTTTTGCAATAAATACAACAGTATATTTCCTATTTTTAAACAGATGTGGTTTTTCTCTAGATTCAGACAACTTTCAAGATAAACAGGAAGGTCCCTGTAACTCAGTGCATTAACACACGTAGGAAAAGCATGGGATGTGCTGGGAAACAAAGTATGAAGAAACCTGATGGCATTATCTCAGGTACAGCAGGAATGATGAGTTCAGGCTCATCATCAGTGCAGGATTTTCTTGCAAAACCATGTCATTCACTTTATATGTCTTTTGCTAGGACAGAACCCGATAACCTATCTGTAGTGTGAGCTGTCTGGGACTGGGAGCAATGCAGGAAACAGAGTAGAAGGCTCTAAGCTTAGAGCCAGAGTCTGCTGCTCCCAAACTGACAAATCAAGAGTGTCTTAGGTAACTGACCTGCTTGTTACACAGGATCACAGCAGAAGTAAACCACAGTTACGTATTAGTAATCACACAGACAACTACTTGAATGCACTCAGGTGATTATGATATTTTATTGGTTTAGTATGGAGCTAGGAGATGATACATATATAAAGGATTTGGAGTTTTTGGTGTGTATTGCTAGGTCTTGGCACTTTTTTACTGTCACAGGTAAACTCGGGGCTGTTCTGTTCAGGTAAAAGTTGTATCTATGTGGAATTATGACTATCTTATCCTAGACAACAGGGAAATTCTGAGAAAGGTCAAAGAAATATTCCTTTATCTTCCCCTTCCAGTGCAAATACTGTAAGGAATGAAGGTTTGTCTTTACAAAACAAGCTGTGGGCCTGCTGTAGATAAGACTAGCACCAAGAGACAAGAAGAACAATAGGATGGATTCCACTGATTGAAGAATGGAAGGAGATTTGTCTTTGCAAATGAACTGTAGGTCTGCTGGTGAATGAAATTTAGATACAATGGGACGAGCCATAAATTCTGTAAGGGATTAAAAAAAAGGGGGGGGGGGGGGGTGGGGTTATACATTAAAAGGGAATCTTAGATATTAAGTGTTCTGGGAAGTCTGTACCTCTCAAGTACCTCAGCCAATGGGGAAAGAGAGAGGGAAAAGCGGACGGGAAATGAGGATAAAAAGGAGGCTGCATCCTCCAAAAATTTGAGAGACCCCAGGGGAATGCCCCATGGCCTCTCCCTTTATTCGAATAAAGTAAAAGGACTCCTCTGTCTCCTTTTTGGACATAAACTTCTGGTGATTGTGGGTTAATTTTCCTGACAATACCAAGAAATTGAAAGTTGTATTAGCAATATATATCATCTCACAAAAGAAAGAAGTTATTCTAGGTATCAGGAACATTCTAGCTACATTTGGACTTAAACTTGACTTTTTCCTCTGCTCATTCTACTCTGAGCACTTGGTGCAGTTAATAAAGGACCAACATACTTGCATAAAAAAAGCTTATTTTCTTCACCATTATATATATATATATATATATAAAAACCCCCAACTTGTTGAGTGCAATATAACTTTCTTGGTTGCTATTTCATGCAGTGCTAGTTCTGTTGTGGACTGAAAGCGGCTGTTTATACATTTTATGAGCAGCCATACTTATAGTAAGTAGGCTAACAGTGAACTAAGAACAAGTGAAAACAAAACTGAAAGACACTGATGGGTTTGTTCCAAGTGCAGTTGAGATGCCACCCTGGATCTTCCTCTACCATATGGCATAGCATTGCAACAGCTCCACCCACTTCCCTCAAGGAAAATACAGACCATACTGATTATGTTTGTCATCTTCCCAGTTAACAGAGATGCAGTGTTTAAAACTCAAAGCTGAAGAGGTAATAGACCCTAAAAAAAAATTAAAAAAAAGAAATACAGAAAAGAATCTTTGGCCTCACTTTGTATCATTTTACATGAACTTTAGCTGTGACAATTTAACATCCAGTAATAACCTCCTGACATCAAAATCAATTATCAAGTCTGTCCTCTATCTGGGAAAAAGTAAGATTACAGGTTTTAGATAGCTACTATTCCCAGCAAGGCTTCTTGTTTCATGCAGAAGTAATCAGCTGCTACTCTGCTGAATACTTGATGCTACATTCCTCTTTAATTTCTTTCAAACTGGATATTAACATAAACAGCACATCAGCATTTACCACCATCAATATAGCCCCCCAACCCACCACTACCTAGTGAAGAGTTTAAATACTTCACCACACTAAATAGTAATCAACATGGCATTTATATTTTGCAGCCCCTACAGTGTCACACTCTAGTTTTTATCTTCTTCCTTCCTTGTGACAAACTAAACCACAATTCTTTATCTGCACTTTTGTACCACCCAATTGGTTTCAGTATTACATAAACTAACATGCAAAGGAGACATGTAACAGTATTGCTCTTAGCCCAGTACCTTGATCCTCCTACTCGCCCCCAGAAGAGCTTATTAGGAATTAAGAAGCTGACCCAAAGTTCCTGTGTCTCATTCTAATGTAAAACTAATTAAAATGATACCAACTCAAATCAGTGTCAACAGGCTTTAGGAACCTGCCTAAATTTTTATGGGGATGGAATTTGGTCATCACGTAGCACTTCGTAGGTAGGCACTGCTTCTTGGCAAATGTGCTGGTCAGAACAACTCTGGACACCTGACTAATAAATTGCCCCCAATATACAAGAAAAAAATTAGTTAAGAGTTGTCTGTTTGGATGTAGAAATGTACTCAAAACCTTTCTTCATCCTCACTTGTATTTTTGGAGTGCTGTAATAGCTGTTCCCAATACTCTTCTTTTGTTCTTGCTGCAATCATCTTTCAGTTTGCTGCTGTTGAGGGAAGCACAAGACTTTGCCTTCTGTTTCTGATTTCACAATACACATGAAAGGGCCATGCAAGAAGATGGACTTTCAACACCCTCATTTCCTCAGTATATTTCAGCTCTGCAGTTAAGCAAAGAGTGATTTCAGAACCCAGGGAACTGCAAAGAAAGCTACTATACTATGCTTTAGGGTAAAGCTCAGTATCTCAGAAGTTTAACATGGGCTCCACAGACCACATTTTCTTTACAGCACCAGAAACCAGTTAAAAGGAAGGTGTAACAGACTTAAGCATGTACAGAGACAGACACACTAATCTTCACTTTGCTCTTGAACGTTCCATCATAATTTATGTTCCTTTTTTTTTTCCCCACTTGACTTTTGGGACAGTACCCAGAGCAGATTTAAAGGGGTGGAGCTGACTTAACTGCAGCCTATTAGCTCTGCTCAAGACAGCATGCCATTTCTATATAAACAGCATCACATTCTGTTCATAGCTTATTACAGCAGGCAGATTTAGAACAGGCAGGGCAAAAACACATGGGTAAGGGTGCACATTGTTAAAGATACTAAAATTACTCTGAAATAATATTGATGGTCAAAAGAGTTTCCAACTTAAAACCCAGTATAGGTATTGCAGATCTGTTAAAGCATTACAAATATTTTCTCCTGGGGAGAGTTGTGAATTTACACTCTCATCGAAACATTTCCTTTCCTCCTCTCACAGATTATCTCTCAACCTGGATGAGCAGGCAAATGGATTTTGTTGGTTTTCATTCCACAGGCACAACAATTTTATTCATACATACAGAGCTTCTTAAGTGCCCATAATATCAGAAGGCTGCTTAGTATCCATAATTTATTCAAATACGCAGTTTTATCCATAACACTCCTACTGTAATCTGTCTTGCATTTAATCTTTCTTTATATAAGAATGATTATTTCTTTAAGAACGAGGACTTGAGACTGTCAGAAGCCTTCAAAAAAAACCAAAACCCAAACAAAACCCTACAAACCAACAGATGTATATCGCCACCTTGTGATGGCACTTCAGCAATACACCCAACTTCCACTGCTCCCATACAGTGATTTTTCGAACTGCTATCTGTAAGACCGTTAGCAGTACAGCCTATTTCCTAAATCCATGACGCAGGCTTAAGGAAAGCAGGTTCATATATATGCTGTGTACAAGTCTTTGTATCTGCAAATATTAAAAGGGTCTGTTTTATTTCCATGGAGAAATATTTCAAAGTTCATAAGTGAAGGAGATAATACTAGAGCATAGATTTTTCTAAGGGTATCTATACTTTGGATACAAACACCAACAATGATATTTGACAGATTCATGGCTTATATCATAGTATGTTATGCATGCATCTGAAGGTGTAAGTCATTTTAAGCCTCTGACATGATTTTTCCCTTTTGAGGAAAGTGGTTTTTAGAAAGTGCTAAAACACTAAAGTGGTAACAGTTCTTTAGAACTGCTACTGCTTTAATAAGCAATTCAAATGAAGGAGAAAAATTGTTTGTTTGGTTTTTTTCCACAGAAAAATAGTACTACAAATCTGTAGTAGCAGCAGGTTTTAATTTACCAAAAACTGGCATCTATTAGCAACAGAGCATACACAAAAAATATCTTTGTTTATACAAATAAAATTAGGTTCTGAATATTCACAAAGTAACATAACAGAGCAATATTTTTCTTCACATTGAAATTCAAAGTGAGTCAGATCGGTTGTGATATAAAAACCTAGGATAATATTCAGTCAAGCACCATGGCAGACAGTGCATTAAGATCTCTCATGAATGGATGATCAGCTAATATTTGATCAATCTTCTGCCTTTGCTCATGATCAGGAAAAATTTTTCTCAGGGCTGCTTTTAGCTGTACTGTTTCTGAGGCAGATCTCTGTGGTGGAATTGCTAGACAAGCCTGTATGTTTTTTTCCAGTGGAAGCCACGTTGCTTCACGTTCACGTTCACCATGTACTCTGTTATTAGGCTGTCGACTGCTACTGGTTGGTTTGGGGACTGGTATGAAGAAAGGTGTCTCAGAAGAATATTGTCCACTGCTCTGTAAAGCCTTTTGTGCTGACTGAAAGTCTCTATGGAACAAAGTAAAAAATTTTATTAAATTAAGATGAAGGAGGTGCTAGCTGTCTCTGCACAAACACAGAAAAGAAGAATGCATATAACCTCTATACCTCACTGCTGTTTACCTAGTTACTGATTAGAATCAAATGATAAGCATTTTTTCAAAGTGAAACAAAACAGTAGGTGTAACAACTTTCAGTTTGAACCTGGTACAACTTATCTAGGACTAGTTCCAATATGCTGTGATTACTTAACAGAATACAGTGACAGTCAAAAGTTAATTTATGGAAGTCTCAACATCCTTATTATTGAGATAAATGGATACAAAAAGATACACTGAAGACATGTGCACTGACACAGAACATTTGAAAGTACTGACCAAAGGGGCTTGCAGTTGCTCCACAAGACTATTCTTCATCTACTTTTGCTCATGACCATGAGCTGTGCTCACATTTAAATCAATGCCATGTTTCCCCTCATATAATATCCTTTATAGGGCAATGAAATTTTTCACCAATTTTAAGATATGAATAGTCTTCCTTAATTATTGAGATTTAATTTCAGACTTTGAAAAGTTGTTGCTATTCTAAACTGCTAACAGTACAAAATTTAGGGCCGAGTTTACTTCAGATGCCACCAGATAATACAGAAATGTGAACTCATGTTACAGTCTTGTTTCCTACCACTCAGAAATATCTAAATTACAGAGCTCTGTTTTAAAAGCATTTAGGTTACAACACCTCCATACACTACATTACAGAGCATTAGGTTACAACTCAACATAGAAAGGCTCTCTAATTGCTCAAAATCCTTCTAGTTTCTGATCTTATTCCTGGTGCCATTTATGCCTTCTGCATCATTTAACTCAAGTAGAAAAGTCTCAGGCAAGGAACAAAATGAAACTTTATACCTGCACGTTTTCTCTCCAAAAACCTCACCACACACCCCCAAAAACCAAAACCTAGTCCCAGTTCCGAGTTTACAGATAGGAAACCAAGCTCTTCAAGAATCTCTTTCCATTTCTACAATCATCACAGCCACCTCTCAGTACACACACTGTGTTTATACTTTAGCTTTTCTGGACATTGGATGATAAAACCATTTTCTAAATGACATCTTGTAAAGATTTTATATTGGAGTTTGAATAGCTCCTTAGTGTTTCCTACAAGTTCTAGGACTGCACTTGCTTTTTTCATGTCAACATTACATGCTTATTTTCAAACCACTGGTATATACATGTCTCATGTTCCTCAGTTTGCAGTAGCTGAGATTCCTGCTCATTCCTTGTATTAAACCTTAAGTATAGCTTGCCTTTTCTATTGCTGATTTTTAATTGCCTCACTTGTTGCTAAAAGCTCTCTCAATATCATCGGCATTTACAGATCCTAAGCTGGTGAGAAAAATCAACGTATTTTCTTATGCAAAAGAGCAAACCCATTCTCAAGTCTTGATAGTTAATGCAAAGCAAATTCATACTTTGAATATATGCACATTTATAAATTACAATGATCTTAAAGGAACAATATACATTTATTAATATTTAAAACTATGAATCGAATACAAATTAATAACAATACCTCTCAAAAATTGTTTTAATAACAATACAGTACCCTCAATGCCAGCTGAAATGCCACTCCCGTGACTGAGTATAGAGTCATTCTATTATAGCACCACTATGAACAGAGTAAGTGATCAACCAAAGTGTTATAAATAGCATCACTGTAATTAACAGGATACCAGGCTACCACATACCCAAACCACTGGCAGCTTTGTGTGATATTAACACAGTTTGGACGACCTTTGTATGAAAGCCACCATAATCAAATCTCAAAGGAAATTACTGTCTTACTCATTTTAGTTCTGACTTGATTAAATGTGAATGTAACCAGCAGTTTCTCAACAGACTGAAGTAACAGGAAAAACATGTTTTTGTTAAGCTACTACATCCTAAAATGCTTAATTTTACAGTACCTTTACTATATAGATCTAAAAAGGTATTCAAGTGAACCAGAAAAACAATTTAATTCAAACATTAAATTGTAACTGTCCCAAAAGTGAAAATAGTGCTTATACCTAGAACAGCCTTCACTTCGAAGGAAGTCATCCAATCTAGGTCCATTTCTTCCTAAAGGATCATCAGGAACCATAAATATGTCACCAGCAAAAGTGTACTGGAGCAATCTGCAAGAGAGTTATTTCAATATTATTTGCTAATAATGTGGTACCATTGCTGTCTTTCACCTCTGTAGCACAGGACAAGTTGCCTTAGAGATGACACTTCACACTGCATCAGGAGATCCATTTTAGATGCAGCCAGCATTCACTCTAAAAATAATTTAATGAGAGCTTATGTGAACTGTTGCAATTATACTGAAGAACAGTGAGGGGGTTTGGCAGTTTGGTTGGGGTTTTTTGGGTGGTGGTGGTTTTGTTTGTTTTGTGTGTTTGGTTTTTGTTTCTTTGGTTTTTTTGTTGTTGTTGTTTGTGGAAGCTTTTTTGGACATCAAGTGTTGGATGACTGCAAATTTTTGCAAAGAAACCAGAATGGACTCTTCTAGGTGATTACAGGAGATTTTCTGATTGTTCAAATTCGTCTTTCTTGTAAGGATCATCTTCAACCAGGTAGCTAAAACGCATGTGTTATCAGAAAGCCACACAACTAGCAAACACAGCACTAGCTGTTTACAGTTAGGACATTAAGAAACTTGCTTGGGTTTTTTTTACCCCGGGAATAATTTTGGGACGGGGGGGAATCTGCCTTGAAGGAGACCACTTCAGCTAAAATTTGTCTGCAAGGAGAGAATGTTGTATAGTGGAATTTCCCCAGAAGTAAAACTAATAGCAGATCTTAACACAAGCTCTTAAACCACAGATTCAGAATGACGTGCTAAGTACCTTAAGTATACTTGATAAAGTTCTGTAGGTGAACAAAATCTGACTTCAGTAGAATTAACTCAGGAAATAGCATAAATACCTACATGATTAGCCAGTATAAGTTCCATGTTCTCTCAACTATATTGAGAGAGCTCAAGACAGTTTGTAATTAGTAATTTCAATTGACCCGTACAGGCCCCAGTCACTGCAGATGTATGCTCAGAAGATGTCAGGGGCACTGCAAGGTGTTAGTGGTAAATTTGGGCAACAGAAGATTATGCTTCAATGGCAAAGTGATCTGATTTAACTGGAGGGGAAAAAACAAAACAACTCCAAAACAAAAGAAAGCAAACAAACACACACATACAACAAAAACCCCAATAAAACAAAAAATCCCCAACACCAAATCAAAACAAAAGCCAAAATAAAAACCAAACCAGTTACACAGGAGAAACTAATTCAGAGAGGATCCACAAGCTGAAGCATGGGTATTTTATAGGTAAATGAACTCATCTAAACCCAAAGGGCACTCAACAATTGCAGGCAAATGGCTGCAGGGATACATCACAAGCATTTGTTAATTTGTTTAGTTATGCCCATTTGTTGTACCACAGTAAGGAGTGATTGATACCGAAACCTTAAAAGTGACACTGTATGCGTGTCAGATACCATGTCTCCTTGAAGAAATGAAATGTAAGCCGAGAAAGCCTGTGACAAGACAACAAAGGATATACTCTAACAGGACCTAACACCAAGCTTCAGAAGTGACACGGCTTGGGTGCTACAAGCTCCAATTTATGTGAGCAATTAACAGATGTACGTTAGATAACATATCAATAATAGGGACGTTAAGACTACTCAATACATGGCTATAAGGCCATGAATCAAGGTGGTAAAACAGACAGCATCATACGGCAGATTAATTAAAAAATAAGAAATCCCACATGAAGGCAGTGCCTACAACTGTAAGGATAGACATCCTTTTAAGCTTTCTTAGAAATTGAGTAATTACCTTTTTTGAATAATTTCTCTCCAGGCAAGTGATTCTGTCACAAATTCTCTGAAGTTATCATTAGTCACAATAACACCTCCAGTTTTATCAGCAAGGTGTAATAAAAACCTGTAAAATCCATTTCAAGGACCATTAAGATGCTCTGCTTTGCTGAAAATTGTTCAGAGATCTAGAAAACTAAGCATTTCACCATTCAAGAGTAATCTATTTGCATGAAAACAAGCACTTTGATAATGAGGAAATTACTCTGTTTTGACCAACCATATAACTTTAAACAATGTTTTAGGTAGCAGGCATTTACTTAGTGCAGCAGAGTTTTTATGAGAGTATTTTTTCTATTAAAAAACTCAAAGCTACAAACAAATCCCCCCAAAACCCATGGGATTATCAGATTCTAAATATTTGCAGAGGTAAATTATTTGCTTTACAAAAGGCTACAGTATTTATAACACATTCCAACACAAACTTATTTCCATATACTTTTTTGCTTAGCATTAATATCCATGTTCTGCAAGGTAGTGTTAGTTATTTGCTCTGCTGACACTTGGTAAAAAAATAAAGTGCTGCTACCATTCTGTGAAATAAATTATAACAAAAGGTAACTATTGATTTATTAAGAAAGTCGTGGGGGTTTTTTAACCTGTCTGAAAACAAGATCTGTGCTGTTTAAAATCATTTTAGCAAATAGATAACAGATGGTGTCATTTTAAAATAAAAGTGTAGACTTTTGATGAAAGTGCACATGTTAGCACAGCACTCATTTCCACAGTGATCTCAACTGTAAATACTGCACCTATGTAGTATTTTATATGAAATACTGGTTGTACATAAAACTTTAGTGTGTAAACAACTCCAAGGTGGCTGCCTTATACTTTTTTTTTTTGGTTACAGGATTATTAAGAGATCAGAGTTGCTATATTTAACAAGGAAGATAAATTAAGTGCACTTTATAGATCTTTTGCATATCAAGTTTCTCAATTATGTGCATGACTGCAAAATCTAAGAAAAATAGGCATGCCCATGATGCAAAAACTTGTCAATTTTCTATTCAGAAAAAGGATGAATGATTACTAGTAGTAAGGAAGAAATTGAAATCCAGCAAAGTGTAGCTAGCTGAAGAACACAGTTTCAAAGCTGCAAACTGCTCATCCATGAAAAAGGAAAGCTGGTTGTGGGAGGAAAAAAAAAACCAAACCAAACTTGAGCCGCATGCACTTTCAACTGTGTCTCAAGACTGGGAAAATTAGCAATAGCAATGTAAGCACTAGGAACCCCCCCTCACCACAAGTCCCACAAAAACCCCTAAAGCTTACTCATCAGTAGCTGATTTATGCTAGTGCTCCCCAAACACAAAAGACAATTCAGATATAGACTAATGATCAGGATAAAAACATTACTAGACAAATAATTTCTTCCACAGTGCAAGTGATGACATTTAAAATGGCTCAGGTTTTGTTTTTTTTTTCAATTGCCCTGAAAATTTGACATTTTCCATCCATTACATGGTACATACTCTTTTCAGAAACTCAAGAATTACATACAGAAGTGTTTCTTAGGCCAGTAAAAGGACAGATGTAGAGCTCAGTCTTACCTTGGATGCATAGCTCTGTTTAGAGAGGTTGAAGAACTAGCTAATACAACCACTCAAGAAGCTTTACAACCATTAGTTAGATACCTAAGATTTTAAAGCTATGTATATTCCATACCTGTCATCGTGAGCAGCAATTCTTGCTCCTAAAACCATTCTTGCAGGGGTTAAGGACAATATTCCAACATCCTGGAGCTGTGTTAAGAAATCCTGCTCTGTTAAAACATGAAACAACTGTTCTTAAAAACAAAAGTTGTCTCCTAGACTATTTATAGATTTGACAATTATTCTGAGACAATTAGAGGAGAAGATGGGCTATTATTGTACCTATTAAACTGCACAAGTGATATATTAGCAGTTCTTCAGCTAGCAATAGTGTAAAAATGAAGAGGAAGAAGTTGAAACTATAAATGAAAGAGCAAACAAAACAAAACAGCCTCCACTTCTGGCTCGGGAGTTACCTTAAATAGCATTTGAGTGTCTCACACTGTATACTGAAACCCAATTACTCATGCTGAGCAGCCAGATTGCTTGCGCTTAACATTTTATGAAGCATTGCTTCTCCATTCACACGTCACAGAAGTATCCAAAGAAATAATTACCATGTAGTTTAATAAACAACATTCTGAAACTCACCTGTAATGTTAGGATCACGTCTTGTTCTCCACTGTGGAACAAATACGGTAATATTTCTGTGGCCACGTTTCCAGAAGTAATCAACTGCTATTGCAATTCCTCGACAGGAGAAGAATTTCCTTAGACCATGACTGAGGGTGAAAGAATGAGAAGGGATATTAAATTCACTAGAGTTTTGCTACTATGCATACAATGAAAACAGAACAAAACCTTGCAAAATGAAGCTGGAAGTTGCACATACCATCTGACCAAAATTAAAGGTAGATGGATGCTATAGATGAGGAATCTTATACATGGAAAGAGATCTTCAGCAAAAAAAAAGAAAATAGAAACATCACTTTGCAACTTTGTAGTTCTTTTTTTTTTTTTTTCCCCAGTTTTGTGGGCACAGCGATATTTGAGTAACCAGAAGTGGGTTTAGCTTTAAAAACAGCCCAATAGTGAAGGTTTCTGACATCTATTGATTATAGTTTAAAAGTGATCATAATCCTGTATTGTAGTAGTTCCATATACAGTCCCACTACAAAATAGAACATCTTTGGTTCAACTGGTTCTCCAGGATTACATCTAAGTTATCTTACAATCTATTAGAGCTTCCTCTCCCTTCATTTCAACAATCTGAGCTACTATTTTCAAGCAAAATAATGAAATTTCTTTGAAGAAAGATTTTTCAGAACATTGTATTTTAGTGGTATCCCCTCCCCCCAATTAAAAATATATGATGTTCATTACTTGTTTGTGCATCTCAGTTAAGTGACTTCCTAGAAAAATCAGCGATTGATAATATGAGTGATACAGAGAATAGAGTTCATGACCTTGTGAGGTCCCTCCCAATCTGAATCATCTCAAACATACTATATGCCCATTTAATGCACAGCAGGAATGCCTCCTTTAACAATTAACTGTCTCACCAGATTCTGGGAACTGAACTTTGGGAGAAGATTGAAAGAAGAATCTTAAAATACAGCATAAAAGACAGAATAAAAAATAATTCTAGAATGAATTCCTGCAAAACACCTATTAGCATTTCACATAAGGCAATGCAGTTTTTATTCAGTACCTTTCCCCTTCATATTTTCATAGATTAGAGGCTACACTTAGACAAAACAAAGATATACATAGTTAGAAGAGACACACAATCAGAACTGATGGCATGGAAAGACAAAGCATTTCTTACAAAATAGTACATGTGTGTTTTGAGTTAGATGTTAAGTCACTACAAAGTGCTTCTCATAACAAAAAGTGACCCAGTGGTGTTTCTATCTTAAACCAGCCTCTAGTCGTGAAATTATACATTATAAGCCTAATAGTAAACCTTCTTAGTTTTGAACAGAATCTTCTCTTTAAACACCTATTTTAACCTACCAGGAATCCATCAAAGAACAGAGTTCTTCAAAATTATCCTAATAAAAATATTTTACAGTGAAACTCTGCCTTTAGTAGCATTCATATATCCTTTTCCAATGTTGTAAACCCAAAGTAAACGTATCAAAACATAAATCTTAAGGTTCTCTGAATTTGAAGAGGAATGTTTTATGTAGAAGGCCAGAAAAGGAGGAAACTACATCTGAACTACAAAAGGAAAAATCTCTTGACTTAACAGTTTCAGGGTGGGGAGTGGAAGCCACACTTGCCCTGATAAAATTGTTTTTCATGTCAAGAGAAGTCAAATAAAGGAATGCAATTGCCACAGAAGAGTTACCCCTTGCAAACTTTCTAGATCAATAAATTTAAAATGTAGTCATCATCCTCCCACTTTAAGTTAGGTAACCTATTCAATAAACTGGAAAACCTTGTTAAATTCTTTCACTGTCTGAACTGCTCTCAATTGAACTTCAAGAGACGCAGAGGTCTTGATGTTCCTGTTGAAAATCATGCCTTCCCTACATGCCCATTCTCCTGGTTTAGAGCTTTGAACTTGCTTAACTATACAAAGTACTCTTTTTTGAACCCTAGATCAGCAGTTCTTGATTTGTCCTTTATGATCACAAACTCTGTCTCTGTAGCAACTTAAAAAAAATCAAACCAAAACCAAACCAAAACAAAAAACCCAACAAAAGTATGTAAATAGAAGCAATATATTAAGCTTTATCAAATAACATGGGAGATTTGAAGTGAGCTATAATATGAATATGTCACTGCTAGATAAAAAGAAATATGAAATGCTTTATTTGAGGCAGGTAAACATCTGAAGGACAATGAACTACCACAGCAAGGTGGTCTTTTCAATGTATCCATCTCAAAGACCACATCTGTTCCCCAGATGCCAATGTAAATACTGGCTTTTGCTGTCTCAGTTCTTTAAGGCATTTCTTAAGTTAAACAAGGGATGATTATATGCAGCACCTTGGTTTACAGGATATGTAACACTTTCTCTGTGGTTTTGTAACTAAATAAAGTACGTATTATTTGCAAAGAATTCTAGCAAGACATAATTCCATACAATTATTCTCTGATTCTGAGTTTATGCCGCATTTTAATAAAATTTAATTTTAAATTGCCTGACAAATATATGGATATTTCACTCTGCCCTGAAATGTCTTTTTTCAGTCCACAAAGAGAGGCAATTTTTTAAAGTACAACCCCAAACCCTAACATATGCGTGGCAGTAGGTGTCCATAACATCAAGGTGCTAAAATGAAAACCTGAAACCAATTCAGCACAAAACTGAAAACGATTCTTCACTTTCTAAGATGTAAGAAAATACTGAGGCTTTATTGAGACAGAAGGAAACTGCAGAATACCTACAGTAAAAAACCTTCAGGCCTCCATGCATTGATTATTTAGTTGGACATTAAATATCTTGATGGTTCTGCTATTTTGAGGCAGTTCTCTGTCCTTTGGTTTTCATAAGCAGAGTTTTCATTTGGTTGAGCAGCAGGCACTAGATGTTATATAACTATTTGTGGAGACTGTACATCAATGATACTATGCACTACACTAATGAGAGGTGTGTGCAGCTCAGCTGGTGTGCAGGACAATCCATTGGGGTATGGGAAGGAAGGAACAGAACATCAGTAATGCACATATACAGTTGATATCTATACATACACCAGGGGTGCATGCTCAAAGATTTATTTTTTTTTACCAATAGGGATGCTCGATCAAAAAAAGTTACGAGACCACAGCCTACAGTAGTCTCAGCAATCAGGGAGATAAGTAGGTGTGTAATCACCACCTTTTCATTCATAGGTTTCAGATATATTTGTTTATTCTTAAAATCCAAAGACAGTAAATACGTAGATGGAATACACAGATTATAAAAAAAACCCCACTGTATTAAAACAATCCCAATCAACAAAAAACAACCACCACAGCACAGAAAGATGTCGTGTATTTGTTATTTTCTACATGACCCCAGCAATTTGCATTTCTCTTCCACTAAACACACTTGGGAAATTTTTTTTAAAAGTTCAAGGTAGCTTATGACTGAGTTGTGACTTGCACTTTTACATCACTATTTTCTAAATAACAGTCTGAACAATGAGGAAATATTTGGTTTAAAAACTATTTACTGTAACAAAACACTGTACTTAATTAAAGCAGCATCAACAGTTATGGATCATGTCAGGCTTCCCCTTTAAAATTAGCAAAACTAAGATGACAGAAAACCTTCATCTATTAATTCAATTAATTCTCCAATGATTGACCTGAAAAGTTTTACTGTTGCCAGTCACAAGGGACTAGCTGTGGGCTCTTTACCATCCTTAAAATTGATTTCTGCAGGTTAATCACCTTCTTCAAATAATGATCACTTGGGAGGAAAGGTTACATGTTAACTTTGGAGATTCTCTCTCACAAACAGAATAAGTTACTTAGATTTACTTTTGATGCCTTCTCTGTGCTAGAGAGACTGTCTGGACTAACTGCAAACATTTCTATATTAATAGGTCCTTCAACTACATTTGAAGCAAATCATCTTTATGAATGTATGTTTTATTCTGAATAGGGAAAACCAGTCATCTAGCAGGAACATGTGCAAATACATGAAAGGCCTGTGGAAAAAAAAAAAGCCTAAGTGAGATATATTTTATATAAATCAAGTTTAAAACATCAGCAAAAATATTTCTGGGTTAACTGTATGTCTAGTAATTTCAAGGTACCATCATCAGGCTAGGTCTGTACATAAAGGGAAGAAGTTAAGATTGATCCCACAATTTGTTAAAATAATAACAGTTCTACTAGCATTTCACAAAAATAGCAACAGAATTTATTATTTCTGTTCTCAAGGAAATTCCTATGTTATATAGGGAAAAGGGAGTTAGAAGTATTTATTATTCCTAACAATTGAGAAAGTTTTGCCATTCCCTGAATTTTGCTGAAATGTTTAGGAGCTAAAGGAGATCTTTCAGAAAACCAGTATCTAAGCATCTTATCTGTCTCTGTGAAACTAGAAGCATCCATCCATTTTTTTCCCCTATTAACACAACTACATTTACATAGTTACTTCTGGGACACGACCAGCTGTTAACTGTCTGAAAAATTAATTTTAGGACAGACTTCAAATTTTTTTCTGACAGTACCAAACATGATTTTTGGTTTTTTTGTCCTGGAAAAGTTTATTTTCTTCCCCTAAACAACATTTAAACCTGTTTTTTTGGGAAGCCTCTTTTATCTAATAGCTGAAAGTAGACAACATATGATACCTTCATCTTAACCAGTCAGATGTGGTTTTTCTCAGCCTAAGAGCATCTGATAGAATTAATGGGATCAGTGGTAGTACTCTGTCCTATTCTTAGGAAATTATCCTATTCAATAATTAGTTACAACTAAATACAAGATAATGTAGCTGATACGAGGCTCTTCATGATTTCCAATTTCCAAGATTAAAATCTGCATATTAAAATAGCTTAAAAAATTTAGTAAGAATAGACTAAAATAGTAAAATTTCCTACTTTGGGGATACAGATTATCTTTCTCAGAATTACTATTGCTTTGCTTAACATACCCCATTTTGGTTCTGGCAGCATGGTTTCAGAATGAAAACTGATTTCAGTACTTGGAAGGGTTTATGCATATTCAGCAGAGGTACTCTTGAATACACACAAAAATAAATCTTTAAACTTACTGTAAGAACTTCCTATTTCTCTTACTTATTGTTAAATTGACAAGTGGAGCAGAACAGTCAGTTTGTTCTTAGAAACTACCACTTCCTCACTAAAAAGAAATAGTGTGTTTGTCATTGCTCACTTTCATATTCCAAAACTACAATAAACCTCATAGCAAACATTGCCAAAACCTTTTGACATGTACACTTGCCAAAATTTCTTAGTTAAAAAGAACAAATCCAAGTCTCTTCCTGACTAGAGAACAGCAATCAATTAAAGCATAGTCTTAATGAGACAAAGGTTAAAATGAACTAAATAAAGTACAACATTTTAGAGAGATACAGGTTCTGATATTTGCTATTCCAGTTAAACAAACTTAAAAAAAAAATTAATTAAAAAAAATTCTAACTGGAAACGCCCTCCCAAGTGGTCTACAGTAGAAAAACTGGGACAAATAAAGGAATTGGAATATATTTACAATAATGGAAAATCCCTGCATGATAGGCAATGAAAGGGATTTCTTGTTATTTTCAGTATTAACTGTGCCCATTTCCTAGGGCCTTTTTGCATGGTGCCTTGTCAGTCAATCTGTTAAAATTATCCAACAGCCCTATAATTGTCTTCTATTGTTTGTATACATTCTTTCAGGTATCAGGACAAATAGGAGACAAGGTGTGTGCACAAATACACACAGTTCCCTATTCTGCAAGTTTTATGGAGGGGGACAGAATAATTTTGTTGCACACCTGCATTTGCAAAAAGCAGCAGCTCCTAAGCACTGATATATAAAGTTAAAGGACAAACACATCACTACTATATAAGAACCTCCACTTTAAAATTACAAGATGCTAAGAGTAAAAGTAAAAAAAAACCAAAACACTTAACACTTAAGTTGATCGTAACTCAGCTTCTTTGTTAGGTGTGTGCAAAGTGAATTAAGTTTCATGTATACAATTGTTTGCAAAAGAGCAGAGTTCACTGGAATTATTTCTCACTGAAGCATTACGTTGAGCTGGAGCACTGATAATTCAAAGCAGGCTGCTCTGAAATGTCACAAACCAGGCTTCAAATGTGACCCCGGCTTAGTAAGAAATGCTGTAGAATTCATTCGCTTTCCACTTTGAAATATCTTGTTATCAAAAAGGATCTCATCTATCTGTAACGTTTACCTTGGTTCAGTTTTCATTGCCTATTCTGTTCAAGTTTTTTTAAGATTTAGTATTTGGGCTTCATAAGTCTGAGCTACCCGGTTTTACAGATTTCTACCAGAGCAGGAAAGCTGTTGGAAATTGAAATGATCTTAAACCTGGCTATTCAAATTACGTACTTTGGTTAACCTTAGTAGCTAACTTGCTTAGTAGCTAGACTGCTGAAGCCTTAGGCTCCAAGCTGTAACCAGAAATGAACTCACACTGAGTTCTTAGTCACAAAAAGAATGGCTGTGAGCAGTTTGGTATGCCTCTGATACATTGTAACTGAACTAACTTAATGAGATAGCACAAACAACGCTAATGAAGGCTGCATGCTTAGCAATATGAATTAGAGTCACTGTTTCAATCAAAGGAAAAGGAAATATGATTCAGGGAAACAAAGCAAGAGACCGTTCCACCTGGAGTCAGCAGAAGACAGATGAGTTCCAGGTGCTGACAGAAGAAAAAGATTATGAAACTGTGTAGGCAGGTAAAGTCGCCTGCACCAAAACTCCAATCACCGAAGAGGAGAAGTAACCATTAAACAATTTAACTGGACAAAAGACACACCCCAGTTGTGTGAACAGGTGCAAAACAACTTATGCAATAGGTCTCGAGGCTTTAAAAAGCACAGGTAAATAACCAAGGGGAACCATCTCAGGATATGCCAATCTCAAGCTGACTCTGCTGGTACTCCAGACTACTGAATTATTTCTTTTTTTTATGAGATTCAATGCCTGAGACTCTGCTTCAGAAAACCTAGTATTAGGACTGTGCTTCTTCAACAAAAGCTAAGTCTTAGAAGGCTTTACGGAAAATATTTTCCAGCATAGTGCAATTACCAACCAATTTTTATGACAAAATTGAGGATTTTTCTTACTCTGTTTACCAGTTATTGCATTTTTTCAACCTCAGACTGTAATGTTTTGAAACCTACAAGAATTCTACAAACTTACAAGAAATTCTAGAAGAATTGTTTCATGAAAGGATATCCCACAACCACTCTGATGTAACTGCATTTGTGTAGTGAAATAAGTGTTACGCAGTTCACCTGCTAAAAACTTCTCAATTTCCTTCTATGCACAGTATCTCAAAAAACCAGTAACAGCTTCAAACAAGTCAGCCACCAAAATTAATGCTGTCAATAAATAGAGATATCAGAATTGCTATGCGTTGGAAATTAAAATGGCTACTATCAATCACATAATTTTTCATTATCAAGCATTACCATAACTCACCAAAGCAGCCACTATCAGTAGCTGAAAAACCTTACCATGTACATGGACTGTTGGTCACCAAAAAGCTATCTAGCAAAAACTTTACACATGCCACAGCAGCCCTTCAGTTCCCATTTAATCTGAAAAGTTCATTAATGAAGAGGTAGCTGAAAGAACAATACTTACGAAATTGCAACATTGCTTCCATCAATAATGATATGTTTTAAATATGGTTTCCCAGGTTCATTTTTCAACTCCAGTTTGTAAGGCCTTCGCAGAGATTCCAAAAACCTTTGAACTCCAGTAACTGAAGGATCAGGATGATGTCTGTGTGGTCCCACTGTCTCTCTATCAAGATCCGAAGGATACGTTTGTGAAGAGAATACCTGGTCTGGGACAGGATTTTCAGAATTTGAGGTTTGGCAAAGGCGTTCGTTGAGAGATCTCACTTGAGAAGAGCTGCAGTGTCCTAATTGTTCCTCAAAACCAGGATCACTATTCTGTACAGTTGAGGGCCCTGCAGCTTTTTGCTGAACCGCAGTTTTAGTCTTAGTTGAGATACGCTGTGCGTCTGAGCTCCCTCTGGCTACAAAATCAACATCTTTTAGAGTTCCAGCTTGTATAGCGCCCAAAGTTACACCACCATCAGTTTCTATATCACCCAACCTTGAACTGTGATTCTTACCAGTGTAATACAAGTCTCTTTGTTTACAGCATATAGCTGAATTTTTACTGGAAGAAGCAGGTTTGCATACCATCATATGCATTTTGTCATCTGCATCATCTTGCACGCTTGGCGAGTGTCTTATTTTGTGATACTCATTTTTTGTGTCCTTTGATGTACGACTGGATTTAAGTGGACTTTTATTACTAGAAAACCCTTTGTCTTCTAGCTTTTGTGAATTATTTGTGTGACTTCCTAAAGAAGGATTGATAGTTCTAGGCTTTTGAGATGACTGTTGGTGTTCTTTTTGAAATTTTAAATTTTCCTTTTCAATTTCTTCTAGCAATATTAATGGTTCCACAGATTGTCCTAGGATACCAATAACTTTTTCTACAATATTTTGGGAATATCCCATTGTTCTGAAAAAGTTCACAAGAATCTTGTATTCCATTTCCTCACTGATGTCATCACCTTCTTTAAAGCAGTAACTGGGATCACTTGATTCACTGCAGCTATCTGAAAGATCAATAGTTGCATCTTTGCCTGAAATTTTACTGCATGAAGTAGACTTCACTTCCTGATCATTTTCCAAAGAAAACTGCTTTTTAGGGAGCCTTTCCTCATCATCAGAAGATCTTCTTTTACACGACTGCCTTTCTTTAGGCACAACTGCCTCTAACTGAGGCACAATGTTTATGGGAACAAAACTTGTTTCAGGAGCATCAGAAAACACAGTGTCCATTTGCTTCGTAAGCTCAGTTATGGGTGTCCCAGCATTCTTTCTTGCTTCCTCACCATCTGCTCTTCCATCTTTGTTTGTAACTATTACTTTGGGGGTTTTCCTCTGTAGAAACTCTGTCGGGCTTTCAGAACCTGTAAGATCTATGATACCATTGCCCACTTCACAACACTCAGTTTGTGTGAGAGCTAGGAGTTCTCTTTTTAGTGAGCTAGGCAAAATCAGTAAATCCATTGTATACTTATCTGCATGTGTTTCCACAAATTGTCTGAATTGCTTTTTAATCTCCGATTCATTGTCACTTAATAAGCTTTCATTATTCTCAAAAAGCTTCACAAACTGCTGAACATGACTTTGAGCCATAACAACAGCTTCTGCACCCCCTTTAATACTGAGCAATCCTATTTCCAGCACTGTTATATCCGCGCATGTATCCTGAATAAGGCTGTTGAGAAACAGGCTCTGTGCACCAACAAAGATACAGTGCATGTCCTTGGGATAGTACTCCTTTTCTTCTAGTTCAGGCTCACAGAGTCCCTTAATATACTCCTAGAAAAAAAAAAGACAGCAGATTGAATATTTGTGAAAAACTCACCTATAAAGTCAGTTTTGTTTTGGTCAGCAATGGACAAGTACATTAGAAAATAAAGTCACCTTAACCTAAGAAATGTGAGAAAGTAAATATTGACAGTAAATCAGGTAACAGAGATAAAATACAGATATCTGAAATAATTTTTAAATAGCTCCCATAGAAGGCTAACTTTCTTTAACATCCTATTGCTTATAAATAAATTTACTTGAAACTGATAACAAAAGAGTATTTAGAGGTGTAGCTCAAGCAGTTTAAAAGAGAACTCAAATTTATTTTCCCGTCCTGATTCTTTTACCAAAGAGAACACAGGCTTCATGAACAAATGCCTTGCACTAGTGAATTCTACCTAGGCCATACAACTGAACTTCTAAAAACATGTTCTGAAGAAATTTTCCAAAGGTCCAACACAGCAGTTGCTATCCTATATGCTTTACTTATTCTGTACTTATTGCTCATGAATCGAGGACACTGATCCTGTGACATGGCACAACATAACTAGTAGCCACAGTAACATCCATTAAGAGATACCCTATAGGAAGAAAAAAGTAAAACCACAGGAATGACAAAAACACTATCTGGATTCTGACAGATTCCCTTATTAAACCATTTGTTTCCCTTATTAAACCATTAATCCCAATTAAACCATCTGTGTTTTAAAACTACAACTGACAAAGCACTCACTTAGAAAGGGTATATAACATCAAAGAAAAATCGCACTCAAAAAGCTCAACAGCAAGCCAGCTTTCCACATGAGGCTTTGAAACTCAGTATTTAAAACCCACCCAGATAATACTAATAAATAACAGAAAAATCCAGGCTCCAGATAATTGTGTCCCAGAAGCTCAGATTTAATAGTTAAAAAACCCAAAAATCCCATTGCTATTTCTGCCACCTTGAAGTTACTATGGATAAATTCACTATACTACTTTGTTTTCAATGTGTCAGAGTTCAGAACTCTGACTCTGTACTGTTTCTTCTTTCACATACCATTATTTTTCTATCGACTGTCTCCCTCTGTGCTTAATAAAGTGTAATGTAATGTAGTAAAGCCAGATTTTAAGATGCAGTTTTTATATTTGCAAACTCCCAAGTGCAACACATTTTTTCATCTTATCTTTACTATCGGAAAGTAAACATCTCTGTTAAACGAAACTGAAAACCAGTACAAGGTAATGAGTAATGTAAGACCACTTCCTATTGTTTCTTGAGTTACATCACCACAGGTTTCAAGGCAGACGGCTTCAAGACCATATTAGCACAAACTGATTCTGCAACAACATCCACAGGGTTACTTTGCATGCCTTAGGTCATCATATGTCTGCTTTTGCAGAGCAAAAGGACAATAACATAATTAGAAAAAAAGTCTATTCAAAATCTGGGTTTTTTTGCTTTTTTGTTTTTTTTCCACATTTACCAAGCGGTACTGAATAATGAATACATTACACACAACCAATGAATTAAAACACAAACTGCTATCACCAAACCTTTTAAAGGGGGACAATAAAGAGGTACAATTGTTTGTAACTTTCTAGTCAATAATCCCTCTAGATAGAGTCTGAAAACAGCTCTACATGTAAGGGAAAGACAAGTCTAGTCTCTCTTACCCTTTGAAATATTCATAGTAGGAAACATTTTGTATGTTATTAGGAAAAGAAGCAATTAGGAAATGGAAGTCTTATGCTGTTTGTTTCAGTCTTCACTTTACTGGAAAAAAAACCCAAGTTGTAGTCCATTTGCCTGAGGAATAGCTGCTTATGCTGCTGTAACACTTTCTGGCATCCCTGATCCCAAATGTATAAGCAAATTGGTTTAGAGTCAACTTCCGAGTCAAATAATTCAAACCCCTCAACATTCATAGGATTTTCCTTAGACATTAACACAGTTACAGAATCACATTTTTGAAAGTGAGCTGCCAACTCTGAGAATTAAGTCACAAAATACATGCTAAGGATCCCCACTAACACATACGAATATTTAAACAGAAAAAGACACAAATGCCCGCATACCGATGCTTTGAGAGTCACCCTCAGGGTAGTGCACAATTCCAACAGCTATAGCTACCAGGTCCACTATGAGTAATACTAATTACACCATTACTGCTGACACTCCCAAAGGTTTATTGTACAAGAGACTTAAAATCATTCTGTGACTGTACTTCACAGTACCTAGTGCCACAGTCAGCGACACAGACCAGGCTCTCTCTTTTAATGCGTTTAGTTTGCAGTTAAAAAGAAAGCCACCTGCTCCAGCAAACAGGTTGGTGAAACAGTCTGGAGCTGCCAACTTCTACACTACGGATACATTAGTTCCGTGGAGTTGCTAGCGAGGGCTTTGCTAACAAGCTACTAAATACCACAGAGTAAGTTATGTCTGGGAATAAGCAACCGGGAAACTCAGCAACACCCAAAAAGCTCTGAGGAATTTCTGGACTTCGGGGGGGGGGGGGGGGGGGGGGGGGGGCGCCGGGGGGGGAACCCCCCCAAAAATAGGAGAACGATACATTCTAATCTCACTTTGGAACAAAACTTGGCCCGTTGTCCCAGGTGTTAAAACCCCTCACCCAGCTACAAGCAGAGGCAGGAACGTTTCACAGCGTGGTGACCGTAACGTGCCCTGCAACACCGATGAACTTTGTACTTGTCAGGCGAATTGTTCTCCTTTATTATCTACGCTTATGTCAACACCCACGGAGACACCCTGGCAACTGAACACACCTATTTGCCAAGGAAGGGCTGTTTCTGTTCCCTCACGAAGCACTGACACGGTAGACAGTAATAAATGCATTTCCTTTCAGCTTTTCAATACTTTGTATCCCAAAGCACCGGCATTTTTGTTTTTATTATAAAGTTCCCCTCCCCCTTCTTCCCCGGCCCCGCAGGTAAGCGGCCCCGAGCCGTGTCCCTGGCGAGAGCGGCCTTTCCGTACGCAAACACGGCCCCGGTTTCCGCCCGGGAGCCCGAGGCCCCCGCGTCCCGCCCTGCCCCGGCCCCCCATACCTTAGCACTGCGTACGGCCTTCTCACCGCCCGCCAACTGCACCCAGATCCGGGCAGCGGCGGGCGGCGGGCCCGGCGGCAGGATCGCGGGCCGCCAGTCCCCCTGCGCCGCCAGCACGGCCAGCTGCACTTCGAACAAGCCCTCGATGCGGCTCCGGCTCCCCTCCAGGAGGCGGCTCTTCTCCGCAGGGACGGTGAACTCGTCCGGCCCCAGCTCGGAGCCGCGGGCTGCCCGGCGAGCCGCCATCAGCGCCGGCCGCGCCGCCCCAAGCCCCAGCCGCCCATCCCGCCGGGCCGCAGGACAACAACACGGGGAATCCCCGGCCCACCCTCCGCACGGCCTGCTGACGCCATCAGACCGCGACAACAACACCTCCTCACTCCCCGCCTCCGCGGCGCCATCTTTATCAAGGGCAGCGGAAGCGGCCTCCCCTTTAGCAGAGCCCGTGCCGCACTTAGGCCGCGTTTGTGTTTCAGAGTACCTTGTGCCGGCAGCAGTAGGTGCAGCCGTGTTCTAGCTTGCACGGCTTGGATATCACTTCACGAGGAATGTAAGCTTTATTCCTCGTAGCCGTCGGGGACAAAAGCGTGTCCCCCTTCTTCAAATCTGTACCTCTGGTAGCTTGGAAGACAGAGGGTACAGGTGTTTTTGGTATTTGGGTTTTTTTATTAATTTTTTTTTTTCTTTTTAAATAAAAAAAAAGGAGTCTTAAAACAAGATGTGAAGATTAGTTCCTAAATACAGCTCTGGGCCTTCACTTGCCTTTTGAATGCCTGGAGTTGGCAATATTGACCAACTGTTGTACAAAGGAGTAAACATATTGGTTTCTCTTATTTCTTTCCCCCTCTAGGCCCAGGTAAATATCTTCCCACAAGTATACGGGGAAATAAAGTTCCCTGTAGACTGTTTGATTACCACTTGTTTTCTTTAACATCACTGTAAAGTTAGCTTTTAGTAGTATTCTAAGGGAGAATGAATATTTTATGGTTGTGTACCTAAAGGCACATATTTTGCTTTAATCTTCTCATCTGTTATAACAGGAAAGGATTAATATAAAAATACAAAAGATAGATGTTTTTATAAAGACATTTGTATTCCTGTTTACAAACTTTTTGACCAAAAGAGAATTTGCATTTTTTAGTGCATTGGAAAATGATGCTAAATGTTTATGTCCAGGTATAGCTATATACATTTTCCTACCAGAATTTGAAGTATTACATCTTTGAGTCCAAAATAATTTTAGTCTGTGTCATGGCAAAATGAAACACTTTGCATTTGCATACAGGTACAATGTTTACACGCACTCCAAACAGGATAAGGTTTTGATAACAAGTGTCACATTCAAGAAAGATGCTGTACTTTCCCGAAGATTTTTTTTTTTCCGTTTTTGTTGTTTAGACACATGAATTTTGCTTCCCCATCAAATTATTCTACAACATTCACTTACAAGATTGCAATCTAACATTTAACTAGGCGATTTCTTGAGGTAGTTGGTGCCATCAACTGTTGAAATGCAGTCATTGCACCCATTGTTGCTTTGAAGTTATTTATTACAAATGAAGTGATAAGCAAGGAACTTTATAATAAAAATGAAACTACCAGCATTTTGGGATACAAAGGATCACTAAAAAGCTGAAAGAAAATGCTTTTATTTCTGTCTACTTAGTCAACACAGCCTTTCTGAGTTACATACTTGAAGAATGAGTTGTGCTAGTTGAAACAACATGGAAACTGAAACTTTAAATTATCAGATTTGTGTTGGTTAAATGATGTATGCAGTCTGTGATGATGCGTTTTACAGATGGTATTCTAATCCTCACTATCATGGTCTTCAGTGGGGTTATTCATATGCATACATTTAAATGTATATTCAATTGTTTGCAGGACAGGGACTTAAAATACTTCGGAAGAGAAAGTATCCTGCATGAATTTGAGTAGCAGAAACTTTAATTTGTAGTCACAACACAAATAGTAGCATATTTTTTTCTGAAAGTGATACCTCAAATTCTATTTATTTAAGAAAGGAGAAGGAGCCTTGGCTGTCACTCTCAAATCTTTCTGTGCAATATAATCCTCAAATTGAAGACTGCCTCTGATTGTATCAAGATTTCATTAGGAGATTTTGGTGTATGCTTTAATTAAAGTTTTTTGTTTGTTTACAGAACTTTATAGCAAAAATCCAAAATTGGTTTGAAGTAAAATAATTTCACATTGCTTTATAGCAACAAACTTCTGATGGTATTCAAGTCTCTAGTTATGCAGTGACAGATGCGTATTTGCTTGAAGACCTGGTGACACTTGAGATTAAAAAGGCTTCCCTTTTGGAGACTTTATTGCAGTGCTGAGATCTTAATGAACTTACAGATCAAAACTTTGGTCCTATTTCTTTAGTATCAAGTGGCAAACTTTTTGAAAATAAAGTAAGGTATAGGTTCTGTAATTAGTAGTTTCAATTAATGAAACTTCTTCTGTCCCTTAATTTTAGGATTAATTACTTTTCTTTATTCCAAATTCTTTTCAAAAGTATCAGTTGTAAATAACCAAACCATTATAAAAGTAAGACAAGACAAAAGCATTGTGATTATACATGCATCAATTGTTAAGAGTGGGTAGTATTTTTATGTTATGGAGGCTGCATTCAGGTTTTGATGCTTTTTGAATGTTTGCTCAAGTTTCATAATTAGTTACAAAGAGCTGCAGGTGTATTGGCAAAGACTGTTATTTAGCCTGGGAAATGTTCCAGTTTTGTGGGGTTTTTTTTTAATGTAAATATTTGTATTATTACCAGTCACTTCAATGGTTTCACACTGTGTGCCCGCTGTGTATTTAAACTTTGTAGCTTCACTTGAATGACTGACAAAACAAACTACAATCTTTATTGTGAGAGGGGACTGAATACTGCTGCATTGCCTGCAGAAATGACAAGTGGTATTTGAAGGGGTGTCACCATTATGCATCTGTCTCTGAGGAATACATAGCCCAGCTTCAGGTGAAATGCTGTATGCAAAAAGTGTGCTGTGCTCGACTGCCCCTCTGTAAGTTAGTTCAAAATTGGTGTATTTTGTCAAAGGTTCTGCAACTGCAAAGATTAAAGCAGTAGTCTTGTTAATCTTGTAGGGATTTCATAACGCTCTTTCAAGTAAATTTGTTTATACTTTATCAAATGTTAGACTTACACTCTTGAGTACCATTAAGGTTTTATGACCTTTGTAGCCAAGAGTTGTGTTGGATTTTTTGGTTGTGATTTTCTGGTTTTGGCGTTTTGTTGTGTGTTATTGTTTGGTTTTGTTTGGGGTTTTTGTTTGTTTTTCTTTTAAAGTTTGTGTGTGTGTTTTGGTTTTGTTTATTTTTGTGTGTGTTTGTTTTGGTTTTAATTTTCATAAACATTTTGTTCTTAGTCTGACTACAGGAATTTAAATCCTTTTTGTAAAGCATGACCTGTAGTTACTGAGCAATGTTCTGGTATGTACTGTACCTGCTTGGTAGCTGATTGCTGAATAGCAACCTTACAACTCGTTTCTGTTTGTTCTGGGAGGTTTGATACAGTATAAAAGAGCTGGTGGAAAGTGCCACCAGTAGTTGAAAGGTACAAGGGGTGCAATAAATTTGGAAGATGTGCTTACAATAGGTTTTAAATGCTTTTAAGAGAGGCAGCATGTTTTAAACCTAAGTGTAGGTGATTTCCTTTTGGTTTGTTACTTATATTTGTGCAAAACAGGGTGAGAATACGTGTGGAACTTCCATGTCTGCATATCAGTTTGCAGATAGTTTACACAAAATCTGTTAAAAGTTTAAGACGCATTTAAATTAATATTATTCATCTTTATCCATTGATTTCAGTGAGACTGCTAAACTGGCTAAACGTGTTTCGTCTGCATGAGTGGAGAGCAGTGAAATGGGGTAGTATTTTAGGGACATATATAATCGATGTGGACAATCAGATGTACAGGAACAGATAAAATTGTAATAGTCCTAGTTGAATTGCATACCAAAAGCCAAGGAGTAACAATGAAAAGAGACAAAAAGTAATTTAATTAACATTGAAGGTTTTTAGATGTTATTAGCTATTATTATTAATGTTAACTATAAGTTAACATGTTAACTATAAGTTAACATTACAAGTGTAAAAAGAAGTGCCTACCTGGCTATGAAATATAGTCTTCAAGTGAATAAAGTTTTTCCTGCTAGCTGGACTTTTGCAAGGGTGCTGATTTACTTCAGTAAGATTTTCCAGAATCTGGTCTGGAATTTTGATTTTACTTCAATGTCTAAAAAAGAATGGTAAAGTTTGGCATGCATTTTCTTGTACAGAACTTTTTTTTTTTTTTTCTTCAACTAAAGAAGAGTATTTTTTCTCCCCCTCTGAATATGCCATGGTTTTTTTTAAACTTTTTTGTCTGGACAGGAGACAGGGCCAGACTATCAGTACACTTCACTTCATACAATGACTTCTACTTGGTTGAAGTGTGTGAAAATATTTAATGTATTTACAGATCTGTATTAAAACACTGCAGTCAAAAACCAGTCTCTCAGACTTTCTGTGAGAATAGGGTCTAATACAATCATACTAAAATTGGTGGGATTAATCATCAGCTGCAACAAATCGAAGGATTTTCACCAATTTCAATTAAATTTTGCTTACACCAGCTGGACATGCTAATTTGTGTAATGGTGGTGAAAAAAAGGCAAATAAAGCTGACTTTCTTTACATAAAGGACAATGGTGCATTTACATTTGATTTTGATGTATTTTACTGCATTCCTCAGAGCCAAGGTAGTTCAATTAAATATCAGTGGTGGGCTTTTTCTAGTCACAGACCTCTGGAAATTGCTTTAACCCTTTAACATTTAGAAAGCGTATTATAGAGAAATGGGACACCACCTTTTATGTGTTTCCTTTCACAGTGGTAGAAAAATAGTAAAACATTTTCAGGAAGATAGCATTCCATTTCAACCTGTTCCACTAGAAGTAATAGAAATCAGCTTTAAGTTTTGTTTTATGACAAAGACTCCTACATCAAAATCTAGGAAAAAGAACTCAGAGGTAATTTGCTTGAAATGACATTAAATTTTTGAAACTCTTGTCAATCACGTTAGCCACTTTTTCATACTGATGTCCTGTCAGTCTCCAGTCATCTCCAGCCTATTGAATCCTAAACCAACACACTTCTATCGAATGCATAGAAAAACATGTGAGGACTATCTTCAGTTGCATTTGAGCTGTATTTGAGGACAGTTAAATGCAATTTTGCCATTGAAATAAATTCTAATTATTAGACTTCCCTGCCTTGTCAATATCTTCTCCTGACTGGTTTAAAGTCACCTCCTACAACTTAAAGCATTTTATATTGAAATCTGTATATACTTCTAAGTCCACTTAACGCATAGTGATTTATGTTAGATGAGGATTGGAAGAGGATAGTTGCATTGTGATCTCTTGAACTAATGTTATTCAACTGGCACTGCGAGGGATAAGCTTTTTGCTGAAACTGTCAACAGAAAAAAAACCCCAAACAAACCCAACACCAAATGCTGGGCTAAAATCTGATTTGTGAGCTTATTTAGAAAATATGCTCTCTTATGTTTATGACATAAAATCTTTTCAACTTTGAATAGAATTTGTATTTTGCTAGACCCCATGACTCATCCAGTCTTGGGTCTGGTTAATGTTTAAAGAGTAAACCATCATGATTTGTTTTTTTTTTTTTTGGTCTTATTGCTGATGGGTTGTGAAGTTCCCATAAATAAGCAGGAATAGTTCTATCCATATGTTCTGTAAAGTACAAGTTCTGCAATTTCAATTTCCTATGCTCTGACAACGAAGAGAAAGTTTTTTGGTTCCTCACACTCTACTGCAGGAGTGTCAGAGTATGCACTGGATAAAATCTGGTCCTCTTATATCAGTGTTTCGTTGTGCTTTGAGTTGAAAATGACCAGTGTAAGGTCACAGTAGTAGCGTCTAACACCAGAACACATGGTAGGATTTGTGATAAAATAGGACCTTTTAATAAAAAAGTATTCCTATTCATGTCAGCTCATTAGCTTTGCTTATTGATTTAATTTTATTGATTTAATTTTGTTGATTTAATTTTGGTTTGTGTCATAAACACTTGTTAACTGTGGTCATTTCACTCTGCAAGCCTTGAACAAAGGTAGGTAGCAATTGTAAGATTTGATATTTTGAACAGTTGTCTCAAGGGCGCTGAAGATGAGATCATCAAAGGCAATAATGTGCCCACTATGTATTTATGTAACTAGTTTACTTTCAAGTAGAAAAGTTCAATCTGTCCTTTAAGAATCTGAGGATTATTTTTCATTTACACCACTGGAAATCAGGAGTTAACAGTATTGATATTATTGGGTCTATTGTGGCTTGAAAGCAGAACAAATAAAAGAGACTTTGATAACGGCTCTTTATTTGAGCTCTGTCTTTCCCTTTCAAACAGTAACACTGTGATTTACCTGCCTATCAAGAAATTCATTACTACAGTAGCTGTGATACCAGAGCTAAACAACCGAGTTGGGAATTGAACTGTGGTCTTGCACAACTCAAAGACACTGTATGATCTCTGTTAGCTGTTAATGAATTGTGTCAACCGACAAGCTGACAGCAAAATCAATCCAATCAACTTTACTATTTGAAAAATATCATTGCTATATAAAAGTTATTATTTGAGATTTGGTGTGTTTAGAAATATATCAAGAAAAAACACAAATTAATTAAATCTTCATACTTTCTTTACCCAAATACATAACTTCTGGGAAACAGATTATATATTCACTCTAGCTTTTTATGTTCCTTCCTGAAAGTTTCCTCTACAAGGCAAGGCCCGTCATATATTTTAATTAAAAGCTAGGGAAGAAATAAATTGTCCTTGGCATATGTCATGCTAATGAACCCTGGTTAGTTTGAAAATGCATGCTCATAGGTTTTAGATGGTAATTTCCCTTTGAACCAAAAGCCCCTGTTTCTAGAGAAGCATTCTCTGGTAGCAGTAGGGGGCATCATTTCACTTTTGTAATTCTTCAGAGACATTATCCCGGTGCATTATGTGTGCAAACTGAATTTTCTTTTTTTTGTTTATTGCATTAATTCTGGGGTTAAGGTTGGCCTATGGTGAGCAATAATAAATTTAACCTTTGACTTTATACAATAAGATGTAATTTTTCATTTCTAGACTCTTTTGTAAGTGCCATTACCCTTGCTTTTGTTTAAGATAAATTGAGACAAGTAAGCACTTGATATCCATGATTTTTAGATGCAAAACATAAATCTAATTTACTCATCTCAGCTTAGTTCTTTATCCTCTGATTATGTATTATAAACAATACAAACATTTTTGTTTGTTTGATGTGTTAGTCAATTTTTTTAATTCACAGAATATTCAGTCCTTCACATTGTATTCAAACCAGTAAATATAAATCCTGAAATGTCTAAATGCACATAAACTTTGCAAAATATGGAAACAAAGCAAGCAAAATATTCATATTCATGATATTTACTTGCTAAGTAACTATGATCAGGAAAGCATTTTAAAATTAAATTTCAAAGACAATTTAAAGGTAGTTAAACAGCTAGCAGCACGTAAATGAATTTTATTTTGTAGCCGTTGCCATTCACTTATATTGTATATGTATCTGTTATTTATAAAACATTATTTTTTAATTGTAAGTGAAGCTGTTGTAACTTTTCTAATTTTAAAGCAGTGGGCTTTAATTTGCATTAAATGTTTATTATATTGAAAGTTTTACAAATTTGTAATTCAAGCAAGAGAAATAATATACTTTGTTACTGTGTATACCATGAGTACTTCATCATTTTCTCCTAGGTGAGGAAGTGCTGATTCATCCAATATGTTTGGGTGGACTGTGGGCTGTGAGGTATATGCTGATTTCATAAAGTACATTTTGATTTCAGGGCAAGATTATTCAGGTAGAATGATTTAGGCTCAGTAAGACCAGAACATTGAATCTGGTTTTTGCCTACCTCAGACCTTATTATATTTTGATACAGAGACGTGTTTTGATCATAGCAATGATCACATTAAAATATTTGTTAGTATTTCTGAAACGTGCAAGTTAAAAGGCAGAAAAAATTGAATAAAAGTTATATTATTTTGGAAGAGTACTAATGTTTGGTAAGATTCTAAAATATATTTTTCAGCCTGGATTTAATGTTTGGGAGGAAAAAAAACGTTAAGTCATGCAGCTGTAGGAATGCAAATCATTTGTAAGCTCTTCACATGAAATCTTATGTAGAAAATACTTGTGTAATTGCATAATTTGCATGGAAGGACTGCCCATGATCTCTATATTCAGTCCTCCTCCTAATTTTAGAGTAATTAACAGCTAAAGAGGCTGCCAGTATCTGTAATATGTGCTGGTATGTGAATCTTCATTAGTTCATTTACTAGAAGTTGTCTTTTGTCTGAGCTTGCTCACAACAAAAGAGCAGTTGCTGGTTTAGCTTAGCCCTTGCTGGTGGCTGGTTACAGGTAAGAGATGTGTAGAGGATTATGAATCCAGCAGTACCAGCTGTCTCTCATGACACACAATAGACAATGATGGATTATCAGAGTAATTAGATTCCTTACAATTCTAGAAGGATAATTTTGAAGATCTTCCTGCAGCCTGTGTTGCATAGCTATACTTTGTAGTTTCCCTTAAGTTTGAATTATTTTAGATAATGAAGATACCATCATTTATGCTAGTTTTATACTGCAGCTGTGTTGAGTAGAATGTGCTTAAATATGATTTAAAGAGGAAGAAATTATTCTAGTGATACTTCTGGAAAAAGGAAAGAAGAAAGGAAGTACTTTTTATTTTTAAATGTCACATATGTGGCATTAAAAAAGATTAATTTATTTTTAAATAGGCTTGGCTGCTGTATTTGAGAATAGAAGAGCTCTGTGAAAAATGAAGGGTGTGCTGGTTGTCTGTGAACCAAGAAAATGTATTGTACTAAGCTGCTACTCCTACTGTAACACATCATATCAAATTAAATGTGTGCAATAGATACCAAATCCTAAGAATGATAATCCTCCTCACAGTGTTGGGAGCATCTCTGTATGGTAACTTCCACTTGAACCAAAGGAAGATTCTTCAGCTGATGATAATAAACAGTTACTCTGCACATTGATAAATTGTTAGAATACCTGTGAAAATGTGAACTTTGAATAGATAGTAATGTTTCTGCATGCCATGAGCATGTGTATTTGGCTCAGGAAGAGACAATAAAGATGATCTCGTTTTGTGCACCAGCTGTTTTCCCTAGAATTGTGGGTATCTGATAATGTTATCAGAACTATTGTGTGTGGAAATCCCGGTCTGGAAACTGAAAATCTCCAATAAGGGACAGAAAATGCAAAGATGCTACATGTCACTTAAAAACATTACCACTGGAAGTGGTACAGATGAGAGGTATATACTGCAAAATGCCATGATTTGTACTTTGCAACCATCCTCAGGATAAGTCGAGAGGCTTTTTTGGCTGTCATATTTGCAGTTATTATTATTTAATATGCAGTTATGATAAAACAATATAGGACAAAATCCTGGGACTCTTTACAAGACAGACAATATTTCTTCTGAAATGTCTGTCTTGGATGCCGCCTCCTACCAAAGAAATGCTGCCTTGACTCCAAGGATCCAGAGAAATAGGGGAATGCTGTGTATTTCATCTGCTTGAAAGAAGTCCCCGTGGACCCAACAGAAACGCTGCTGACATAGTTGCTGCTTCTTCTGCTGTCAATGTGTCTTTCCCGTGTCAATTGAGAAAGTCATATTGGTAGTAGGAGGGAAGGCAATGGAATGAGAAATACTGATCCAAAGTACTACGTGTGCATTGCTGGACTTTCAACCTCATGTCCTTTCTCAGAACGTGTTGGATCGTAACAAATGGCAGGTGCTATCAAAATATATAGTTCAGAAGCTTAATTCAGTTTTTTTTTTTCTTTGATCAGGTGAAAAGTGTTGAAAGAACAATAAGCAAACTGTTTGCATTATATGTGTTGTCTGCTGGGGATAATACATACATGCATTATAATAATAATAACATTTAAAATAAAATGTAAATATATAAATATAAACCAACAAATTCACAAACTATTGCTAGCCATTTAAAGGCTAAGGTTGAGTGAAAGGTAGCTCTGAGTCCTGATATGTAAATATATAACTTCACTTTTCCCATGTATTCCTTTGTGCCCTTTTGATAAAGAACTTGTGATCACAAAATACTTAGAAATAAGTTTTCCACCTACAGGGCTGGTGGGCTGGGGTTCCTTACTTGTCAGAGGCAGTAGACATGAAGTTGTTTCATGAGACTCTTCATTTTACTAAGTGGAAATATCCTCTTTCCACTGGGTGGATAGTAATTCTGCCAGCTTTGCAGGGTTTGTATCAAGTAATGTGGGGTCTTTTTTTTTTCCTGTTTGAAAATAAAACCAGTCTTGGCAGCACTGAACAGATATTGGGATCTTCATTCTATCTTCCCTTCCTGGTGAGTTTCTCCTTACTTACAGCAGACTTTTTTAGGTCAGAAGAATGGTTAGCCTTTAAAAATTGTGGGTTAAAGTTTGGAGAAAAAGGAAGTTGTGGTTCATGTGGAGAAGAGAAGCACTTTGGTAGCTGAAGATGAATAAAAGTCTCACATCAGGGAGCTGTTGCTGACCCGTTACCTCTAATCATTCCAGAGCTTTTCTGTGGTGGACATTTGCTCCAACTGCAGCTGAGTCATTGGTGTACATCAACTCATGTAGCTTCTGGTACAGATACTTTGCATGAGTATAATGGTTCAAAAAAAAGAAAAAAAAATCTTCTGGTGCAGTTAGGATATTTGCTTGTCCCCACTAGAAATATGTGTTGGTGCTGCTGGATATCAGTGGCTTTTCTTTGGGACCTATTCCCTTTTATAGGCAAAGACTTGTAGGAATTTCAGTGGGAAACTATAAAGTGAGTAAAAATTACTTCTCATGCAAATGAAAGTGAAATGTTTTGAAATGATCTTGATCTTGGGAGATGCTGTACTACTTGTGGTGGTTTATTCTCTTCTCTCAAATGTGTACTGCTTTGGCCAGTGGCCAGGAGAAGAATTGTATTCTGACAGTTCTGCCTTTTTTATAATCCTATCAAATACCCTTAACTACCCAATTAAGGCAGTTTCTCTTCCACTAACATGCTTTTTTCCTTGTATATTCTGTCAAGATTTTTTTTTTCCCTGAGTTTAAATACTTGAATTGCTGCTTCAAAACGACAGTTGAACATTTTTGGATATGCTGAGTTCACTTCAGGTGATTTTTTTCTGATAGGTTGTTATGACTCGAGGGCTCTACAGATCCTAATGCAGTGGCATCTGAATGAAGCTTCTCTGCATGTGGATTCTGGCTGTGGGTTTCAATGTGTTGTCTTTTCTATTTATTATTTTTGTAACACAAAAAATGTTTCTGGGATTTTCCAAGTGCACTTCATTTTTAGTTGTCAAGATAGCTGACAGTTTATTGTAGTACTATGAATAAATTATTCCAGGGTTCAAGCTTAAAACAAAGACAGAAATGCTTGCTTCCTTCCTTGTTTGTTTGTTTTAAAACTGACATTTTGAATTTATATTAAGCATAGTATCACCTGGATACACACTGCATGAAAACATAGACTGTTCAGAATGAATTATTGACCCAAAGCTTTTACCCTTTCTTAGATGCGCTGAAGTTACTCTGCAGGATACTATCAGGATATGACTGAGGGAGAGAGTAGGGGGTTTCTACTGAGATGTATAACAGGCTGCAATATCAGCAGATGTCATTGTTCAGCAACTATTTTCTGTAAGAGAAAGTTCTTTATTACTGAAAGTGCTGTGCAGAGACCTCTAACCATATTATTAGGAGAACAGGAGCACTGTAGTTGGTGGATTACTTTAGGTAACCTGATATCTAGGGTAACTGCATAGTCAGGACCAGTCGAAATGTAGTCAGTAAAACTAATCCAGTTATCACCTGGATTTAGTACACATTTTTAATAGTGGCATTTGAAATGTCAAAGTTTAATCTTATCTCTGTGCTGTCTAAAGAGTTGCCAGTCTCCATGCACCTCTGTGAGACTTTTTGGAACAGTTAGCTTGCTCAAAACTGAAAGAATCAGCTGTGTACATGATCCTTCAAATTAAGTGGTTAACAAACATGGCTTGGAAATAGCGTAAGTGTATAGGCAGCACCATCCTAAACAAAGATTGCAAAGTTACTTTGTTCTTTGATTTGTTTGTGGTGCATGAATACCTGAAGGACATCAAGACAAATGTTACAACTTCAGAAAGACTGCCATTGATTCCATTTGAGTCATATTCTAAGTGGTGTATTACTGGTTGCCAGAAGATATAGGATATTTTGGGTCTGATTCTTTTTTTCCACTGTAGATCCAGAATACCAAAAGATACAGAGATATATAATTGGAAAGCTCCATGAAAGGAGCATGAGCTGAATAGTTTGAGAAGAATGTTGTCTTTTTCCTTACTGCTTTAATATATTTATTGTAATGTTAAGACCTTATTTAAAAAAAAACCAGAAAAGTAAAACTCTTGCAACTGACTAAGGAAAAATGAGTTAATCCTGAAATAACAAAACTATTTAGACAGAAAATATATAAGCCTCAAAACCCATAGTAGTTGGCATACAGGGTTGGGAAAAAAATGAAGTTTAGAGTTGGCTAAAGTATGTAAGAAAATATGTCCAGGTGACTTAAGCTCTGCCTGTGATAATTTTCAGAACTGTTGTAAACTTCCTAAGCATCTTACCCATTAGTTGCCCAGCAGCATTTTTTAGCCAGTGGAGGGCTGGAGTGTTCTCAATACATGCCTACATAATGACTGTTTATTTTAAAATGTATTTAAGAAGTGAAATGATACTGTCCTTTCACCATGTCTGGGGAGACTCTAATTTTTAAATAATTATCTCCACTGTTTCTTCGTTTACTTTCTTTCCCTTTTGGTTGACATTTTTAACCTTGGATTAGAATTTTTGCCCTTCAATTATTTTTAAACTGCATTACTTAGGAGTAGCAATTTCCGAGTGACAGTGGTATGTGACCTGTAATTCCCTCAAAAGCAGGCCTAAGTCTAGCATATAGTAGTACAGATAGGGATAGAAACACAGTGCTAATGCTGCATAGCAGTATCAAGAGGTGCAACAAGTGCAGATATTTGTTTAAAAAACCCCGCAAACAACTAAGCAGTTATCTTCCTACAAAACATATCTTTCCATTTATAAAAAAAGGAACTTTGAAATTTCAGTTAAAATACTATTTTCTTTAAATTGAGCACAGGAAAGTCTGCCTTGGTCCTCTCTAGTCCAGCTTATTGGAAGGGTGACAAGTAGAATCACTTCCTCAATGTTCTCTGGTGTTGTCATGATTTAGAACAAACAGCACTGTTTAAAGGGTTCTGGACTTCACAGATTCTTGTACTCGTTCTTCTATATCTTCAAGACATTATGGAACTCCGTTTGATTTGTGTCTTAGCTGCAAAAAAGTTGCAATTGATGTTTAGGAACTACCTGTTGAGGTAGCTGGCAGGAATTGGAGCTCAAGCTTGACAGGTTTCATTCAGCTAAAAACTATGGGGTATTGCTCTGGTTCTTCTGTTGAAGGTCAATTACATCGTAACTGTGTCTTTGGATACATTAAATAATTTAAATGTGAAAATGAGTTTGGAAATAAAACCTGAAAGTATAAGCACAGTACCCTTTTTCAGGTTTTAACTCTAGTCCTCTGTGCAGAAGCTGGAATTTCTGCAGATCAGAAGGAATTAATAACTCTTATTTTGTAATAAAAATGCAACCAGCCAGGAGAGAGTTGAAAATCTGAGAGCAACTTGTGTTTACAGACCTGTGATTCCCAGTTTCCATGGATGTTCATAAATTTTAAGAAAGCAGTTATACATTTCATTGTAAAAAAAAAAAACCAACCAAACAAACAAACAAAAAAAACCCCTAAGAGGTGTTTCTCCCTGTGAAAGTCCAAATTGGACTTAGTAGTAATCTCAGTGAAAGAAAATTAATTCCCCTTGATTAACAGAACCACCTTCACTGTTATGGACACAGAAGGGAGTAATTACAATATATTCAATATAAGCCACCCTCATTTTGAAGCTTCTTCAGTTTGCAGCCCTGGGGGAAGTCAAGTAATTAAGTTTGGATGAAGCTCTGAAGTAAAGATACATAATACGACAAGACAAAACAAAACCCAGCAAAAAACAACAATTTGGACGGTTCTTGCCTAACAGAAGGCTCCCATTAGACCCTAGAGTACTGTTTGGGGCCCTAAGTGGATATGCTGCACTAAGTGATCTTAATGAAATTAATGTAATGAAATAACAGAAATAAACCCTGGATTCCTGGGCAACAAGTCTTCTCAATAAAATAAATTCTGTTGCCTGTGAATGTATCTGAGCTTTTACTGAGAGCTTTCTGGCTGCCACATGTTCCTGTGCTCACTGTGTGGTCAGTAAGATTCTGTGTTATAAAGTGCTCTGGGACACTGTCCATAAAGAGGAATGATAAAGAACCAAATCCTTTCTTATGATTCCCTGAAATGGTGCAATTCATTTTTTAGTAAATACTGTTGCCAAAGTGATCTGAAGTCGTTCCATTTAGGCATCTGAAAGTGTCAATACAACACTTCTGAATAGCTAATCTGAATACCAAAAGGATGCCCTGTCTTAGGGTTTTGGGATTTCTGTGGAGATAGTTCATACAAGAGTCCCAGTGGGGAAGAAATGAACATAACAGACTCTATTTTTTACTGCTAACTTCCTTAGCTCTTTAGAAAGCTATCTTTTAGAGCCAACATTTATATTCTTATTTGGATACCAGAATTTCAGTTTTCTAAGGTACTATGGGAAAAAGAACAAACAGCAAGAAAACAAATATTTGATAATCAGAAGAAAAATATGGAAACACATCTGCTATTCTGAGCTTTTTTTTTTTTTTTGAAACACAAAATTGTTGTTTCCTGCTTTGAGTGAAATGTGTCTGAAATGATCCCTTCTCAGTCAGCTTAATGATTTCAAATATTAGATGAAGTCTCACTACCCTGTTAGTGCTGTGGCTCACCACTCTTATCATAGTAAAAGAAAGGCTGCTAAATTTCTGTACTAATAATTTATTATTTAGTTGGCCTACTATAGTTTTAATGAAAATGAGAAAAGGATGTTTTATTATGAAATGTACGCACTGCCTTACAGAACACATTTGCTTTCAAAGCCAGATATTCACAGTGTTTATAAGCTTACCTAGTTGCTGCAGATGAATGAAGGAAAACTTTATTCAGTTATATTTAATAAGCATGAAAGATCATATGGATTACTGCAAATAATACATTATGTGAGAAAGAAACATACCTCTCTGTTCACCATGGATTTATATTTATTTTAAAATCTGTTTGTAACATTCATTAGCTGTTGCACGATGCATTGAAAACTGACAGAGTAGTTGCATGAAACAAGGTAAAGGACCTTCCTGTCTGCCAGGGTTTCATTGAAATATTGTAGGCTTTCAGATTGTTCCTAGCAGAGGAAGAATTCAGTGTAAATTGTGGTGAAATTCCCACTGTGTTGCTACCCTTTTGAAAATGTATATATCAGAAATGGTTTCTAGTACTTGGTGCAATACGTATCTATGCTTGCTTGCTTCCTTCCTTCCTAGCTGTGTGTTATTTTATTAGTTTATGAGGAATGGTGGGTAATAACATATGAATCTTTCACAACTGCAACAACATGAAAGTAACACTTTAGATACAAATGGATGTATCTGAAAAGTATTATGGTTAGTAATGGACATAATACTGGGATGGTGGTAGTACTATTGTAATGAATACATGTACTGGTTTTAGGCAATTCTGCTATTTTCTGTAGCTGTCGTCCATTGACTAGCTAATTAAAAACCATTCTTAGAACCTTGAATGCTCCTGGCCTTTACTGAATTTCTTTCATTCTACTTTAAGTATTTTGAAATTTTCTGACATCTCTCTCCATCCTCAAACTTCTTGAGAAAGCATGTACTCCTACCTCATACTTCCTTCATTCAACTCTAAGACTTTAAAGATAACACATTTATCATTCCTAGATCATGCGCATGCTGATTTTGATTCCTTCCTACCATACAGAGGGGAGATAAAAGATTTGATTGGTTATGTGACATAGTCCCCCCTTTCTCTACTACTGAGGCTTCTCTGAAAATCTGTATGATATAGAAGAACTGTTTGTACAAAAGATATGTACTAATACACAGTAATCATCTGATAGCTTCTGTTGGAATTCCAGGGATTTCTGAAACACTCTTCATTGCTTATCAACTAGAAAATGTAGAGGGGAAAAAATTCAACAGAGTAACTTAGGAGTGATGAGAAGAGGATGGCCTGTCAGATTACTCATGTTTGTGGGCCATCCCTGGGTTCTATTTTATGATAGGACAGAGAACCAGGCAAAGTCCTCACCCTTGTCAGAACGAGAGAAAATAGTTTGGCTAAGGAGAACTTTGTGCTTGTTACTCCTTGTGCAAAAATGGATTCATGAAAGATGTGTGTGTGTGTGTGTGTCCTCTGGAGGACATCACCCTTATTTTAAGATTTGTATTTCTAAAATTAAGATTAATACAGCTATAAGAATCTCTTTTGACACTTCACACAGCGTGTGTAAAACAGTAGTTGAAATATACAATATAAAATGTCTTCTTACAGGAAATAGGAACTGGCATTCTGAATACTTCGTAAACCCTGCAGTGGGGTTAACTGCAGTCAGCAACAGTGGTCTTTTCGCTGAACAAGTTGTCAGTGGTCTGCTCTTTAAAAACCTTTGCTGTTAAGAGTTCTCAGGTTCATAGTCTACTTGAACTGTATACTCTTAGCCCCTCAGAAAAGGGCATTATTTTGTTAACTGTATTTTAAAATGGAAAGTTCAGACCTCATGGTGGATCATGAATGCAAATGAGAATATATGAGCATTGACTAGCTGTGTTGTACAAGTACAAAATACATATTTAGGCAATCTCACTGTAAGGTTATTCCCTTTGAATCACAAGGAGCAACTATAAATAGATCATTTTAAAGAGTGCTGTCTCTCTTATGGAAATAAAAAAATGTATGTCATCCTTTTATATTTTATCGACAGGAAAGTAATTGTTTCCCAGTAGTGAGAAATACAATAAGACATTTTTTTCATGAACTTCCTCTTCCAGAAGAAGCAAATTTGAGTGTATGTACATTTAATTGTGAATAGCAGAGTATTGCAGTCCATTTTTTTAGTTGGCAGCATTATTTAACCAAGATACCGTAAAGGGGCCCCTAGTTCGTTGTAAAGGGCAAAGCCATTAGACACAAAAGGGCAAAAGTTAGTGTTAACAAGAGGATGAATGAGGAAATAATACAATTTCCTACTATAATAACTTTCTGAGTTTTGTTTCTACCAGAGAGGTCTGCAGAGTATTCACATACAGTTGATAAATATTCTCCAGCAGTCTCAAAAAGGACTGTTCTGTATCTAGCTAGAGCAAAACTTAGTTTCTGTTGGAGACAACAGAATAAATAATGAGGGTGATTACTTGGCGTCAAGTTAATTGCAATTATTAGATCATAAATGAAGAGAAATAATCAAAGAAATCATAACAGTGTGCCATAGACCCAACACAAAGTTTACACTACAAGAAATAAAGAAACTTCACAGAGGAAATGTAGAATGGAAATTTAGAATGGAAATAACTCTTGTTTGCATTTTTTGAGTCAAATTGCTTGTATGAAGTACAAGCTTGGAAGTGAGTGAGAAGCACTTGACCAATTTTTTGTCTTTCTCTACATACTTTACACAGGTTGAATTGTTTTAGCTGGATCAGTTTTACATTTGTATAAGTCTATGTAATTTCTAAAGAGAGAGGGTAAGCAGTAAAAACTCTGGAAAATCCCTTAAAATGCTGGAAAATGCTTTAAAGTGGTTTTCCTCTACAGTGTTTGTGAAGAGATACTCTCTTTTGTCAGACTTGTCTCAATTTAGTGTTCATCTTGGTGGTTTACTTTGTGTCTAGTCTCTGTAATGTTTTGGAAAAAGAAAAATGTACATTATATTACATTTGTTATATTATTATATTACTCTCTATATTGTACGTACAGGAAAAAGAAACAAAAGCAAGGTTCAAGCAGAGATCTTGAGCTGATTCTTTTTCCATTCACCAAGCCTTGGTGAGAGGCTGATGACTTGAAATAGGTATTGTGAGCTGAGAAATAAAATGTGCATTGCATTTATCAAATGTTCACCCTTATCTTCAGGTCATTATTCACTTGCTATTTTCAGATATTTATTGTTACTATTTTTTTATTATTATTCTTTTTTTCCATAAATTCATTTATTTCTTTATTATCTCTAAGTCTGGCAAACACAAAGAACTTCTTAGTTTTTCTGCCAAGTGGTTTTCTTTCAAATTCAGATAGATCCAGTGTTATTTATTTTAAAATGGCGAAGTACTTGTATGAGTTTTAGCATCAAAGTGATCAAAAGGGGGCTCTGAATTCCCTATTGCAGTAAAGGTGTGAGTGAAGGATACACATGGGAGATGCACGGAGAGCAGAAGATGAACTGTGAAGTATTGATCGGGATATGGAACAGATGCTCTTTTCTGGATGCTTATAAAATACCCCGTCTACTCTGCTTTTCAAAAGAACTTGAACTAGTGTTATTTTTGTCCATCACTTTTAAACTCTGAAAGTATAGATGGGGAGATGTGTACATATTCTTAACATATACTCTTCTTGTGACTGGCTTTATTAATTTGAAAAACAATTCCCACCCCTAAAATTCTCCTGTAAATTCACAGTATGTGGTGGGTTGACCCTGGCACGGCACCAGGTGCCCACCAAGCCCTTCTATCACTCCCCCCGACCCCCTTCAGCACGGCACGCAGGGAGAGAATAAGACGCAAAGCACAGGGGTGTGGGTTATGATAGACAAGATGTTATTTTCTACTTCCTGTCCACAGGCGATGTCGGGCCAAGTCCAGGAAGCAGGGCTCCGGGAACACGCAGCAGCCGCTTGGAGGACAAAGCAGAATGCCCCCCCATCCTCCTCCTGCCCTCTCCCTTTATAGTAGAGCTGACGTCATATG
>JANVCC010000037.1:3442637-3685637 GCA_025345505.1 Todiramphus chloris collaris
GTTGTTATCTTATTGATCACATCCATCGGGATGTGTCGACGCCCATCCTGCCATTTTATTCCAAGGAACTGGATTTCCTGTGCAGGCCCCTTCACCTTGCTTCGCTTTACAGCAAACCCAGCCTTCAGGAGGATTTCAATTATTTTCTTCCCTTTCTCGAAAACTTCTCCTGCTCTGTTGCCCCATGCGATGATGTCATCAATGTACTGGAGATGCTCCGGAGCCCCACCTTCCTCCAGTGCAGTGTGAATCAGTCTGTGGCAGATGGTGGGGCTGTGTTTCCACCCCTGGGGCAATCGATTCCAGGTGTACTGGACTCCCCTCCAGGTGAAGGCAAACTGTGGCCTGCACTCTGGTGCTATGGGAATGGAGAAAAATGCATTAGCCATGTCAATCGTGGCGTACCACTTGGCTGCCTTGGACTCCAGCTCATACTGAAGTTCCAGCATGTCTGGCACAGCAGCACTCAGCATCGGTGTAACTTCATTCAGACCACGATAGTCCACTGTCAATCTCCATTCTCCATTTGACTTTTGCACAGGCCATATGGGGCTGTTGAAAGGTGAATGAGTTTTGCTGATCACGCCCTGGCTCTCCAGCTGATGAATCAATTCCTGGATGGGGATCAGGGAATCTCTGTTGGTGCGATATTGCCGCCGATGCACGGTTGTCGTGGCCATTGGCACCAGCTGCTCTGCAACCTTCATCAGCCCCACTATAGAAGGGTTCTCTGAGAGACCTGGCAAGGTGGACAACTGTTCACTTCCCTCTGCCTCCAAGGCAGCAACACCAAAAGCCCACCGGTATCCTTTTGGATCCTTGAAATAGCCTCTCCTAAGATAGTCTATGCCAAGGATGCACGGGGCCTCTGGGCCAGTCACAATGGGGTGTTTATACCACTCCTTACCAGTCAGGCTCACTTCAGCCTCCAATACTGTCAACTGCTGAGATCCCCCTGTCACCCCGGAAATACTTATGGGCTCAGCTCCTCTGTATTCAGATGGCATCACTGTGCACTGCGCACCTGTATCGACTAAGGCCTTGTACCTCTGTGGGTCTGACGTGCCAGGCCATCGGATCCACACAGTCCAGTAAATACGATTGTCCCTTTCCTCCACCTGGCTAGAGGCAGGGCCTCTCTATTCCTGCTCCTGGTCTGAATATTCACTGTCTGACCCTTGCTGTGTCAAACCAGAAGTCCCCTCATCAGGCTCAGTGGAGTTGATTTTATTCTTCCTGTATCTGCGAGATCGTCGATTGCCTTCTTGTGCTTCAACACTGACTGCGTTAATGGTCTTCTTGGATGGCCCTTTTTCAACGACTGTCTTCCCTCTCAATTCCTGTACACGGGCTTCCAGCTTAAAAGTTGGTTCACCATCCCACTTCCTCATGTCCTCCCCCTGGTCACGCAGGAAGAACCAGAGTGCACCACGTGGCATACGCCTCGGGCTCCCTTTCCCTCTGACTGGCTGATTCCTTGGGGGACTCCTGATATCCAAGGCACTAGCCCTTAGGGACGTGGAGGTACCAAGACTCTCTTCAAAGTTCTGAAGCCAGGAAGAAACAGTTTCCACGGTTGGATTATCCATTTGTGGATAATACATTGCTGCCAAGCTGGCAGAATATGATGCTGGTGCATTCTTAATCACTTTCCTCCACATGGCCCTTGTACACTGAACATCCTCTGGATCTTTAGGATGCTCGTCATCATCTAAATCCCCATAGATTACTTCCAGTACTGCTAGTTCCCTCAGGTACTGGATACCTTCATCAGCAGTGGACCATTTTCCTGAGGAGGTGGCATTCATTAAGTCTTCCTTGAATGGATATCTTGCTTTGACACTTGAAAGGAGCCGTCTCCAGAGACTGCAAATTGCTGCCTCTTTTCCAATCCCTCTTTCAATGCCACGATTCCTAGCAAGGGAGCCCAGCTGTTGGGCTTCCTTACCTTCCAGCTGTTGGGTGTCAGCCCCAGTATCCCAGCATCGAAGCAGCCAGGTAACAATGCGTTCCCCTATCTGGCGGCTGTAATCCTTCCTCAGGTCTCTAAGTTCTGACGACGTCAGGGACCCGGTGGTCTCTGCCTCTTGCTTCAATTCTGTCACCCCCTCCTCCTGTCTTCTTGTTGAGGGCCCAGCTTGTTGGTCATGTTCTTCCTCCTCTTCCACATCCCTCACTAACCGAGGGTAGGGGCCTGTTGTTCTCCTCGTCCACTGCTTCTTTTTCACTACTGGGGCTACTTTGGCGGTTGTGGTTGCCGTCCCTATCTCAACTCCGGTGTCTTCAGATGCAGTCTGGGTCCCTGCCTCAACCACAGTCCTCTGAGAGTACTCAACTGTGGCTCGATAGGCACAGGCCAGGCCCCAGTACAGTGCTAGGAGCTGCTGGTTCTCATCGGGGTAGACAAGGCACCCTTCTATTAGATGCTGTGTCAGCTTGCCAGGGTTGCTTGCCTGTTCAGGAGTAAAGTCCCAGGCTACTGGAGGTGACAGCCGTCCTAGGAACCTGCCCAAATCCTGCCAGACCCCTTGCCACCCAGGGACAGGCCGTCTCAGGGCACATTTCGGTGCCACCCCACCTGAAACTTGTTTCCTCTCAGGCCAAACTGGGACCAGACTGCACACAACCCGGATTAGGACAACAATATTGATTAGCAGTATCCCAAAGCTCACATAAGGGTGGACGAGGACCTTGGGAGCATGCACGAATAAATCATCTACATCAATTTCTGGTAGAGATTCATTAATTTTCTCCCCAAGGTAGCCCCCCCAACACAGCAAAGCCACCAGTGCCAGTGTGGAACACATCATTACTGTTTGTGCCAGGGTGCTCCCGCGGCCCTTCATCCTCCTGAGACAGAAGCTTCCCCAGCACACTGTAGCTATCAATGCAAAAGCCAGGCCAAGAGACATTGTTTCAGTAAATATTTAGAAAAACAGCAGGTAAGTGGGTACACGCAAACTCCGTGGCCTGCACAGGAGTTTGCTACTAGTACCTAAAGCAAAGCAAGCAAGCACGCACGCAAAGAAAGCAAGCAAGCAAGCATGCAAAGCAAGCAAGCAGCTGCTCGTGCCCCACGTTGGGCGCCAAAAAGGAACTGTGGTGGGTTGACCCTGGCACGGCACCAGGTGCCCACCAAGCCCTTCTATCTCTCCCCCCGACCCCCTTCAGCACGGCACGCAGGGAGAGAATGAGACGCAAAGCACAGGGGTGTGGGTTATGATAGACAAGATGTTATTTTCTACTTCCCGTCCACAGGCAATGTCGGGCCAAGTCCAGGAAGCAGGGCTCCGGGAACACGCAGCAGCCGCTTGAAGGACAAAGCAGAATGCCCCCCTATCCTCCTCCTGCCCTCTCCCTTTATAGTAGAGCTGACGTCATATGGTATGGAATAGCCCACTGGTCAGCTCAGGCTGGCTGTATCTTCTCCCCCCTCCTGCCCCCCATCCTCTGGTGCCGTGCGAGCACCGGCAGTCACAACACGGGCGTGTTATCAACACCCTCCAGCTCCCAGTGCTACAGCATGAGGGCTGGGTGGGGAAAAGCAGCCCAGCCAGACCCACTACACAGTACTACAAATTCACTGTTTGGTTCTTCGTATTTCTGTGCATCATCAGTGAAGGCTGACTAGACTGTCTGTGGTATAGGGAACACAGAGAACTATTCCTGCAAATGGTTTTGCTCCTCAGGAGTTCTGTAAAGTGAGAAGCCATGTAGGGGATTCTCAATCAAGGCATAAGGTTACCTAACAATTTCTCAATAGCAGAGCTTTAACTTATGAAAAACTCTAAGAATATCCACAGGGAAAATCTTTGGTTCTGCAGCTTCCTATTTAGATTACAGTAGCTGGAAGTTAATTAGCCCTGCTAGCCTTTTTCTTTTAGGCTAATTAGTAAGAAAACTGGATATAAAAAAGTCAAAGTCATTTTGAGAGAAAGAACTTCAACATTTTGTACATAAAAGTCCCTTTGGAGGATATTATCTCCATAATGACCACGGGATGCTCTCCATTCTGACAGAGCGTAGTTCTACAGTCTCTGGACTCATTTAGACAACGTCTTAGTCATTAATGATTTTAGGCCTAGCTGCTTGCAATTGCCAGATGAAACCACATGACATGTTGTTTAATTATGCAATGATCAGCAGCCTTTACGTTTTAATTAGGGAGACTCTGTAATGAAGCCGTCCCACTTTACATATGGCTTATTGGTCTGAAAGGTCATCTTGATTAATTGGTTGTTTGGAAATGTAATTTTGACACAGCAATACAGGTAGACTTGTCTTCACTTCTAATGTGTTTCCTGATCTTTTTTTGATTTGGCTAATTAGTGCTAATAATTTAAAAGCTGCATGGCATTCCAAAACTCCTGCTGTTTACTATATGTATAGTAGTTTTGTTGACAGCTTTTAGTAGTGTTAATACATGATGACATACTGATAGTGTCTACTCACAATTGTCTTTGGCTTTGCAGGATTACAGGGGCCTTAATGTCACACATTTCTTTCAGGTAGCAGCGTGTGAAAGAGATTCCTAATGCAAGGAGTGTGAAGAGCTGTGATTTAATAACTATTTGCAGTAGTCTTTAGAGAATGTTGGCATTGAAAATGCATGATTTATTGGAGTTTAAGTTTTTCAATGATTAATTCATGAATACATCTGCAAGAATGCCGAGGTCTCCAAAATAATGAAAGCCCATCGTTTCATAGCTGTTTGCTTTCATTTCAAATCAAAGCTGTCTTGTTTGCTTATTTACTTTTTTTAAAGAATAATCTGTCCTTTCTACTGGGGTTTTGATATCATTTTGACAAGTAAAAGAATTAATTTACATTAAAGAATCAAATAGGTAAAGTTTCCATCTCTCCCTGCATTATTTTCTGAGATATGATAAGCAGAAATATTTCCCAACTGGTTCTACCAATCCAGTCCACATGCTATGTAAAGTCTCTTTCCTACTCGGGGTTTCATTCTATTTGTAACAATAAAGTAGACAGAGTTCATCCTAGTTCCTCACAGCGATGGCTGTTTATGAGGATCCTAGCTCAAAAATATTTGGCTGTGTCCTTTCTCCCTTAAAGCTATTTTTGCTTATAACCAGTTGGGCAAAAAATAAGTTGCTTCAGTTAGTCAAGAGGTTCAGTGGGAGTGTTTCAGGCAAAAATTACTGATGCTCAGTTGTTAGAGCTCTCTAATAATCAGACTAGCATTGATAAAATCTGGGGTCACTTTGATATGACATTCACAACCCTTCTTTTACCAGCTTTTCAAGACCACTGCTTTAGGGTTCCTATTCAGCAGCTTCTGACATCTATATGAAGTTTAGATCCAAATGAGTGTCATTTAAAAGGTTTCCTGTGCATTTTAGGAAACTAATCCTATAGCTCTATAGTCTATTACTAATGCAAAGTTGTTGGAGCAAGGACATGTTTTATTGTGCATTTTTTTTGTACCTAGCAAAACAAAGATTTGAGCTTGATGATTTAATTTTACAACCACAGGAATCTAACAAGAACTTGCAAGATGTGCTAGCTAGCAGTGGAGTCATTTTGTCTCCTGTGTTACAAAAATTTACATACAGCTGTATTGTCAGTGTCTTCAGCTGAGCCATCCAGATTCCTAACTTGAAGTCAATAATGTTTGTAGGGTCAAGGTAGAAGCGTATCTTGTTAATTGCTTCCTCTCCTTAGTTTTTTTTCCTTCATATATTTTTTTTTTTTACTGGTAACTTGGCTTGGTTTATATTGGTAAGGTCACAGAACACTATGGGTGTTGTTAAAATAAAACCATGTGAATAAATTCTTCTGACAAAAATACAGATGATTTATTAATTATCAGATAGGGTATATTAGAATGATGCTTGAGCAAGCTTTCTTTTTGCCTGATCACTAGCAAGTTTTTATAGTTACCTATAAGAAGTTTCTCTAGCATAAAGAATTGCAGAGAATCCTTACATGTTTAAACAATTTTCTAATTTTCTTCGTAGTAAATTCTCTATTCTGATCATTACCACACTGAAGTTAGCATGAATATTTTCACTGAAGTTAGCATAGAACTCAGTGCTTAGACTTTGGTAAAATTCTTGCTGATTAATGAAGTTTAATTAAAACTAACAGAAGATCTGATCATTTTGAGGGACTATATAATGCAGCTCCCTGATTTTTATGGAAGATTTCCTCCAGCATGTGCATGTGCAAGCCTCTTCAAGACAGACTTGTTTTTTTTTTCTCAGATTATGACCCAGCTAAAACAGTTGAAATTATGCACATGGAGATCACAGAGGAGGACTTCAGATGATTCAGGTTAGACATAAGGAAGAATTTCTTCCCCATGAGGGTGGTGAGACATGGGAACAGGTTGCCCAGAGAGGTGGGGGAAGCCCCATCCGTGAAAGTTTTTAAGACCAGGCTGGATGGGGCTCTGAGCAACCTGTTCTAGTGGGAGGTGTCCCTGCCATTGGCAGGGGGGTTGGAACTGGATGATCTTTAACGTCCCTTCCAACCCTGATGATTCTATGATAGGATGCTGTAGGCATCATCAAATGGTTGTAATAAACAGGGTGTAAATTGAAGAGGTAATAGAAATGAAGTATATGTTATTATGTACTACCTACTACAGTTATAATTACTATTACATCTGTTAGTAATTTTTTTTTCTGTGTGCTCTGTGTTTCAGGCCAAAGACTCATTGCTCTAGGTCTGTATTTCCTAGAAGCCACTTTCTGCATTTGGTTTACATCTCCCAGGGCTGTTCTCTAAGAACATGTTTTGACTGATATTCAGTTTGGCTTAGGAAGCTATTTTCTGAAAGAGGAAAAAGTAGTTTTAATGTTTCATCTTTGGCAAATTCTGTGTCAGGATTATTGGAGCTCATAGGTGGCATAAGTTCTAAAATAACCCAGGTTTATTCCAGATAAGAGAAATACTTAGAATAGATTTGTTGTGTAAGAGCGGTTTATGTCCAACCACATGAGAAACAGAAAAGGTTAAAAAAAAGGGGGATTCAGTGTTGATGCTCTATTCATTTAAAAACCAATATATTAGAATTGGTAAATATTCAGGAAAATACATAAAGGCTAATAAGAAGCAAGGTTTTGCTTCTATACAAGAAAGAGTAAGTTAAAACTTTTCAGACTAAAAATAATTCCTTTTTTGTGATGGGAAGAATCCAAATGATGATGTAGTTGCAGAAATTTTTGAACTTAAAAAAGGAGAGACAGATGCATCCTTTGGGATGGTCCTTTTAATCAGATAATTAGGTTCAGGAAATCCTCTGAGATAAAATTATTTGGAGACTAGAAGATTGTTAGACTGGGAGGTATCATACATTTGCCCTATTCTCACCGCTGAAAATAAAGTACTGGGATAGATAGGCAGGCAGACAGACAGACAAATAGATCTTTGGTTTGACTCAATACAGTTCGTTCTTTGAGTTTGACTCAGGATCCTGGACTGATGACTTAAGAAGCCCAAAACACAAAGGCAAATGCTGGGAATCTGATAGCTGAAGTGTTAAAGGAATACTGTGAGCACTGGGGGCAAGAGTAAGAGTACAGGATATGGTCCTATGGCAGCGGTGGGAGATAGGATGTGATAGTGGATCCTAGGGTCCTCTGGAATTGCCATGGTAAGAAGGGGAACTTGGGACGTCTGGCAGGAAGGGTGGGACTCCTCTGTGGAATGAAGATCATGTCAAATAGGAATAGGAAAGAATACTGAGGTCTGGCAGTAAGAACTGTGTTTCTGGCAAATGTATTGAAAAAAAGATTAGGATTAAAAAGGAGAGAGTAGGGAGAGGAATGAAGCTGGAGCTTCTAACAACATATAGTCAGCATACTTGCATGTACATGTTGACAGGAAAACACAAAACATTCTTTGACTCATTCTTTACCTGATTTGGCACCCTTAAGATATAGTTGGAATGTCCTTCTTAGGATTGTATAGCAGGAAATACTCCTGTAAACATTCAACACATGCATCATATAGAAGATTTGGTAGCAACCTTCCATTGCATGCTATAGGTTACAACATAAAAGTTAATTGTAACAAGTGATTTGCTTTTAAAGCACCTCAGGGCTTGTATTTTCAGCTAAAGAAGTAATAATCATCACTTATTATGAGAGAGGTAGGATTTCTGGAAAAAAATGAACATCAAGATAGCTGAGCTACACATTAACAGCTGAACAACTTGGTCAGAATGGCTTTGGCCAGTAGGTTGCTGTTGGCTTTGGCCATGCAGTACCTTCCTGGTGGCTACAGGAATAGAAGTATTTTTTTTACTGAAACAGAAATTGTGAGCTGTACAGATGTTTTACTCAGTGAACTGCAGTTATAACTGAAGCTTTGTAATTTTACAGGGTTGAATTGTCTCCTGCCAAAGCTTTAGTTTTTAGCCAAATTACTTTATGTGCATACAAAATGGACATAGGTCACAAAAGACAACGTGGGTGCATAGAGAACTGAAGTGAGTTTTATCAAAATACTATGAAATGTATGAGCTGGTATGCAGAATTTCATGATGCACGAGATGCATATTTTTGTGCTTCTTTATCTGTATAATTTCAAAGCCTAAAATTTTATGCTTTAAGCAATTGGATTTGACTGTGTATTGTTTTCTGTTTACTTCACATCCAGCAATCAGGACTTGTTCTTTCATGATGCAAAATATTCTGCCTTTATCTCACATAGCACATGAGCAAGTGCTTCATGTTTACCATGGTAGTAGGCTGTCTAATTTTACTGAACATACTCTTGCAGGCTAAAGGTGTCTGAAAGATGCGTGTGCGGTGTCCTGAAAATCAAAATTCCACAGTCTGTTACTCATCAAAATAAACTACTGCTGGCAAAAAAAAACCCTCTCCTTTTTGTTTCTTCATATGAAATACTGAATGTTAACTACAACTCAGTGCTCTCAATCTGACTACCTCATTCTAGCTCTTGTGCATACTAGCTGGTATTCAATTGCCTTTTTACTAACTCTGGAGTGGTTAAAACCCAGTGATTAGCAAACACAGTCAATAAAGGTTGTTTTTATTGTTTCAAGCTGTTAGATACACAGTTAATTATGTCTCAACTATTTAGGACAGTTGACCATGTTAATCCAATGAAATATTTTTAAGCAGTGACTTTAATAAAATAATATTTTTCTTCTGCCACTGAGTTCAATAAAATAATATTGCTTCACAGAAGTACTTTGCTTTTACAGAGAACAGCTACACTGCTATAGTAGCGTGCTAACACTGCCTATCTGACTTCTCTTGGGCTGTGTGTTGTCCTCATGAAAAGTGGAAGTAAATGTTACACATAGGTGAAACTGCAGTGCTGACTTTTTTTTTGTAACGTATAGTACATCACATTAAATATAGAAGAAAAAGTCATTTGTCTGGAAGATCAGAACATAATCACTGTAGCTGGAAAAAGAAAGACCAGTGACTACTTCAGTGTGCTCACAGGCACACTGTGGCAGCACTCTGAGTGTATTTTCTAATGCACTGCAGAGTCTGGTTTTAAATGGATAGTTACTATAAACAGGACACCTTTCTGCTGTTGTTGGGTTTTAAAGAGAAACATTAAACTGGAGTCCCTCAACAGTTAAGTCTAAGGAAACCTCAAACTTTATACTCCAGAGTCCCATTGAAAAACAACTGCTGAAAGCAGCGTATCATCCTTTTAAGTAGAAAAGAAATGTATGAAGAAAAGAAGATATTTTAGTACTTTGAGAAAATGCAATATTTATTTTGAGAAAGTCTATTTTGATATTATCTTCTTTTGTCCGCTTTATACTTTCAAGATTTTATATAGGATTTATAATAGCTAATGTATGTCCTTACTGCTACATCATAACAAGACAATATAATAGCTGATTAAAAGTAAAATAACTGAAATCATTGTAACACTTGTAAACACATGAAAAAGAAAAATGTTTAAATTACTCAGCATTCAGATATTATATTACTGATATTTATGGGGAAAAAAAAAAGTATTTTGTAAATATATACAAAATTGTGAAGCTTACACTTTTTCCTAAAATCAATTAAAAAATCACTTTCACAGGAAGTAAGAAAAAATGGGGGGGAGGAAGTCCAATATTAAAATTTTGTAGCAAACTAGAGTTCTGAGCTTCAAGTGGAGCCTAGATACTTTTTTAAAGTATGACCAAACATGATTTCTGTTCATGTTCTTGTTAATATGATCTTAGCTATTCTTACAGTAGATCTTAAGACCTGATTCTTGTGCAGATCATGACTACTAAGGGAAGAGAGTATCCTATACCACTGAGACAGAGGATGTAAATGACAAGCTTGCAGTGGAACAGATTATTTTTTCTGGTTTGCATCCTCTGAAAACCTCTAATGTTGACCATATTACATGACTGTAAGTTCATTGTAGCACAGGAGAGCTGCAAAGGCAAAAAGAAACCTTTCTTTTTTCTGAGCCTTCAAGTTCTGTGCTACAAGCTGTTCTTGTTGGAGTAAAGAAAAAAAATATTAGAATTGAAATTCAGTCTTACCTCATGGAAGTAAGTTGTTAAGAACTTCTCCATATGGCAAGTTTATTATGAGTTCCTAGGTATTTATTTTTCTCTGAACATGTACTTTTCTTGCCTGACAAAAGGTATTTATTCACCTGTGTTACAGTTTGTTATTTAAATAATCTAATTTACATATATAAAAATATTAAATCACATAGTGCCTTATAGTGACAGGTACTGGTGAGTTATGAGAGCTTCAAAAGTAGCATATTTTTCAAACATAGATGTATTTTTTCTGTGTAATTCAAGTTGATGTTAAAGTGAGGCTAGGTCCTGAAGATTGGTTCAGGCAAAGGGAGAGACTAACTGAACAGACTAACTCAAAGAGTATTTCTTTATACGTTTTGAAGGGAATAGAAGCCATACCTTTCTAAGGGAAAATACTATTATTAGAACTAGTAATAGGGTAATACGAGAGCTCATCACCTCTTTGCGAAGTAAGCTAATAAAGTCAATGTTTGAAATGTGCTGGACTGTCTTTCAAAAACAATATTTGGAACACTGGTTCAGTAAATCTTTTTGAGTATATGCTTTATTTCAAGTATATTCTTAAGGTCCTTCTCAAACTTAAGTAAATTCCTCAAAAGTGTTGTTGGGTGAGAAGGAATCTACAAGTATGCTGTTTGGTGTTTTCCTTATCAGAACCTCATTGTTCTTTTAATTGGCATTACTTTCTGAATGTAATACTTATCCATTTTTGCTGAAGATTAGCATGGGAAGCATCACCAAAACCCATATTGTTTCTGCATTTCTTAAACAATTTGGGAGTTATTTCCTGAATACTATTTTAAAGAAAATGGGCATATTTTACCTCAGAAATTATTCTAACTAGCAAATACTTCCTGTGGTTCTTCAAATCTTCAGAAGACTGCTTTTTCTGGGCTGGTTGGCTTAAAGGTTTAGCACATCTTTGGCAATAAAGAAGCATGTTGGGCATGTTGTTTGATGAACTTCAAAGATTTAAGCACTCAGCTTTAATTACTGATGGTTTTAGCAACAGCACAATAAAGATAGGCTCCTGCTTCACTAAATCAAAGAAATGTGACTGAGGGCCTTCTGATCCAATTGTTCTCATTTAGTTCAGCTCTCTCAAACATGGTTGTAAAATATTATTGTGGCTTGAGCTGACATGAAACACCATTGTCATCAATCAAATAAAAACCCAAAAAAGTGTGAGAATCAATACGTAACACAAAAGCGGTGGCTTCAGCCACTTAATCAACTGCACATACTTTGCAGTTTTTTCCCTCCTGCCCCCTTTTCTCTCCAGTGTCTATTTATTTATTTATATGCAATTTTTTTTTTTTTTAATCCCTTGTCATTTTGCAACCTAATAATGATTAGCAACTGTGGAGATGAAAGAATCAACATTTCCTAACCAGGATGATCTGAAAGACACTGTTAATGTATAAAATTAAAGTGCTAATGTTGCTCAGTAAAGGTCTGTATCTTTTAGTTGTTCAGTGATAATAATAATAATCTTTTGTTTCCCTACTGATAGAATTATGCACACTATATTGAATAGTTATGATTGTGTGGTTTGACAGCATTTCACGGTTTTGCCAGAGATCCTGCTCTATAAACTTATTCAGACCAGTGAGGCAGGTTTAATGGGCAAGTTGGATGAAGCATGAGGCCAGCTGGTGTCAGCTGGCTCTTAACAGTGGTAATACGTATCAATCACTCAGTATGGTTTTGTTTGGTTGGTTTTTGGTTTGTTTGGGTTTTTTTGTTTGATTGTGGTTTTTGTTTGGTTGGTTGGTTGGTTTTTTTTGGGGGGTGGGGTTGGGGATATTTTTAATCTTTGAGGTCTGATACCAATAAAACATATTTACTGTGATTTAAAGGGGCAGCATTATTTAGAGGGAGGAGATGAAGCAGGGTTCCCTACTGTCATAATTTAAGCTTGTTGTGAATGGATAATCTTAAGGCAAAATAAGCATTGCCATCTGACACATCTACTGTCAGGAAGATAATTTTTCATTTTTCTAAAGCCATGTAGCTTCAGGTAAAACAATTGATTTTAAAAAGCCAACAGATTATCCCAGAGTTACCAGACCATCAATTTTTTCTCTGAGCTTGTATTTGGATAATAACTATTTAATTAATTACATTTCTTTTAAAGAAACTTAAGTTACAAATCCAGTTTACATTTCTTAACCCAGAAAAATCACATGCATATATGCTTAAATATATGAATATAAAAGAGTTTAAGCATAGTATGAGCCCCTTGACTTTAATGACACTTATGCTCATGTTCAAGTGAGTTTCTAAAAGAAATGTTTATTCATCTGAGTACTGTATGCAAACCATTTGTTTTCTAACAGTAGTTATTCCAAAACTGAATAGAAAAACACAACCAGACATAGAGTGTTCACAAATGGCATGGTGTGACATCCATTTGGTGAGGACTGCCTGTATTTTACTTAGGAAATACTTTGTTTCCAAAGAGAGATGTTAAATTAATAGATAATATGAAGTTATAGAGTAGTTGTTTAATATCTGTGAGAAGAAAATAGAGCCAGAAAAGCTGTATATAGCCATGTGCTTATTTGGTTTCATCTAAATCTTGCAGGTTGAAGATCTGAACACAAATTGCTGTCCAATTTCCTGATCTTAAAAACCTAATTATTAGAAAGATGTGTGCATGGTTTCTTTTACTAAACAACTGGGCTCACATCCTTGTTTTTCTGTATGAAGCTTCCTGTGGCTCACATATCTTCAAAATCATTCTGTACAGCTTTGAAATTTACTTATGTCTGATTTATCCTACTTTTCTGGATATCACAGTATAAGCTCTTGCCTGGCAAATTATTCCAAAGTTAGATGTTCTTTTACGTGAGCTACTTTGCTAGCTTCCAAAAGAAACATACCCATTTCAGATACCTCCAAAGAAGCATCGCAGTCATCCGTGGATACATTTTTCATGTTTAACATAGTCGGCTTCAGTGGATGATGTGAATCTTGTAAAGATGATGGTACATTTACATTGCATTTCAATTGCAGCTACATCAAAATAAAAGCAGAAAGCCTGTGTGTTAATTAATGTTCTTCATCGGCATATATTCTATATGTTCTATATATATCACAGAATCACAGAATCACAGAATCACAGAGTGTTAGGGGTTGAAAGGGACCTTGGAGATCTTCGAGTTCAACCCCCCTGCCAGGGCAGGATCATATAATCTACCCTACAACCTAATCATCTACCCTACAACCTAATCATCTACCCTACAACCTAATCTACCCTAACACAGGTCACTCAGGAACGCATCCAGGCGAGTTTTGAAAATCTCCAGAGAAGGAAATACATATTTTATACATCTTATACACTATTATATATTATAATCATTATGTATATATTTTTATATATATTATATATATATTATTCTATATATTCTATGGCAAACACTCATTCTGGCATCACAGTGAAAAAAGATTTGTGTCCCTGTACCCCTATATTCTTGTTTCTAGAACAAGGTACATGGGGCATGTGTTCCGAAGCTACAGATATAGGTGACTAAAACAACTCCTCACTTAAGCAAGTTAGAAATACTTAATCCACCCTCATGCTCCCAAGAATAGACTTTACATTGAGATTAAATATCTGTAAGAATATTGGTAAATATAATACTAGTAATTTATTTTTCTGTGCTATAAATCTGATATTGGTACTATATGTCTGACATGGATAGCCTAGTAAAGTTTTTTTTTGTTTGTTTAATGTGAGGTTGTATAAAAGGTGAAGCAACATCTTCATGAAGCTGATTATTGTTAATATATTGCTTATATTAACTATGTTGTTAGCTATCAAAACAACTATCAGCCATGCCGAAAGCAAAAAATCCTTTCTGAAATACTGTCTGAACTGCCTTCTTCAAAAATAACCCACAAACTACCCTGTGCACTGTAAAAGATGTGATTTAGACCAGGCAAGATGCTCAGAGTTTTTGCACTGCCATTTTGGAGGGGAAGAGGAGGAAGGGTCCATCCACAAAGGATGGACTTTGAAGATGAAAATGTTGTAGCCAATTATCTCAAATGTTACAATTACTGCATTTTAAGCTTGATGGGCTCATTAAGCATTAAAACTCCTTGACATTTTCCTGTTGTAGTGATAAATAGGAATGAACAGTTTGCATTTTATTCTTTACTAAATTGTATGTCTTTTGGCTTCTTCATCTGTCATGTTTTACATGTTTAATTTTGCATTCATTTTATTTAAAAATTCACCATGAAAGATTCTTTGTTCTTCATCTAATTATCTTTATTTGAAAAATTCCTAGTTTTGTTATCAATATTGTTTGGTTTTGAAGTGTAATAGTTAATGCTTATTGTTAAATTGCCAAGAGGATATAGACTAATTTAGCATGTCAGTGCTGCTTGGTGAAAATGCCATCATTAGTGATCCATGAGTTCCAGAGAAAAATAGTAAAGAAAGAAGGCCAGCAGTCTTAAGAACACACCAAATTATTTAAGAAGTCCAGAACCCCAGAAGGGGTTTTGAAGGGAACTCTCCAAAGCCTTCTTTCTTTCCTTGATATAGTTAAATATATTTAAGTATCATCTTTAAATGGAATTACAATTCCATTGATTTATAAACAGAAAAAAACCAAAAAGCAGATCGTGAATGAGATGGTGTTAGGCTTTTAATATTAATGAAATTAGCCTCAGGACTATCTGCTGTTCTTTTGCGTTTTTTAAAACTTCTCCCCCCCCCCCCTTTTTGTACTCTTGCAAGTTCTGAAAAAAGCCCACCTGGAAGGATATTAGTGGCATGAACTGGAAGTTTTATTGTCTTTCCTTTCATTTTTCATTTCCTCTTCATAACCAATGGGTTCAGAAATACCCTTTTGATTTTTCAAATTTGTTCTCTCTGTTAATAGGAAAGCTCCTCATAACTGCTCATTTTCTATAAATTTCTACAGGTTAGTAGCAGGCTAATAATTGCTAACTTCTCCATTGACCGTAAATGACAAGGTTCTAGTATCAGAGGTGGCTGCAGGGGTGGCATCTGTGGAAAGAGTTCAGGGGATGCCCTGTGCCATGTGCAGCTGTTTCCAGACAGCTTGGCAATAGATCCACCTCTTGCCAAAGCCAAGCCATTTGATGGAGTGTGTGGCACCTCTGTTAAAACATATTTAAGAAAGAACAGAAGAATGCATGGAAAGAGGGAACAAGATCAGAGGAGCAGTTGCTCAGTGGTGGAGCGTGCATGCCATCAAAGCCACTGTGCCTCATGGATGAGCCCAGGCTGGATTCATCTGCTCATAAGCAGATTCATCACTGAAGGAACTGCACCCTGTGGAGGACCTATGTGGAGCATAGAAATGAGTAAGAAATAAGGAATGGCAGAGAGAAAACAACTGTCTGTGTGACTTGCTGCCTCACTGAAGTGTCTGAGTGTAACTTGCAGTGATAATGAGGTGGGGAGGATACGTGTGAAGTAAGGAAGTTGAGACTGGTATTTTCCCTAAGTAAATATTTTGGTTTTGTTTCCCAGCACCCAAGTTAATAATTAAATATTTATATGAACTAGCAGTAAATTAAGTTAAATTCCCCAAACTGAGTCTGTTTTGCCTGCACCAGTTACTGGTGAGTGATTTCTCTTTCTTTATTTTGACTCGCAACTCTTCTTGCTCCCCTGTTCTTCCTGTTTTCTCTCCATCCTGCTGCTGGGAGAGGAGTGAGCTACCAGCTGTGTGGATGCTTGGCCCAACCTACTACAACTTTCTGTTTGCCTATCTCTTCAATATGTACAGTTTAGTTAGGACTGCAAGAGTAGTTTACATTTTGGCAGGTGTTTTGACATGTTGTAATGTTCATCCAGTAGCTGTGTGATGCTGCAATAACCATTTTCTTCAGATCTAACATAAAATTAACTTTTAGTCTCTTGTTAATTATACTGAAACCACTTTTTTACAGTTCTGGCAGTCTAGCAGAACTTAAATTTAGGATCAGAATGGAGGCCATAAAACACTGGTTTGTATGATAGATAGACCATAGTAGTCAGTGAAGTGCTACAGATACTGCAAACATGAGCATAACTTGTTCCCATGCTGAGGACTTCAGGCTGTCTTTACATCCCCTATATTCTCCTACATAGGATGTACCCAGCTTATATGATTGCTCTCATCTAGGTATATGGTAACTGCTACACAGTGTTCAGCTCCAGCAGCTCTACAGGAGACTGAATAGTAATTTCAGGGTTACTCTTCATCCACTTTCCAAGCCCCCAGTGCTACTGCAGCAACATATTCCTCTATAGTGTAAATAGCAACAAGGCCTATAGCTGTGTTTTGTGTAGCTGTGAAATGACATGATTATATTCTTACATGATAATTCTGTATGAAAATGGGGGCAGGTGGCTACATTGGAGAATGCTTTTATTCACTGCTTCAGAGGTTCCAGTAAGTGTAAATTACAAGGAAAACCAAACAAAAACAGCAAACGTGACCAAAACAGAAGCAGTCCAAGAAATTACTTGTTGCATTATTTGTTTTGGAGGGGTGTGTTTCTTTGTTCCCCTTTCAAATTCTATGGTGATGCCTTTTACTATGTCCCATCTTTGTCTGTGATGATTTATCCCTAGGTTCTCTGCATTGTAATACACATATTTAGCAACACTAACATGATATTTACACTTTAGATGGTTCAGTACTGGGGTCAAAGCAGTAACACATGTTTTGACCTAAAAGCTTTAATTTTTCTACGTGGTATTTTTCTAATACAGATTTATGTCCTTCAAAACAGCTCAGGATAAGTGTGTCTTTGTTGAAACTGGTACGCATTGTCATTTTGATAGTGGGTCTTAGATAAGCCACTGGAGCTGATGAGACGTTGTCTGTTTTACACCGTATCCTGACCAGTCATGCTGAGATTTGAATTTGCTGCCGTCGAGTGCAGTGGAATCAATATATTAATATTTTACACTTCTGTGCCTACTGTGAGGTGGAAAGCTTTCAAACAACAGTAGCCCTCCATCTGAATGAGAGTACATGCACCAGATCAAAGTCTAGAACTAGCTATAATGCATATACCAGAATATAAATGTACAGCCCCTGATGGCTCAAGTAGATGCAGTTCTTACTTTTTAGGTTTGCTTTATACTGACTGAAAATATGGACAATGGAAAAAGGAGACTCTTGCATATTAGAATGTGTAGGTCTTCCTAAAATAAAACCCAAAGATTTTTAATGGTGCTTTTATTCATCACTAAGAAGGAAGACATTACATAAGAGCATAATTTTTAAATGAACCTGTCCTGTCTTCCCCTCCTATTCCCTCCCTTATCCTGTTACTTCTTCTCTTATTTTTTTTTTTTTCTGACCTCTTCTACCATCTTCTCTCATCCGCTTTATTTCATCTTCTCTCTTCTTCTCTGACCTTCTCCCATCTTCCCTACTTGGACCTTCTCTGCCATTCTTTTCTGTACTTTCAGCTTGTCTTCTCTAATCTTTTCTGACCTCTCTGACCATCTGTTCTCCGACTCCTTTTCATTGACTTCCTCTTTGCTAATCACTTCTCTGAAATTCTGTTCTCCTTAAAATTTCTCCTCTCCAATTTCCTTTCCTGAAATTCCTTCTTTTCCTGAAATTCCTTCCCTTTCCTGAGTTCTTCTGACCTTCCCTGACCTTCTCCATTGTAATGTTCAGTGCTCAGAATCACATTTAAGGCAGCATCTTACAAGTCCTTGGTTTTAATGACAACTACATGCGGAGAGGGAACAGCTTGTTTCTGTGGTCAGCTCTTTATCAGATGTAATCCTTTTCTCTCTGCATTGTGCATCATCAAATCAATGTATCCAAATGTTCTTTTGATTGCATGATATTTTTCTTTGTTCAGCATAAAGCTATGTGAGCTTTATTCTGATTCTCATTATTCTTATTTTTAATTTCAGGTTGTTTTGATGGGATGTAGTCACATGTTATTTTCACTTTCTAGGGTGGGAATCATAATAAGAACCATTTTTTCTCATGCAAAACTTCCCAATTTTTCATCCAAAATTTGCTTTCTTTGATTATATGGCAAGTGGACTGACAACATTCTTGTTTTGGAATTTTCTTCAGATGTTCTTAAAAGTGATCATAAACAAGTCAAATGTGAAAAAATGTCAGCAAATAATTTTTTTTGCAGCATTTGTCCTTAACATAAGGATATATTTGGGAAACAAACTGCCTTTTTATGTAGGATAAATAATCAAAGCTTTTAAAAAATATTACAGTTTTATTATCTCATCTGAAATAAGTTGTGGTTTGTTTTTTGTTTGTTTGTTTCATTTTATTTTTTGGTTCATTTTTTTTAAGCAAGAATATTTCAGAAATTGCTCTTACTTTTTCACTAAAAATGCTTAATTGTTTAGCACTCTGCCACAACAGTCATTCAGGAAACCTGTGGTTATATAAACAATTTTTTTTTTTTTTAATCCTTTACTGAACATTTCCTACAGCAAAATGGGGACTGGTCCTTTCTCTCTAAAAACCTTGTCAAAAATCCATCATTAAATTAAGTTTGGTTTTTGTTGTGGTTTTTTTTTTTTCATTGGTGTTTTCTGTGGAGAGTATCACTTCAGCAGAAGACTCTTTATTTTTCTAGTGATGATAGTAGTGATCCTGACTGGGAGACCATTGGACATGAATTAGTGCTCCACAGCACAGTTAACCTGAGCAGGCCCAAACCAGTGCCGTGCTGTTGGAACAGCTCAGCCTTCAGGTGTGCACTGGCTGCCCATTTTCCTTGGTCCCAGGATAACCTCAGCCAGCTCGTTGTAACATGGCAGCCTGCAGGCACCTCCCAATCGGTACTGGCCTGTGTGCCTCATCTGCAGCTAAAAGCGCAGCAAGAAGCTCTTATGTGAACTTCTCTTTTGTTTGACAGTGAAATAATGAATTGTTCTCTTGTAAGAGAATCATTTAATAGCTTGGATGACTCAAATGAAGGAGCTTCTCTTCTTGGACAGATTCTGCAGAGTATGCTGTGGGAAAATACATCCAGGGACTGTCCAATGCTGTACAAACAGGGGGTTTCCAGCATCTTGTGGGATTTACTATCTGTATTCTATTGTATTAAACCTACTATTTTATTAAGCTAATTGTCGGCCCTTTCTTATTGAGATCAAGAAGCCTGGCACCATTCCCCTGTCTCTCTCTTCCTGCCCACACCCCTCCACCCCACCTTCTTCTGGTGCAAACATGCACCTTTTACATTATGGTAATTCCATTTGTCTCCTTGGAACTTGCCCCAGCTTATCTTACATTTCACCTTTTAAAAATATCACTGGTATCAATTAAAACACCTGTATTATCATTATAGAGTTTCTATATTTTTCTTATACATGTTTGGGAAAGAAGTGAAAGCTATTTATCTAATATGCTGTGCATCTAAGTGTACAGGACCCTTTCCTTACTTTGCAGAAAGGGTGAGAACAGGATAAATCCAGCTCAGAGAATGGAATCTATTCTAATACTAAGTTTTGATTCTCCTTACTATCTCAAACTTCAGATTAATGGACACTCATATTTCAGCCAAGAAATCTCTCCAGTAATCATAATGTTGCAAAAAGAAAGCATTTGAAGGTATTTTCTCTGCTTTCCTGTTTTAAATGGACTTTAGTGGTGTGTTCTCTTTTTTTACAGTGGCTGTATTCATCTGTCATTTTGCTTAAGCAGTCACTCTTTAGGTCTTGATTACCCTTGCTTTGGGCAATCCCTTCTCTTTTAAATATGATGAAAGCAAATCCAGTGAGGCTTACACAATGAGACCTTTAAGTTGCCGCTCAATCCTATTTGGTCTTGCTGAGACAAAAATTGGTCTTTCCTTCCATAGACTTCATGATCACAAATGCAGTTGTTATTCTTCTTATAAAAAGCAGTGTGTGCATGCAAATACTTGTTAACTGTATCAATGCAAGGCACTGGAACGGCTCTTTCTTATGCTCATTGATTTAATATTAAGAGAAGTGTTTCTCAGTTCCAGGGAATAAAAGCATTTCAATAGGGAGGATCACTCTATTCTTTCTCAACAGAAGGCTGTATCAGCTTTTAACATTCTTTTGACTGATTGAAACAGTAGTCATGACACAAGCAAAAAGAAATTAAACTTTTAAGTGGATTTTACTTACATTGATGACCCCCAAGGTATTCAATATTTACTTTGGCAGGTTGTTTCAAGTCCCTCAGCTGAATCTATGTGCATGAACCCTGTTACAGTGCTGGGGTCTTCAAGATAGGTGTGCAACTAGCTAGTGATGGAAACAGGAAAAAAAACCAAACCCAGAGTTTTGACACCTAGTTCACAATGAAAGCCAACAGCAGTTGTGTACCTCTCTAGGGCCACTGATAACCTAAATACCTCTGAAATGTGTGTTATTGATTGTGAATTGTTTTGATATTATGTTACATAGCTTTATAAACCTTAAATAGCTGAACTGGAGGGACTGGCCTTTGATGCAAGTTGGGACAAAGAGTAACAGTTTCTTCTAGCATCTTCTTTGGTTTTGGGGTTGCAAAATCTTCAACTGGTTCACACCAGAGCTGTTCCTCTGGGATGTGTCTGCCTGGCCAGCAGAGACACTCATCACTGGCTGTACCTCGGATGCAGGGAGAGAGGGAGCGTTGCCCATTTTTGCAAGTAAATTAAAGATGCTAAGACCTTTCTAGAGGTGTTTGATAGAGCATTCTTTATCTCTTTGTGTTACTGTGCGATCCTATTCATAATTTAACTCTTGTGTACTCAGTTTCTGAATATAAAATTATCATAGAGCTTTAATATCCTTTTTCTTTTGCAATTCTAAAACAGAAAGCTTGAAATTAAAATAAATAAATTGCAGTTCAGAAACGTATCTCTTTCTGACTTAGTTTGGGCATGTGCTTAAAAACTATTTATTGGAAAGGTGTCTAAAGAGGTGATTGAAATTAGCACATTCTTTTAAGTGATTAGTGAATTTTAATGCTTTGATACCAGGGTTTATGGAGCTAATCCTATTGATTTTGTATAGAGAAAGTTCCACAGAGCTACCTAAACATACTTACTGAAGATTTTTATGCTTTTGCCGTGATGTTATTGCCACCAAAAAAGGTAGAAAAAAAGAAGTTTGAACCCAGAAGAAATAAATGAGATTAGTACAAGTAGGAAGAAAAAATAAAAAAGAAAATTAAATTGTTAATATGAATGCTGAATGATCCAAATCCCTAAAATGGAAGAAACTGTACAGATGTCCTCCTGCATTTACTGAAAAATCATTTAAAATATATAATGAAACAACAATGTTGCACCAAGGTTTTTGTGGGAAACTGAGATTTTCTGATAGTAAAGTTGCCACATCAGAAATACAAGGCAAGGCTTGATAGAAATACTCAGTTTTTGTCTTAGATGAAGTTTACAAACCTGCACAGCCATTTCTTTTGTCTTTGCTTTGAGTTGCTTGTGCAATATAAATGGGTGTATGCTTCTAATCACAATAGCATAACACTCCACTGATGACACCTGCCATCAGTTCCATAGTTTGTTTTATCTCTACAGTGGCTGTAGCTTTTAAATAGTTCATTCATTGGAGAGGAAGGAAAGGTCAGTGATCTCTTATTGTTCAGCAACACCAAGGGGTTTCCTGAGATTGGCAGCCAGCAGAATGTTGCAGTGAAAGTACTGTGTAGAGCTGCCAGCACGGGCTTGCATAGATCAGCATTTCATTACAAAAATAGCAAACGACTGATGTATTTTCTAGGTCAAGGTGGAAGAAGTTAAATAAGGATACTGATGCCTTGAGTAGGGAAAGGTGGTTATTGGGTGCAGGATTCCACCAGCTGTGAATGGACAGTTGTAGTCCTCTCCCCACCCTGTGTAACAATATTTAAAGGCTCAAGACCTATAATGCTAACTCAGATTTTAACAAATTACAAATAATAGTATTACTTATCTTCATTTGTTTATCTCTTAGATATAAGAACACTGAAATAGTAGGCATCAGTGTGGACAGAGTTGATCTATCTTCCTCTCTGGTGGAAGTAGTTTGGAGGAGAACCTCCAGACAGTGATGATCATACACAGAGGTTTGGGGGTTTTATTTCTCTTCTTACTCTGAAATGTATTGTGTGTTTGGACACACAATAGAAGCCTAGCTACAAATATTTCTCTTAAACAATTTTATATGTCTGCCACGGTTTAGAGAAAGAAAAAAAAAAAAAAGAAACAGAAAAAAAGAAGAAGAAGAACAAAGTATTTTAGTAAAAGCTTTAAAGCACTTCTTTTCTAAAATGTTCCTCTTAACCATAGCATCTCTCAAATTTCAAGAATGCTACTTAAGAGCGTAAAGGCATCAAGAGGAAACATGATTTCTAAGGACTGTGTCTGTAGAGCTTTAAAGATCTAACCCTATTCTTCAGTTTAGAAGTATATATGTAAGGTCCATGCTGTCTGAAGAAAAAGTAGGAAAATTAGGAAGAACAGGTGCAATAAGAAAAAGAGCACTGAAAGACCATTTAAGGACTTCTTTAAGACCACTAATCAGCTGTCCTCTAATTATTCTTCAGTTTTAACTATTTCTTAGTTGCTTTACTTCTCTGAAAGTAAGAAAAATGAAGAGGTTCTGCCATTAAAACATTAATAAGAGTAATCTTTACTGGAAATGTGTCAGCTTTAGTGCAATGTGAAGCAAATTTCTTACTGACTTCTGGCAAAATGTGATGAAAAAAATGTCTTTTAAAAAAAGTATTATAAACAATTGGTTTTTTCCTATGTTGTTTTTTACCTCTGTAGAAGGAACCAGTTGAGGTTAAAGTAGCATTTTGTTTACTTAAGATAGTTGTTTGAAGACTTGCATTTAGAATTTGCACAGTCCAGAAAGAAGTCCATGTAAATGTGACATGGGCACAAGTGACAGGAGCTGATCTTTCGTGTTCAGCATGCTTCTCTAGAGGGAGTTTTGAGGCAGAGCAGGTGGCTTGGCAAAGAGAGCTCCACCTGGATAAACCGTGGGATATCAACGTAGCCTGTTACCTACTGGCATACAGGAACCACAACAGGAAATTGAGATGAAGAATGAAAACCTTTTTGCTACAAATTCAGACAGCTCTTCTGCTACCAAAGGTGGAGCCAAAGAAGATATAAATTTCTAGTTTGTCTTTATAGTGACTCTTTTGAAATTTTAGCTATTTTTATTTTAGTTTTTTTTGTCTTTTATTTCTTACATTGTTAATCAGTTTTGGATTAGTGCAAAGACAAAATATTGTCAGAAAATTCAGAATGTATCTGAGTATTTGTGATTCCAGAAAAGGGAGATCTACAAGTCTTAATTTTGAGGTCAGTTCACATTCCTCACAAGGTAAAATCTGACAGGAGATTAGGTTATGTGTGCAGGCTTTGGTCCCTTATACAGAATAAATTAAAACTAAACTTTTTTTTAAATTGGAATGTATTTCAGATTTTTAAAAACTCACATTTTAGTTTTAGTCTTTGCAAAGAAACAAAGTCTTTATATACAAGACAACTTAGAGTTGTCACCAACCTGTCAGATAACAAGCTTATATTGTTCAGGAAAATATATTACAATTTTATCTACTTGTACTGTTCAATAAAACATTAGTATCTCAGCATTTTTATTTAACAATAGGCAACCTTAGGCCAGTAATTATGCAACGATTATAATCATAAAAACTGTCCCCTGCTGATCACCTAGAAACAAGAATATATTAAACCAGTACTAACCGTCTAAGAGGAAAGCAACAACCTACACTCATTTTTAATGCCCCTGCAGTGCACCATGGGAAGCTAATAATTCACCCTCTAATTAGTATCCCTTCTGCTGCTGTTGGCGCAAGGACAGACAAAGAGGTATCCGCTTCATTACAAACTTGCCTCGGTAATCTTTAAATGTCTTTCTTCTCTGCAGGTTGAATGCATGGAATAGGGGCAAATAGAATGTGCAATTAAAAATGGTTTGCTGGTATCGCTGGTCTGACCATGCATCCCAAGTCTAATGAGTATACTGGAAAAAAAAAAAAAAAAAAAGCCATTTGAATGTACTTCTGCTCTTTTTGGCTATGTTATAATTCTTCCTTTTTGTCCTTTAGTAGCTCCTATATTAGCAGAGAAAAAGGAATAGACCAAGAGGAGAAAGATACGATAACTTCACAGCATACCTGCAATGAGAGTGTTGTTTAGAATTTGAGCAGCTGGTAAATGTCATCAATCTAGCTTCAGAAAACCGTGAATGACAGTAGGCCTTAATTAATGCTTTAGAAGACTGAATTTGTTTCAGAGAGAGTGTATCAATCTTAATGTATTTCCATTTTAAAAAACGGAATGATTTTGCCACAGGACACTATTGTTTTGAAGTACACAAAGCACTTCTACTTCATTTTTATTACTGTAGAGATTATACTGATAATGTTACTGTTACAGTGATGCTTTCCTTTAACTGTCTTGTTTACATATGCACACTGTGTTTGGTGATTAATTTAAGCTTATTACAGAAAATGTTACGTGCTTGAAGGTATTTTCAACTTACAGCTGATTCTAACTGTTAGAAAGAAATTGTAGGTTTACAATGGCCTGCTGGTAAAGTAAGAAGCAAGGCCAGCAGCATACTGGACAGTACTAAAAATGAGTTTGTGCTCTGTTTCAAATCTGCCCTAAATCTGTTGTGCTATTTCCATTTCATAGTTGTATAGTGATTTCTGTGAATTCCATTAGTAGGCTCATAACAGAACGAGGTCTAATGTTACCTCGTCAGTAAATTTTGAGGATTATCTATTGAGTTTAGGGGGACCTGTCTATTTAACTCTATTTATATCCAGTCCTGCCCTCTGTGAGTTTCTGCTTGTGTAATCACTAGGAGGGCTGTGTGGGCATAAGGCAGTAGAATATCAAGTCACATTTTTATGAGCAGTCAATAGAAAATTCAAAAGTGAATGATCACAGTAACTAGCTTAAAATTTTACCTTCTGTTTTGGTGTACATCATTGATGCTGTCTTCTGAACAGGTAATGAAATATCTTTTTTTTTTTTTTTGTAATAAATATGGAGTTTGAGGAAAGTTAATGGATCCTCATAATCCTTCCATTTGAATATTGCCAGCTAATAGCAGGGTAGTAGGTACTGGATTATCAATATGAAAGGATGTAGCACTCTTATTCAGCAGCTCTTCAGCCTCACTAGTAGAAGTAGTTCTGTCTCACAAGCAATGAAACTCCTTTAAGCTTAATTTCTGTCTTTTTGTGTATCTGTTCCTGGTTGACTTGTGACTGTCTCCCACATTGCTGAGTAAGCTTATTCTTTCACACTAGCTAAACACCTTTCTCTACCTGTGATCCTCTCTTGTCAGCCTTCCTATCCAGCTCCCTTTTTGGCAGGTTACCCTACTGTGGGCTTTGTAATGTTCTACCTCCCTGCTACTGTTTCACATCTGTTACACTGCTTTTCCTCTGCTTAGGCTTAGCTATCCTGGTGCTTACCTCTTCTCGACTCATCTTACAAATCTCAACAAGAAAACTCAGTGGCTGTAATATAGACTAGAGCACTACTCTGTAACAGCGGCATATATAAAGAGGCTGATCCAGCATCCACTAAAGCTTTCCACTATTCTCATGAGTGCTGGATCAGTTCCTATGTTAGTTTTAATTTTAATTAAAGAAGCCACAAGGGAAGAGCAGGAAGTTGTCTGCAGAATGAAATGGGATCTTGTTCTGTTGTTCCCTTTACAGAAAAATAAAGATTATTCAGAGTTTCATATGGGAGAGTTAAAGGACATATAGTACATGTGATGGGAAAAAAAAATTGGGTTTACTTCCATTCAAATAGTGCTTCACTATTGATCCCAATTTGTCCCGATTCAAATGTCGCCAAATTAAGAAATGGAAAAAAAAAATGCTATCTTGGGCTGTGTGTACACTTGAAAAAGAAGTTGATGCCATTTTAGTCTGTTTTAGGACTCATGTTAGGAAATAAAAAGTCTGGAGGTTGTCCTGATTTAAAATCAAACAAGAGAAATTTATGGAAGGCTTACAGGCTCTAATCAGCATTGTAGCTGTCCAAAGAATACATGGAGAACTTGATCAGGTAGTTACAGAAATTTAACCTTAGCACTAAATTCACTTAAAAAGTCAAAGTTGGATTTGGTTGGCACTCAATCATACAAAAATTACTTTCTGAAGAGTTATACCCAATTTTTATTATATAAATATCTTGATAAGAAAATAATTGGATATAAGTTGCAACTTCTTTTTTAGTGCAGCATGGAAGTATATTTTGCATAACTAAGAATGAAAACAAAACCCAAACCTCTCTTTAAAAATAAACATATGCTTGTAATAATGGCTAAACCACACGGCATTTCCTTAAATGCTAATGACATGGTGGGCTGACTAATGGATCTGGATGTAGCACTAGGACACTCCTGTAGCTGGTCATTCATCTCAATGGAAATACTTTCTGCCTCAGTTGTTATTTCTTACTGATCTGACACAACTGACCATAACTTCTCATTATCTCATATGAATTGCTTCTCATACAGTTATGTGGTGCACCGCATCAGATTACATTGTTTTCCATAAAATACTGTATTATTTTTAAATACTGTCTGATAAAAATGTGTTATATATTTGGGACAAGTTCTTGAAATACTTTGAACGCACTGGCTTCTCTGGGGGAGGCTAGCATCTGAGAGGCAGAAGCATTAACTTCAACCGGCCATACTACAATTGCAGTGCTGGAGCTAGTCGTCTTCAGAAAAAAAGTCAATCTTTTGTAAGATTTTTGTCTTGAATCAAGATGATAAGCCAATCATAGACAATTTTTCTTAAAGATATAATTCTGATTTTTAAAAAGTTCTTGTTATGTGTTCTGTGAGATACTTTACTTCCTGGGTCTTCTAAGCATTGGTCAACTCAGGCATCTGATTTCATACAGATGAATAAACTAAGAAACTGTGTGTTCCAAAACAGTTGTTAGGGTGTCTACAGTTTTCTGCTGAAAAACTGTCAAAACAACCTATTCTTCACATAGAATTTCTTTACGAGCTGCCTAGATGATCAGCTGGCCATGTAACCCAAAGGATCTGGGGACTGCAAAAGTCTGGGACTGCAAAAGTCTGGGACTTAAGGAATCATAGCAGATGGGCAACTGATCTTTAAGTCTCAATGGGAAAAAGCCATGAAAACAGACAATTTTCTATGAAATATTATTGCACTAAGCATATTATCAGCAAACTTCTAGTGTTTGACACACTTGTATTTTTTGATGGGAAACTATTTTGTAAAGTTTCCAGCCGCCCTGGTAACATTGCCTATGGTTAAGTATAAACAGTAATGACTGGACTAACAGAAACTGTATGGTAGGTAGGCTCACAAACTATGTCCTTGGCCACCTCCCAGCTTCCATAAGGAAGGAAACCTGCAGTTAGAGCAACTCTTTATGGGCCAGAAGGTTAAGAAATCCATATGCATAAGTTATTTTGTATTGTCATTCCTTTGCACAGAATCATGCCTGGCTTGGTCAAAATGATCTATTCCCTGTAGAGTCTGTTCCTTGATTTCACTTTCCCAGAAAGGTTAACAGTCTGGAGGAGAAAGAGGGTGGGGGGGAAGCTAGACACAAACTTCATGTTTTTATATCTCCATATATCTTGAGTCTCAAATGAGAGCTGCTGCTTGCTAGTCTCTGGCATTCTGGCCAAAGACGAAGTTGTGCTTCACGTGTGTTCTACATCTCTAGCTACCTTCGAAGTTTAATGCAGGAAAATGCAGCCAAAGAAAATGTCTAAAAGCCAAACATCTCTGATATTGCTTGTTTTTGTAATGAATGATGGCAACTTGGGAAATTACCGTAACAGTAAATATATTAGAGTTATAAATATTGATAAATATATTTTTATAGATTCCAGATTCAGAACAGTGATATTTTAATTATATTACTTTATTTCTTTTTGGCCTTAATTCTCAGAAATATCACTATTTCTGCAAAAATTAATCATGTAAATCAAATTATCATTGATCGTGCGAAGAACTTTTTAGCTGAAGATTGGAATTCAATTTTTAATATGATTATTGGCTACTCTGGATTTCTACTCTAAATACGTCATTTTTCTTAAAGACACCATGTCTTTCTGTTTGATGAGATGTGAGATTTTTGCTAAGGAAAAGCACAAGCCTGGAGTTGCTTAATGTCTAAATGAATCATTACTTCTAGGAAATTAAGTTTGTTTGTTTGTTTGTTGATAAACCCTTGGCATGGAGTTCTACAACTTTGCTAAGAAGGGTAAATTGCATATTTGTGAGACAATTTCCTTGCATGCCGCACCACATTTATATTGCTTGAATATTTTAAAGTGTACAGGGTTGCAGAATATTCAGCATATCTTAGACCTAAAATTCTGAAAACCAGGAGTATACCCTTAAAGGAGTTTCATGATGTAGAAATGTTTGCCTAATAATGCACAGTTGAATAGTAAGTTTATCACCATTGTTGTCATTTTAATCTCTTGATCTGCTGTTCTGAACATTAAGTTTCTGCAGCCTATATGATTCCTTTAAAATGGGATATAATTTGTGTAACTATAAAATCAAGATTCTCAAAGGGTTAGAGGCTCATGTTTACCATAATGATAATTTGTGTAACTATAAAATCAAGATTCTCAAAGGGTTAGAGGCTCATGTTTACCATAATGACTAGCAGATACAGGATTGGGAAAGTCCAAGCATTAGTGACAGCCATGAAGTTTCGAATGGCTATTATATGTAGGTAATGACAATTTTGACACGTGAGAACTTACAGCTTTGTTAAAATGTATTATTATCTATTTTTGAACAGTTCTTGTTTGAGTCGCTTCTCATTAATAGTGAATTATTTAACATGTGATGGTCCTTTAGGGGACTTCATTGTAAACTACACTTCTTTTCTGGGTTGGGTTATTGTTCCTGAATATACTCTGTATGCACCGGATCAAATGATTATTAATAGTTCTAGTCTCTCCTGGGTTGCCAACTGCACAATAATGAAAAAAGCATCATGGCCAAGATACAAATCAGATTGAAACATCTCCTGTGAAATTCTGAGTTCTAATTCTAAATTTATACAAAGCAATTAAACCCCCCTGTACATATTTCTTTTAGACTGCACTAATGGTTTGGAAGCAACTTGGTAAACTAGACGTTCTGATTATAAGAGAGTATCAGTTCACGGATCAATAAGAACAGAATGTCCTAATACCTTCTATACCTCTGGATGATGTATTTTCTTCCACTGACTTTCAGTTTAAAGGTACTGACAGAAATTTATAATTGTAAGACGAGAGTGTTTCCTTCTCGAAATTCTAAAATAATATTAAAATTTAACAGTACATCTACAAATGCACTTGTTCTGCTATATGTATTGCAGTAAAATTCATGTAGCTCATATCACATAATCTGCATGAATTTTTTGGCAAAGGTATATCCATATTATGACAGATAAGTGAGGGCTCTGTGATCTATAGTAGAGGAATGATTTCTGAGTTGTAAGTTCAGAAAATAATGATGGATGAAAAAGAGTTGGAGAATCCACAGTTTTTAGACAGTGAAGCACTTTGAACAAATTTTCCATTTAGGGAAAATGAAAATGTTTTGTTATGATAATTAAATAATCAATGAAGACAGTTTGAAATAAAAAGGAATAAACTTATTTAATTGCATCTGACTTTCCCATTTTATTAGAAATGGTGCTATCAAGCATCATTCACTTTTGGCCAGTGTTGGCTTGTGAGGATTTCACTGGATGATTGCATTTGACTTTTTGTCTAGTGCATTTCTGTTTTAGACTGATTACATTTTTCTTCTATTCATCTGCAAAGTCATCGATGCAGCATTTTATTCTCAGTTGAAGGAAACAGTCTAAGAGGCTGGGTTACAACAACAGGATTACAACAGCGTATTAGCAAGTGTCTGTCTCACTCTGATAGAATTGCTGCTGGCTGCTTCTCCTACATAGGGTAACATAGTAATTATTCCTTGATTTACTTCATTGAGTCTGCCTCCAACCTTTCCAATCTCTATTCTACAAGGTGAAGAGAGACTTTAAAGTAGTAGCTGCCTAAGGAGAAGGAAGGTTTTTGGTGCTATTGCTAAGTAATGAAAAGCTTGCATTATCCATCTCAGAGGAGTATTATTTGAGCACCTGTAAAAATTAGTTGAGAAGCTGCTTTCCTTTCTGGAGCAGAGTTAGGAAGGCAGATTTCCATCCCTAGACATTTGAGTTTTTTCCACAAAGAATCTGTTGTGCTGTTTCTGTAGTGTTAGAACCATGTATCCCACCACAGAAACATACCTTTAATGCCAAGTCATTTTGGCCTGCTATGTCTCACATTCTTTCAAATGTGCTGCTCTTCAAACCAGTCTCTGCTTATACAGTCTCAGTGGTTTTGCTGCTGACAGCCTTTTTAGAGTCTATGATTTTTCAGGTTCTTGACATGGTCTTTGACCCAGCTGCCTCGTTGTGCTGCTGCTACTGCCTTGTCTCTGTTCTTTTCTCTATTCTTGTACAGAAATTGTAGCTGGGTTATACAGCCTCTGTCTCATGTTATAATTTAAAACTCTGATGTGATGTTTAACAGAAATACCTCAATTGCAGGAGTGTAAAATCTCAAGAACGTACAATTACTGTAATATTCACTTCTGCCATTTGGAGATGCATGTCCCTTATGGGTTGCTCTTAAAGCACATACAAAGCAGGGACAAAGGGGTAGCAAGCTACCTACTCTGTCTCTCCGTGTCAGCTCTAACATTAGGGCACAGATGAAACATTTCTAGTTTCTCCTAAAGGGCTACACAGCAGGATCCATTGCACCAGCAGCTGCAGTATGTGTTGAAAGGCTGGAGCATAAGCTCTCTCTTTACTGTACTTGTCTTCGCAAATTTAGCACCAGCAACTTTAGCAGACTCAGCCCTAGATATTGGGACAATATCGCAATACTCAGTAGGGAATCATACCATTATAAAGTAGTCTTTCCTTCCTGTCTTGTTCACGAAACATGAGATACAACATGAACCTTTCTGTTCAGTATATTCTGGTAGTTCATGAACTGAAATCTATTTTCATGCCTGTAAGAACCTATGAAGAGTGTTATTCTGAAAAAAAAAATTACTGTAAAATATAAGTAGTGCTATCTGAAACTTCTGATTTCACTGTGGCCTAAAATAGCACAATTATTTTTTTAACTATTCCTAATAAATAAAGATTCTTATCAGCATATACTTTCTTTGAATTTTATGGAAGCAGCAGTTTCTCTCTACAATAAATGAGATCAAAAAGTGTTTTCTTTCAAATTCAAATCAGCCAAATGGGCATCTCTTTCTGAATTCATTCATGCAGCTGATCTCTGATCTTCAGCATAGTTGGGAGTTTCATGTAGTAGAAGGGGTGTAACTCATTTACACTGAATAATGTATGCGTATATAATATGTGCAGAACAGCCACAAGAATATCCTCCAGCAAACTGCCTGTGGTTAATAAAAATTACTGTCCTTTCATGGAACTCCAGTTTGACAAGGGATCCTTTAAAGACTCCTAATCCTAATTAGGTTTTTTACCTAAATTAGTGTACTATCAGACAACACTGTACTACTGGCTTTCAGTGTGTTTTACACAGGACTGCAAGATTAGTTCAAAAGGGTAATAATAACTATTTTGTATAACATGTGAATAACATATGAATTCCATGCACCATGAATTTTGGTCTATGTGTTGAGATACTAAATGACACTGATTCTTAAGATTTTTCCATAGATGGCATTACAGAAGACAGTTGCCACTTTTCTTTTTTCCCTTGTAGTTAATATCCTACAAGTTCTTTTTTTTGTCTTATAATCTGAATATTGTTTCTATAACTGAAAAAAAGTCTAAGAATTTTTTTTCTCTTAACTGATAGTCAATTTTCCGAATTTATTTTTTCTGTCATGTCAGACTCATATGGGAACTTGTAAGGCAAATTACTGTTATTCAACAATGCAAATCCTCATCAGGTCCTGCTGTGGAAAAAAAAAATTGGGCCTATTAGTCATGAGTGCTGAGGACTTATACCTCCAAGTGAAGTCAGTAGGAGGTAAAGGTGCTCAGCCTCTCCCAAAAGAGGGGATATTGTGTTAAAATAGATCTATCATAATTGAAACATTCCAAGTACAGTAGGGGTTGTCTGACATCTACTTTAAAATATGAATCTCTGGACACTGGTTCCACACAAAAATCTGAACTGCACTATGAAGGACGGTACTTTCAGAACAAACCTTATAAGCAATAGGGCAGATTCCTATTGCTCCTATGTCTTTTTTTGTAGATATTTATTCTTCTTCTACAAGTTGAAGGTGTCACTGCTCTTTCTTACCTTGTTAGACAGTATCTGAGTATATATTCCCCTTGCTCTCAATTGTTCCCTGATCCTTGTCACTGTCAGATCAGCGACAAGTGTGGAGCATGCATTGTATTGTGTGCACTCCCTCGTAGCTCAGCTCGCAACCATCGCGCTTGGAGTCCCCTTTCACTCCATGGCTTTGTGGCCCTGGATGGGTCCTTATACCAAAATTGTATTAGCAGATTGAACCGGGTTGGCTACAGCTTCGGAGTCTGACAAAGTGTATGAACCTATGCAGGCACAGTATGTATTTGACTTCCAATTTACTTGCCACTACTTAGGTATTACCATTATCATAATTTATGCCATTTAAAAGCTTTCTTGGAAGATATTCTTTAATGACCATATTTGGTAATGCTCTGAACAGTAAAACCATTATAGAAATCTGTTTCCTTTCTTAATTAAGATTTAAAAATACTACCAAAGTATTTTCAGACGTTGTACAACTGTGTGATCTGTGTAAACTGTTTACACTTTGTAAACATCTGTCAGTCTCTGCAAGGTTTTTGGTTCATCCCTCTCAAAGCAAGTTTTTCGAAGGGAATATATATTGTCATGACGGGGGGAAACAGTCTGCCCTTGCTATGAAGTTAGTGACCCAGACACTCACAGCTTGGTTTTCAGTTTAATTTGGGGGCAGTGAAATGACATTGTTCTTTATCTGAGATTCCTTCCAGTACCACAGTCAGGTACTTGGCAATGTCCTTTCATATGCTGCCCACCACAACCATGAGACATTCTTCTTCAATACTCTATCACAGTAGCATTTCCTTAGTAATCCCTGTGGATACAGCCATATTTTTGTCAGTTCTATGTGCCAAAAATAGGGCACAAGTCCCTCCTCTCTCTCTCTCCAGTGAGACACAGCTCTTCTGTCATTTTTCTTTCTCTTGGGTTTGGTATTGTAACTGTATTCGCTTTGCTCAGATTGTAAGAAGCCATTTGGTGACCTACCTGTTAATCTAAACTGTTGTGTACTCCTGTGATGTTGCGGAGCAGATGCGCAACGGCCCGCAATATCCATGCACTTAGCATATGTTAGCTGGTTACAGAGGGCCTGCAGCTGACAAAGATGATTATTTTTTTTAAAATGCTTTTCATCTTGCATTCATCCATTTGGCCCAACTGTTAATGACTTTGGGTTGTGGGAGTGACCATGTAACACATGGCAAATTATTCATTTGCTGAAGACAGGCAGGTAATTTAGTGTTCTGCTTAAGCCTATCTTGTACCTCTAGCTTAGTGCTACCTCAGTAGGATCTGTCCTGCTGAGAAGGATTTTTTTGGAACTTACTTAAAGGAGAGATTTATTGTATTTGAACTGAAAATGAGCTGTTCTGGAGGAAATCCTTGGAGAAGCTCCACCAGTATAGGACACAACAAACACAGCAGCAGCTGCGGCATCAGCATGCTCCTCACATGTTCGACTAGCAGCTCAATGAAGGATTTTGGCAAGGCAGAAGACCCAGTGGGTGCCAGGTTGGCACTGGTACCTGTTGTGTTTTCTTTGCCTTATAGGATTTTTAAAAAAACCTATCCAACTGTTTTTATGACACTGCAACTTGAAATGAGGGAGTAAAGGGGAAAATAATTTATTCTTGTTTAGGGTCCCTTCCTTAGCATGGACTTTTGCCTTTATTCTTGTACTTTCTTCGTCATGCTCATTAGGAAATATTTTCAAACAACTGATGTCAAGAACAGTTTTTGGAACAGGATTGTATATTTCAAGAGTGAGAATTTCCTCAATGTTATATTATATTAAGAAATGCTATAGGTTCTTACATATATTGGTTTGTGTTTTCAAATTTAAGTGTTTAAAGGCATGCTGATCTCATGCAGTAGAGCAGAAAACAGAGCTGTCCTATTTCCAGAACCAGAAGCAAACAGCTGTGCCACTGTGGTGTAATGCTCAAGCTAAGTGGGAGACCTGCTGAGGACAGAGCCTATCAATTCAAGAGAATTGGCAATATAATTGGCAATATGTAATGTTTAACCTGTTGTAATTGCTAGAGTGTGGAGGGAATGGAATTATCTTGGTGTACATTTTGTGCAATCTTTTAGAGTGACATCTGGATCTCTATATAAGGGCTTGGTTTCTTGACAGTTTCAGCAGGAGATGTTCCATGTTGAATGTAGCAGCATGGTGCTTAACTCCATGTCTTGTCTTTTACATGTGGTGTTTCTGTGGGTGAGTTGATAGAATTAAGAGGTATAAAAGAATATAGGAGAGCACGGATTATGAATAGCAAAAATTGGTAGAACATTTAGAATCAATATAAACTTACAATTAATGTAATTCAGAATTTATAGAAGCTCAGAATAAATAATTTTATTCACACTTGTCAGATATACTGAAAAATTTCCTTATAACAAATGCAGAATGATAGTTGCTTTTGTCAAAGATCTAAGTATATAAGCAGGTGATTGTTGTTAATATTTTGAACAACTATACTCAGAAATATGTTTCTGGAGAAAAAGAAATGCTAGGTTCCAGCACAGTCCTGCTTGGATCAGAACACAAAAGGATTCAAGAAATAGCTTATTTTTGACAGTTGAACTTGAGTTTCTTTGAGATCAAAGAAAGTTTGCTATAATACAGCAGTTACAGAATGTTAAAAGTCTTTCCTACTAGTAAAGTTTGACTGTCTTGTTTTGAAATACGTATTTTAATAACTAATTCCTGTATTTTGCAAAGACATAGATGCTTGTGTCTCACTGAATTCAGAGAATTTATGTATATAGGATTAAACTGCTTATATCTTTATGCTATTGAAGAGGTCAGTGTTATTTATTGTTTAGATGTTCTCTGATGAAACTGTCTTCTGAAAGCGAAGTGGATAAAATGAGAAATGTTTATAAAGGGGAGGGAAAAAAAAGTCCTGAATGAATGAGTGCTTATTGACCACTGAGAATTTTGTAGCAAGATTTAAAACAAAACAGTGATGGTAATTATTATTTAGTGTGCTTTATTTCCTTAATCATAAATTAATGCATAAGCTAAGTAGATCATTACCTCTGCTTTTATATAACTATAGATAAACTGCGAGGAAAAAAATTATCACTGACTTGAGAAAGTATGCCTGTGCAATTATCTGCTCCCTTGCTGTTTACCATGTCTGACTATAAATGTTTTATTTTGCCCTGACGATGTTAGCATGAGTAGGGAGGTCAGAACCATTAGCAGATTGATTCTTCTCTTCTCTGTTTTATGGCCCATATCCATTGTTAGTTTCACTTCAGTGATTTTTCTATTTCTCTTTCAGTACAGCTAATTTAAATAAACAAAGTTTGGGGTTTTGAACTCTGATTATCTGCTGCTTTTTCTCTCTGTAGTTGTCCTGTTCTCTGAGCTGCCTACTCTTCAAATAATCTCCTTAGTTGCTACCTTTTGCATGCTATTTTACTGGTTTTCAATTATTTTTGTTATTTTTATGACATTTGGAGGGGTACAACTGTCTTATCTTACATCATCTGTGTTTATTAATTTTGGATGGAGTGTGTTTCCAGATTATTTATTGAATTTTCTCTTGTGGAAAGCTATACATTTTCTTCAGCATCTGAATTCAGCAAGGACACCCAATTGTCATTTAACACTCTGTTAATAGCAGCTTTAATTCTTGAGAATCTACATTTATTTCTGAATTTGTATGCCTATGTATTAGTAATTTGTCTTCTGCCGCTACAATAAGATAGAAGGGACTTAACATAAAATTAATATTTATCCTGGCAAATGTGACTGAATTGCTCATCACTCTTATAACAGTGTTTGATCAAACTGCCAGTCATCCAGCTTATTAGTGTCAATGTTTGTTACTGATTGTTACTGTTCTTCAAGCAGTAATGTTTTCAATTCACTTGCCAGTATCCTTTGTTTCTGTACACTTCAGAACTCTTCAGTACCCAGGGCCTTGTTCTGGCCCACCTTTTCTTTGACCACAGGATTCTTGCATCAGAGCTCCCCTGAAACCAGAGTTCTCCAACAGTCTCCAAACATCTGTAGATAGCATAACTCTGCTTCTCTATTCTATTTCGTATGGCATTGTTTCTCCATCTATGTTTACAGTGTCGTCTCAGAAACTGGGGGCAGTGGTTGTGCAAACAGGTATGACCACTCTGATGCAGTCACATCAACACTTGTGCAGGAACGTCTCTAGGACAGTGGTCATTCCTCTCTTTGAAAAGTGCCATGGGAGAGTTTACATTCCATGCACAGAGAAACCATCAACTTTTAGAGATTTTGACACCTCCTTTAAAGTAGAGTGCTTCTAACAGAGTAAGTGTTAACAAAAAGTGAGAGAAGAATGGAGATACAAATTATTTGGGAAGGATAGTTTAGTGAGGCAACTAGCACTACGCTGGAGGAGTCCGTAGAATCCTATGAAATGCAGTTTGCAAGTTTAAAGAATCACAATGCGGAGGCTATAATATAGCAAAGAAAATATAGCCATCATATGAATTTGTATTTTCAGTTCTGGTCACCTCATCTCACAAAGTGTATAAAGGAAAGAAATGTAGTCCATGGAAATTATAGTAGACATAACCAATTAATAATTTAATACTATAAATCAGTCAGGCATAGAAAAAAAAAACCCTTTGAATTTCATATTTAATGCAGTATCACAAATGCATTTTAGCCCAAGGCCCTGTTTGGGTGACCAGTACAAAAGAGCTTTTTGCACACTGGAAATACTAATAAATCAAATGAGAACCATGTATGTGTGGTTATGTTTTTTTTCAAAATAACAGGTGTTGAATGCATGTATTAAGGCACCTGTTTTATTTGGCTGTTATTTGTCCAGAGATGCTTATTCATGCTAAATTTAGCTAGGCTGTGGCAAAGCATGAGTTCACTTGGGAATGTGAATCTGTGAAATATGCTTTCACTGGAGCATGGTGAATAATTTAGCTCACTAAATCTTTTTTCCAGCTTGCCATTTAACTGTGAATAGATTTCAATTTTGATTTATTTTGTTCTTCAAGTTATTCAACAAAAGGTTTATGCAAATACATTGCAGCCTAAGGATAGCTCATATATTACCCAGTGACTATAGCTTCTACTGATGGTATAGGGACCAATTCAGTGCTCATTGAAGTAATCAGAAAGGCTTCTATACATTTCAGTTACAAAATCCTACAGATATTTTTTCCATTGACTTCCATGTGTATGGGATAAAGCTGTGACTGTGCAGATAGCTCATATAATAAGGTTTCTGCTGCTTGACAAGATGACTTGAAATTCCACAGAGAGTTCTTAAAGACTGCTATGAGACTGTTCTCTCAAGGTGTGCATTTCTTCATGAAATACGTTTGTTTCTGAAAAAAGTTCATTGAAACATATATAGACTTATAAAAATACCTGCAAAAAGCAATTTAGCGATTACAAGGTACATTTGTAATTGATTAAATATAGTTCTAGTATTTACCACTTTAATATCAGCTTGAAGCATATCTATAGGAGTTCATGCTTTATATAACAGGAAAAATCTTATCTGGAAAGATTTTTTACTAATTGCAGGATGTAGCATAAAATCTTGCAAAGCAGTTATCAATAGCATTGTTTCTAATATTTAGAAAAATACCTGTTTTATTGATAGTAGGTCAGAAAGTTTGGGGTTTATGTCTTGTAGTCTGAAGTCCTATTGGGGAAACGTCTCAATAAGAACTACTGGATAGCAACCTTGTATTGTATGATTCACAGAACCAAACATTAACGTGTGTCTATATTATTTCCTTTAATGTCTGATTTTTTTCCTAGAAGATGAAAATGTAAAGATAATTTTATCTAAAGCAAAGTCTTTTAGATACTTAAAGATTTTTTTTTTTCAGTACTCATCATTTATAAGAAAAATGTGTTTATTTGGATTCTGTACTGTCAAATGTAAGAAATAGCTAATGGGTATTTCTGAATCTGATTTTATGATTGCTAAACATTACATAGTTGTCTATAAATGTAGAAAAAAATTTCTTCATTGTTTTATTTTCAGTGACTAACCACAGGGTAGACTCTGATCGTACTATCTGCTTAGCCAAGATTCAGTAATGTGCACTTGTCCTTAGTCACTTGGCAACTTTTGTGGCAGTCAGTTCTTTGAATTCATTCCTGACACGACTGATGATAAAGCATTGCTATATACATCATTTATATGCATAAGTATCACTTGATTTATCAGTATTGTTTTGGTTTGCTAAGTCTGTAATGGCTCATCAACACTTTCTTCAAATTCACCCATCATCTCAAAGCACTGTATCTGTTTTGATGGTGAATCTTTAACCCCTACTCCTTTCTTTGGAGGTAATTAGCTGAGTTTTCCATGAAAGTCCTAGCAAGACTTTGCTTTTTCAGTGATTACTTAAGAGATTCATATGGTGGTTAAACCTCATCTTGTTTACCTCTACCAGGTTTTTTGATAGCACCAAAACTTCTTTCCATCCTTTTGAAATTTACTGTTGGCAAAGTAAAACAGCAGGTGCCAAGTGGTTTCAAGTGTCTGTACTACAACAATTTTCTGTTAACTGGACAACAACTCCTTCATTTACAATAACCAGCTCATGAGAGGTTTGTTAGGTTGTGTTTTAAAGAGTATAGTTAATTCAGTAGATGGCACTATTCCTCCTGACTCACTGAGCTAATAACCCAGTTACAAGGTGATTCTCTAGTATGACAGTGTAAATTTTTTTTTTCCAGATGAGACTGAATAGAAGTTTTCAATATTTGTATCCATTAAAACTTATTGCAAGACTTATTGCAAAACTTATTATTTGCAAGAATGTGTGCAACTTTCTGCCAAGATTCCAGTGTGAGTAATGCTTAGATTTGAGTAAGTTCAGAAAACAGGACTCTGCTTCCTTGACTGTGGGAAGGTCAAAGGTCAAAACTTGGGCAAAATAGCATAGTCTGAGAATTAAATAATGAGAAAGAAAAGTTGTATTTGTTCTGTTGGTGTTTCTGTTCTCAAACAGAAGAAGCAGCAGAGATTAGCACATTCTTCCAATAAGAACTTACTTGTTATTGGATTTGATTTTTCCCACTAAAACTGAGGCATTTTTATCACACTTGTCTTGCAGATAACTCTTTCCATTCTTTCCTTGCTTTTAAGAAACAATAATTGAAATTATTCTGTGAGCCTACATTGTTGGGTGGATGTAAGAATAACAGATGTGGTGACAGTTTCATTGCAGATAGTCAAAGCTGCTAGAATAAATCCTGAGTCTCTCTTGAAAAATATTTCAAAATTGGAGGTGAGCAAAAGCAAATGACGTAGTCCAAAGGAGTAAACCAATGATCTCTGAAATATGTTTTATTTCACCAGGTGTGAAATGATGTTCTATATGATTCACAGAAGCAAACATTAACGTGTGTCTATATTATTTCCTTTAATGTCTGATTTTTTTCCTAGAAGATGAAAATGTAAAGATAATTTTATCTAAAGCAAAGTCTTTTAGATACTTAAAGATTTTTTTTTTTCAGTACTCATCATTTATAAGAAAAATGTGTTTATTTGGATTCTGTACTGTCAAATGTAAGAAATAGCTAATGGGTATTTCTGAATCTTAGCAAAGCTTAGCAAAACTGACGTGCGATAAAAATACTTGGTTTATCTTGGAATAGGAAGCCCATTGTTGTATATTATTTTAAATGTATTTGTTAGCTGTTTACATGTTTATGAGAATTGCAGAGCTATTTAGAGAATTGGACAAGATACCTTATTCTTATGTATGTTTTTATACAGCTGTGTATAACTTAGTGTTTTGCACACTGTGAGTATAAAAAGCAATCACCCCTATATTTCAAAACTGTTAAAATAGAAACCAGGTAGTTAGTATTGATTTCTGTTAATTTTTTAAGGTCCATGCAGTGATCCCCGTATGTTAGGTACTATACATACAGTATTAAAAGACTGTTCCATCCTGGCTCTGACACCAGTGTTAAGTTCTACATTTCCATAGATTAAAACATACCTAAATCTCCAACATGGTGCATGGTGTTTCTTGTTTGCCCTCAAAATCTTGAAACATGAGAGTCTGGCAATAAATACTTTTTTTTTCTTTACAGAGCAGTAATGTTTCTCCTTGCATTCCTTCAAATTCCTCCTGAATTCTGTCACTCAATAATATGCTACTCCTGTCAGCCTAAAAGGATCCCAGATGGACATGGCAAATCATCTATAAGTGCATCCTTCCTTCATTTATACTGTTTAATAAGCTAACATTGGGTCTTCAGTCCCAGTGAAGGACTGAAGTTAAAGTTTAAAGCAGTTTCAAATTCCATAGGTAAATCTCTGAACTGTCACCATATGCATTGTGCAAGACCAGCTTCTGCAGCATTCCCAAGACAAAGCAATAAAAACATTGCATTTCCTGCAGCCCTTCTGGCTTCTAATGGTTATTTATATTTTCTGTGTGGGTGATGAAAAAATGAACAGATTTTCTCAACATAGAGCAGTGGCATTCAGTGATACTGACCTTCTTTAAAAATGCATGTTTTGTTATGCTGAGTGCTTTCTTATACTTTCAAACCATGTTTGGCACAGCAACTTTTTTTGTCCTTCGAGACAAAAAATGATTCTGTGCTAATGAAGACTTAGTAGCTTTTTAACTCTGGTAAGAGAAAGAAACTTTCATTTGCGGTTGTGGTGGCCATGGAAAATAGCAATCATAATGGCTTGTGGCAAATTTGTTTGCATCAAAATATATCCACATGGGTGATTCAGAGTTAATTTTAGCTGTTGGTGAGGCCCTGAAAGCTTTACACATTTTTTCTCTTTAGGGGTGTCCAAGGTTCTCTTGTTTTACTGTTCCAGTTCTTCCTCTGTGAAATTGAGGCATGTGCATGTGACAGTCAGTTTTCATGAAGACAGATCACTGTCTGTGCAAGGTCAAACCTCCTCAAGTCCATGAGTTTTGGCAGCCACATCACTCAGAAATGGCAAAAGTCTATCACCTTTCAGTCCCTTGGCTGTCTGGATTGTCAAAAGCTTTTCTGGAGCATATTATGTCATTTAGAACATTTTATAATAAGTGTGCTGAATTAATTTGGCTAATATTTAACTACTAAAGGGATCACAAGGAACAGAAATTAGTTTGAAGTTACATTGTCAAAGAATGTTACTGAGAAAGGGATATAACAAATGGACAAACAAATTTTCCATCCGTGAATAACCAGAATATCTAGAAATGAGTATAGACCTGTAATTCATACATGCTGAGTATCTAGTAATCATATGAACTTGAATGTGAACTGGAGATGCTCAGAACCTTTGAAAAGGATCTGTTAAATAGAAATAAACCTTGAAGAGTCTGAAACCAAATTTTCAAGCATTGGTATCTGGAGACAGAATTTTATAAGATCTTAACTCCAATTAGGGCATGTATATCAGGGCCAGGCTTTCAAATACACTCACCAGTACAGTTCCCATTGTGACACCTAAAACCAGAGTTTTAAAAGATTTTGCCCCTCAGCATGCTTAGTTCTTTTGAAAATTTGTCTGCAACTGTGTGGATGTAATAGAACATCTTTCTCTGAAGTATAAATATCTAAACCCAAGAATAAGGGAAATTTCATGGAAAACTTGCCTCAGATTTATTGGGTGAGTGAAATTCATTCTCCTGTTCTTTGGTATTCTCTCCATCCCATGGGGATGACTGAAACTACAGAGAAACTTTCATGAATACTGGGATAAATAAGATTCAAGGACATTAGGGAAGAATAACTATGCATTCCTTGTTTTTCAGGTAAAGTAGGTAGTCTATGGACCTCCTTCCATAGTTTCTACTCAAGTTTTTTTTGTTGCTTTTATTACTTTTAGATACTACCCTTTGTCATTAGTGAAACCAAGATACCATCAGTAGAAGTTCTACTGGAAAAACATGTTGATTTATTAATGGTTAAATTTAAACTTGTGTGTTTCTGAGGATGCTAGTTGACAATGCAAATACCATTTACTGGGAAGTTGTTGTTTTGTTTTGTTTTTTTTTAAATATTCCCTGTAATAGGGGCCACAGCTTTAAGCTTTTAAATGAAAACTTAATCTGGAAAGTAGCTGACTTATCAGTAACATCCTCCTTCCCATAGAAAATATCAAGTACAAGGAATCTAAAATTACTTACTTTTAAGGGTGAGGGAGGAAAGTTAAGAAGAAACATTCAACTGAGGAACCTTATTATATTTTTTTAATTATAAAATACACATTAACTTGGAGAACATGAAGTATCTGAAGTGGAAGAGAAGATGTTAAACCTTCATTTTCAATGGCACACGAAATAAAGCCAAATATATGGATTTAACATTAATCTTAATTTTTTTAAAACCAAATATTATTTTTAGATTTCCTTTATAATATTTAGTAGATGAGGTACAACTTTATACACTTAAATATTTTTATATGGTTCTCGAATGGAAACTAGAACTTATGTGAAAGAATGCCCTGAGTGTGTAAATATAATTAGTCTGGCTATTATGAATCAAATCCTTCATAATCCTCACACATACAGCGACTGAAGGATGGGATCTGTTTGTCTTTGTAACTCTGAAACAGAGATAATTTGCAATGGCTACACTAATTTAGCTTATCTGTAAAATGAGCACATATTACAAGCGCTGTTTTATAGTTTTAATGTGCTGTGATTAATTTTATAACTAATTTAAAGACTTGGACACTAATTGGTTATTGTGCATGCACACACAATAGACTGGCAAAAAGTGCACTTCCTTAAAAGCTTGGGGCAAGATATTACACTAGCTACTCTCTTACGATCTCTTCTACTCCTTATTTAATGATAATTTGACCAATATACATTATAAAGGTTTAACAAAGAGTAAAACACATTGGTAAATGTACTGTCCAAACAACCCTGCTGCATACCTTTTGCTTGCATTAGGTCATAAATTCTAGTGCATCTCTAGCTGTAAATACAAGGTTAAAGCCAAGACATTAGATCCTGGGATAATTTTCTTCATTGTGCATGTGTAAAGAATCTGTGATTCCTCCCACCCCCGTGCAGTACTAAATTGTTACTTAATCAAATCAATTCTATGAAGCAAATAACCTCACCCATGAAGATGAAAAGCGATGGAATTAATACTTTACAGCAAATATGCTGCTTGGCTATAGTCAAGCATTTTTACTATGTGTAGTTGAATATGCAAATACGTACATATTGATATGGCAGTTTGCAGTGTGTTAACAGCTGTGGGCTAAGGGAGATAACTTTTGTATGGTTGAATTGAGTCAGCTGTGATTAGTATCAACACAGCCTTGCAAAATGCCTGAAGAAGGTTGTTTGGCACATGCATGTTTAACCATATTCTGAACATACCTTCGATTGCCTGCAATTTTCTTAAGGTAGTAGAAGAAATAAAGCCTTTCAAAAAATTGTAAGATGATTCAAAGTAGATGACATAAATTCATTGTTTTAAAGATGAGTAGTGTCACCATTTTATTTGACAGTATTATTTGTTAGAAAGTGCTATTTTCATTGCATATAAGTAATTGTCTGAACATTTGCATTTGTTTTTTACAGACAGTGTAGGCTGCTACTGTGTCATTGACAGGTTTATAATTCTGCTGACATAGGTTGGCAGATAGATGGGCATCTCTCATGGAAAATAAACATAAATTTCAATGAATAAATAGAACAGGGTCTGTTAGCACAGTCAGCAAAGAAGAAAAGCCCCATATGAAAGTAACAGAAGGCTTTTGACCCTTTAAATTATAACTCACTGATAAAATGAACTGGGCTCCTTAATGTTGGTGGCACTCTGACTAGCCCCAGGCATCTGTCTGTACGCTATTCACATCAAAATTCCAATGGAAGGTCATATTACTCCCAAAATTAAGTAGATAATGGACTGAATAGTCCACATTATCTGTCAGAGAAAGAATTTTACGCTATTCTGCAAGATTCAGAGATGTATATCTTTAGTGAGCTGTAGGAGAAAGGAAGATATATTTGAATATTTCTCTGAGTGTTTGTTTTCTATTTAACTTCTGTGATTGTAAAGCTTGAATTGATTAGAGTATGTGATTTGAACAAACATTAAAACATAATAATATTATTAATTAACACTTACATTCTAAGAAGAAATTCCCAGGCATGGGGTTAGATGTTTATCCCCCTGACTTTGTGGAGGGTAAACTGAGTACTGGCTACCAGATTATCTGCTGATGTGACTTTAATGAGTTTTTCCAGTGTGAAATACTGTCCCACTGCCTGAATTTTAACACATCTTTGAGCATGAATTCTTTTTTTTCTTTTTAAGGAAAATATGAGCAATATTGAGTAGTTGGGAATACTGACATCAGTAAGGTTGATCCTGCCTACTCTGTTTGTGAATTTATCTCATCAACAGTAACATAGCATTCTCCTTTGTAGAAGAAAATTTTCTTTTAGAGTGAAGATTGAGTTCAGAAGTTCAAGACAGTTATTTCTCAAGCTAAGTCATTGAACCTTGTTTACATTTATACATATGTGTGTATGTAGCTACATGCACATAGAAAACATCTAGCTGTATATCCAAAATACTACAGTCTCCAAACATGGGCATTGATGTGGCTACAGCTACTTGTAAACGCAAAGGAGGGTTCATTTCAGAGTCTGAATTTGAAATCCTCACATCTTTGAGGATGTAATTACTGCAGTATGAGGTTATGGGCACTTTGTTTCTACTAGTCAGGCATTAGTGCTTGGTGTCTATCTAGATCTTGACCTGCTGTAGGACTCTGAAATTATCACCCTGTGGCAGCTACATTCACTTTTGACATTGTGATGAGCAACGGTTACACTAAAATTTACAGGCATCCTTTCAGGAAATTGAGATGTGTGACTGCTGACTTAAAGCTAGCTAGCTAATTACAACACTGAAACAAATAAACTTATCAAATGTGGGACTCTGTCTGGGCTGTTCCCATCTTTCAATGACTCTGCCTTCCTCCCTTATAGCTGTGGCCCCAGCTGAGCTATCTACATTAGTGATAGTTAGGAACATGTTCACTACTGTGACAAACATTACTCCTTTTAGAACCTGTTTTTACTTTTCTGACTTGTCTTTGGCAGTCCCTTTACTGCTTGTACTGTTCCTCCTGATTGTCCCTTTCATACCTGTTTTTTATATTACTCCCATTACTATCTTTGAACCATCAGTGAAAGACTCATCTATGTTGTCAGAACAGCAAACCTGGGAATTACCATAACAAAAGACCTTTTGTGAATCAAGTAGATGCAGTTATGTACAGTAAGTGCCTCAATGTAGAAGAAAGGCTTATGGGTTTGATTTTTTTTTTTCTTACAGAAATTCAGTATAATTCTTAATGTTTGTATTGGTTCCAGAACCTGGAATTATTGAAACCTTGTTTTTCCTCTGAGCAGATTCAACCTGTCAGTAGGAAACTTTTACAGTACTAGGTCTTTGATTTCTTTTTGTAGTGTTGTGGGGTTTTGCTTATATATTTTTCTTAAGAGTTACTGTACCTTTGCCTCTGGATGAGACTTGTCATTGGCACTTTGCCTTTTCATTATTGATAGATATTTTTTGAAGGTATTGCATGTATATGATACCTTTCTAAAGGAAGGGTATCTTAGGTAGATAAGGCAAAATGTGTGGTAATTTATATTTTTTTCCAATAGCTGAAAGCATGTCCCCAAATTGTTTTTGTTTTCAGTTGAGACCTTTTCCATTAATAGCAACTCTCTTCTGCTATATTAGATTTTTTTTTTTCCCACTATCTGCCTTAGCTAGCTTACCTTTGCTCTCATTTATATTCAGCATTTACATTGATGTTCTCTAGTAAACTTTTACCTGTTCCTATTCTTAATCTACACACTACCCCAGTCACTAAATGTAAATTAATCCTAGGAAAAAAAATACACTAGAGGCAGAAAGAAAAGTAATCTTGTAGGACAGACCCATTTCTTTAGGGGGAACAGGCCACACTGAGAGTTGTAGTTATTCTGCAGCAGTACTTGTAGTAATGTGTGTGGGTTTAAGTGTGTGTTTCTTGGAGTAAACCATGTAGTGGCTCAGGCTGTGTGTGTATTAAAACAGGACCTGATGTAGCGCTGCTGTAAATGTAATTGCAAAGTTCTAGTCAATTATGTCTAGGCTAATTTCAAGTATCCTTTTTCATTTAGGAATAACTCAGTAACATGTATGCAGGCAAACATCATACTGATAGGCTTCCCAGCTGGAAGAGGGTTTAGTGGTGAACCCTGTAGTCTTCATTCAAACAAATATGTTTGTTGAATTCTGTGTTGATGGCAGCAACACATTTTGGGTGAGACCTATGACTGCTTTTAGTGTTTAAGATATTGCCACTTTTCTTTTCTCCATTTTACTATTCTTCAAAACACAGACTATATCATGGTTTTGTATTTAATGTGAGATGCTTTCTTTGTCTTTTTGAAGAGTTAGATTTCTTTGTTTTATAAATATCTGATTTCAAAATAGGTCCGCTGTAGGAATCCATATGAAGATATAATAGATGTGCAACTTAAAATCAAATCCAATTTGCCCAGAGGTCAAAGGTAATAGTGAAGAGATCAGACAGAAAAGAGAATAATCCATTGTACTTCCTGACTGAAGTTCTTCATAAAGCGCGTAAACTCTAGGAGTTAAAAACAAACAAAAAGACTTTGAGAGAAGGATGTCAGGTATCCACTAGCCTTCAAACCAGGCACAGTAATTCCAAGCCCTTTAGACCTCTGCCAAAGTTAGCATGTTGTTTTTGAACTCACTTGTCTCATTTTTTTGAGTTAACATAATGTGACCTTCCTCCTTGTTTTTCTTACATGGAGTATCACTTCCTTGTCTGCTTGAAAGATTTCAAAAGCTGTTCTCACTTTTCATTGACCACGTATAATCAGGGCATGCTATTTTTCTGTTCAGAGCTTCAATTACACATTTTGTTTTCCTGATGTAGGGGTACTGTGTAGATAGCTTCTGTTAGAAAGAAAGAACTCTATTTTCATGGCTGTCACCCTAACTAATTTTTAGGACCATTTTTTAATTCCTGTGATACAGGACACAGGAGTGTTGGGCTTTCCCATGTAAGAATGCAAAAATACATTTCTGTTCATAGCAATAACTTCCACATCCACAGTGGTAAAGTAGTAAACTGAACCTAAGCACTCATTGTACATTTCAGTCATAGTATACAGTAGGACATTAGGATCGTTTTATGGTTATTACACTCACAGATCTGCAGTAAGGTGAATATTGAGACATGAGATGAAAAGCAAATGCTTTCAGCAGCTATGTCACAATAATGCACAATAATTTTTCACTTTGGAATGATTTATCCCTGAATGAGATCAAATTTATCTTGTAACATACCATGGTTTGTGAATAAATAAACCTAAATACACTCCTATTTATGAGATCTTTGAAACTCTAGAACTTACCCCTGCTGCAACTACACTTTGCCAAGTAACTGCTTCCCTTAAGGCTTTTAGTCTACTGTGTAAACCCCTCTTTGGAACAGCAATATTTAATACAATTTCATCATCAAATTATTAAATATTGATTAGAAATTACCATTGGCCTAATGCAAATACACTTAATTTCCCACTGTCTGTAAGACTTGGATAAAGTAAACTACAAGAAGTGTAAACAGCTGCAGTATCAGAATGTTCTTGCTTTCCACAGCAAAACTTAGGTCTTTTACAGGGGCTGACAGTTTCCTCTGAAGCACTCTCCAGTAGGTGTATATAGAAATGAGAGGAGGGATTTCAGGTTGAAACTTTTGTCCCACCAAGATTGTTGTAAAGATATCTCTTGACCCGACTGAACCAAGAAGTGGGTCATCAGTTTGTTCTGACTGGACAGATCTCTGGCTCTGACCCTGATTTGTGCAAAACCACAAATTACTTCATTACCCCTTACCTACTGCAGGCTGGAAGCAGCAATAATTAGAGTCTCACTGGGAAAGGGAACAAAGCTCTGTATGTTTGTTAGTAGACTGCCTAGCACAATTGTCATAATTACCTCTAAACTGAAGTTTTTAGATTTAACCTAACAAATTAATGAAGAAAATATCACTTCTCTGTTTAGCTTTCACTACACAATAAATGGAAAATCCTACCAAATTCACATGTTTAAATTTTCTTTCAGTGAGATAGAATTCTTTTCAGAATTTAGAAAATGAATATTACTCCTCAAAATCCTTATATGTATTAAGAAATACAATTTCATTTTGCATTTGTAATTTTTTAATTGAGCTATAGATCAAAAGCTCTCTGTGTGGGCTGACTTGTGCCTATATTGTAATATATATGTGCAGTGCCTACTATAACTGCTGTCTGAGTTTTATAAGAGAAACACCACCAAAAACCAAACCACAATAAAATTATACTGTTGTAGGTTACATGGTTCTGTTACATTTGAAATGCTTCTTAAAACCAAAGTAGTCTTTCTTCTAGAAATTCATTTCAAAGAGAGAATGAAGTAAGTTTTGAATTGGTTGACACGTGACTTTCTAATTTTAGTTAATAATTTTTTTTGTACTAGTTTGTATTATGTTAGAATAAAAAAGCGTTTTTCTTTTTGCAGTGATTTTTTTTTTTTTTTTTTTTTTTACACTGAGTAGGGAACTCAGTAATTTTCAGTTGTAATTCTGATTTAATGAAAACTTTCATTATGCTTCTAACATTCAATGAGCACTAGAACTACTGCAGCCCTGATCTGATACGATCCTACTGGGCCATCTTGTAGATGAAGCCCTGCCTGCATGTTTCAAATCCTTGTCCATTACTCGGTTGCATTGACAGCAAGTTTTTCTAAAAATCTTGAAAAGAGTTAGCACAAATACCCATTTGGAAATTCTTATGAGAAGTCTTTTTCAAAATTATGAAGTTATACACAAAGTTAACAGTAGATATAAAGAAAAATATTTGGCTTGAGTCTTCACTAGAAATCACTAATGATTTATATTCTCTTACAGAAAATTTAAACTAACAGGAAGAAGTGTTGCAGCATGTTGCTCACATGCAAAAAACCACCCCATTATTGGAAATGCTGATTTGTATGTTAAAACAACGTGGAAATACTTGGACTTAGAAAATTTTTCTGTATAATACATTCTCAACTATTTTTAAATCCATTTTATTCTGATCCTGTGTATTTATTGCCAAGGAGCAAGCAGATGGAGCAATTTTTTTGTGAAGGCAGTTTGAGAGATACATTGTCCCACATGCTGCAGCTCCACTGATTTACAGCTTCTGCAGCAAAGGAAGCATCTCTGGGTATGCCTCTGTTGTATACAGTGTAAAGGAGCAGGTTTTTCAGTGCAATCTCACTTCTATGACATAATTTGCAATAGAAAATATTACCCAGTGCCAGAGTTGCTAACATATACACAAATGTAAATGGTGAGATATTGCCATTTTACAGAGATTATGCTTTTAAAGCATTTTTTACTTAATTTTTAAATGAGATCTAGCCGGAGAGAATGAGAGATTAAACATCTGATTAAATGAAGATAATTTCGTAGTACCAAATGACAAAAGCCTGTGTCTTTAGTTGCATGAATATTTGAATAGCTTCTGAGCTGGGTTGTTTGTGGATTATCATACAGGCCTATTTTTGCTTAAATTGTCACATACTATTGAGTTTTTCAAACTGCCATACCTGAACAAGAGTACTGATAATATAGAGCTTTTATATAGTTTTTTAGATAATTCAGAACAGTGATTCTAGGCACTAAAATTGTTTAACAATCACTAATTACTTGATCACTACAAACACGTTATCATCTAGCAAGATAAAATGAAAGCAGAAGAATTTAAGATAAAGGCAGTGAAAGAAGGATCATCAGAAGTCAAGAATTGCCATATATGAAACCTGAGGTAGTGTTGTTTCAAATTTCCTGTATAATGAAAACACTTGCAAGTGATGTTTTAAGAAAAATTGGGACTGGAAAGTGGGGTGAACCCATGGGAAAAATAAACTGCTCTAGAATCTTTGGATCCTATGGGTCTAGATTGGCTCAAATGAGGTAAAAGCATTTGTATTTAAGGTGTGGGATAAAATCTTTCATTGATATAACAGTGATGGGAAAGAGGAGGAGCAAGTGAGGAAGAAATATTTGATGCATCTTCTGGCTGTCCACAAAATAGGCTATGAAGTGGTAACAGGCACTTCTAGATTGCATGATAATTGTGATCCTACCATGAACTTGAGTGTTTTCCAGCAGGATCAGTAGTCATAAATGCATACCCTGTTCCCGATGGACTGGGGGTGGTATTATCTATGACTTTCTCAGGAAACCTAGAGGACTGTCGTCAAATCTCCTTTGTCCTTGTGAGTTGGAATGTGGATAAATACTGATTTATAAAATGAACAAGTCATAAAAAAAAGCCAACCCCATAACCTTAGGTGTTTTGTTGTTAGAACGAGAAATAAGGTTTGGATATGTCTGACAATATAACTTTGTAAAGCATTGGAAGCAGTGGAGCTCAAGAATGGAGAAATGGAAGAAAAATCAGAATATACTAAATTTGTGATAATAAAATCACCTATTGTACCAAAATGTTACTGCCTGAAATGAGTTTGTGCTCTCCTGCCAATCTCATCTAGAGAGGTTAAAAGAAGATGGCAGCTGTGCACAGTGTATCAGGGCATCAGAGCAAGGATACATTTTGCAGTACACTTGGTCAAACTGCAGTGTTGTGCTGGCCCTTGTCCAGAAGGATGAAAAGTACTGGCTTGTTTTTATAAGAAAGTATTAATTAAGTAGTGTGAGAGAACAGAATGAATGATGCAGGCGTTGGTTCTGTAATTGGTAATAGCCTCTGTGGTGGTGTTGCTTTTGCTGTTATTGTGTACCAACAGCCCTGAGTATCTGAGGATTTGTTATAACAGGTGCTGCACACGTGCATGCATAAATCCTTGTATGCACATCTATACATGCAGACAATAGTGAGAAGTTTCAATGAGCATAGATTCTTGCCTTGACAGGATTAATTCTGTAAGACAAATGATACATTAATTCAGTTTCCTCATTCACTTCAGTTTCTGTAGTCACCAGAAGATACTTCAATGAATGTCTTCTGGGTGAGTTGTTTTTAGGGTTGTCCAGTATAAAAAGTGAAAGTAATGGAACTACTTTTCTCAACCAGTTGAACCTACATTATAAAATAACTTTAAAATCTTCATACTTTGAAGTCTACAGAGAACAAATAGACAAAAGTTTCAATTCAACAGAATTCTTAGCTTATCTTTGCAGCTGCCTATTCTCACCAATATTCATGTTGACTTTGCTGAAGCAGCACTGCCTCTGTCAGGCTTGTACACTGGAAGGACTACACCCAGAAGAGCAGGTTGACTCAGCAAGTGTAAGACCAGCAGGCTGGTTGCAGCCAATTTCAGCAGGAGGATTTGAAAGTTATGCAATAACTTACTCTGCAACCTGTTCAGCAAAGCAGATGGAGAGTAGAGAGAGATGCAAGGGCAAAAAGGAGTAAGAACACAAGGGTTGTAGGACAAAGAGGGGAACATCATAAAGAGAAAAATTCAAGAGTGAGGAAAAAGAGATCAAAACCAAACAAACAAAAAGAGTGGATAGCAAACTCATAGACGATCTGAAAGGAATATAATTGATTGTTGCAATTTTTTTCTTAGACCTGAATGGGAACTTCATATTTACTGAAACAACACAAAGATTTACATATGAATATATATATACATTCTTTTTTTTTTGTGGAAGTATTTGTCCTTACATTTGTAAATAGCCCTTTAATATTTGGGTTTATTGCTGCTGATATATTTTATCTGACCTGTGTTGATACACATTGTAACTTCTTTAAAATTCAAGTTAGTTTTCTCTTGTAGTTCTTTGCATTCAAATTGATCACTTAAAAAAAAATTCCCAAACTAAACTCTTGCAGTTTTACAGTATCATTCGTATTCTTTATACAATATCAAATGATCAACATTGAAGATTTGTTAGAATGTCATTTCACTTTGAAAATCTTAATTATTCAGAATGGTTTTGCTGAAGTCAATGAAGTTACTTTACCTTTAGTGTAGTATGAAAACACTGTTAGGTATTTTGTTGAGATTATTAATATTTGCTAGGTTTTGCTAGTATTGATATATATCTTTAGTATATTATTTTAAGTTGGTCTCTGGCAGTTAATATAATCCATCTAATCATTCATACATTATTTTACTCATAATTTAATTAACTTTTGCTGTGGTACACATTTTCAATACTCAGCAGTTCCTTTAGCAAATATTTATTGAAAGTCTGAGTGCAATTATAATTTTGTATGAGCTAGCTATATTACTTGTTTTACATAAATTTGCTGTTTGTATGTGATATTTAATGAAGTCTTAATATTTATGTAAGCACCTTATTGGTGTGTATATATATATCTGTTAAACTATGAGACTGTAGCTTGCACCAGAGTCTTCTGGAAGAAAATAAGGGGGTCTTCTCATTGCTCAGAAAGACTTCAGAATAGGTTAATTACCTAATCTGTATTTTAGAAAGATGAATTTGGCTTATTTAAGACAAATCCATGCTAGTTGTGCAGTTCTAGCTCATGAATGTTAACATTGTCCAGATAATTTGCTACGAGCTTGATCAACTTTCTTACGCTGTTTCAAGATCAGAGAAGGATGACATTAGAAAGCAGATCACTAAGGAAAAATAATCTAATTTTACTGAAGAAGAATAAAATTAACCTTCATTTGAATATGCAAGCACGTATAACATTTGGCAACTTAAAACTGTCCTCTGAGGACACAGGAGGAGTGATGAAACTGCCTATATTCCAGCTGAAAACTTTATTCTTAGAGGCTTTTAGACATGAGTAAGTGCTAAATAATAATAATAATCAGACACTGTAACAAACTACTGGTATCTGAAGGGTGTCAACACAGTCAAGATAAAGAACTGGAAGCTCTTCAAGTGAGTTGGGGTGTGACAAAATCTGTACTGATGAATGCTGACATCCTGAATAAAATCACTACATGACTTCACATAGGTCAAGAAACTACATTGTTTCCCTGAGCCACAATGACAGCGGGGTGACAGAGATTAATAGCTTTGTATTGACTGAGCAACTTCCAGTTCCTTATCTTTGTCAAGTCAAGGCTCTGTCCAAGAGCTGAAATTGTTATTAGACTTATAATTGCAAAGACATTTAAAGGGTTTCCCCTTAAGGGACTATGAAATCCAATAAACCTTTCATAAAACCTCAAGCATTCAAGTGCAAAACCCTTGTCTCAGAGACAGGCACGCTCACAGCCATAACAGGGGAAACCTTGAAGCCTCATACATTGAATAATGTTTGATTTATGAAGTTGGTTTTGAATTTGTATCAGTTGTTTTATTAAAAATATATGAAAGAATGTTTTAAAAATGAGTGAGCTGTGTTCACTTCTGTCTTGATCAAGTACTCTATGTGTCTGAGCTGGAGGTCTTTCTTCACCTGTCACTTGGATTCATGAGAGCTCAAGAATACCGAATTTGTATTGCTAATTTAAGGCGCTTAATTCAATTTGTATGAGATTAAATCTCAATTCCTCACTGAAGTTTCAAAATAAGAGCTTTATGATCAGTCTTGGGTTTCTTTATTATTGTTGATTTGCAAGGAAATGTTTGCAGCATGTGAAGAGTTTTCAGTGCTTTATGTCAGATTTGCTTAATGAACCTCTTTGAATGAGAGAATGCAGTGTTTTAAAGCAGTAGATTTAATGCTTATCTCTGTGGCTTACGTAGAGTCTATTCCAGTAGAGCACAGTGTAAATGGAGAGATTGCACTGGCCTCAGGAGATACCAGATTCTTTCTTTTAAGAAGTTTGAGCTTTGCTAGGAAATTATTGTGGCTCCTTAGTAACCCACACTATGCTAAATTTTCTGATACTCTCTGTGCTTACTCCAGAGCTTAAAGGGTTTGAACTGATGCCAGTTATAACAGTGGTCATAGCAGTCATTTTGAAGTGGAGCAAATGATATCGTGTGGTGCAAAGTAATGTAGCAACTGCCCCGTGATTTTAAGGAAATCTTGTAAAACTCTACTGTGATGCATTTAGCAGCTTACAAATTCAGATGATTTTTTTTTTTCCTCTTTCTTTTTTTCTTTTTTTTTTTTTTTTCTCTTTCTTTTTTTCTTTTTTTTTTTTTTTTCCACAAGTGATGTGTCTCTATACCAGTGTGTTTGCAGCCACAGTGGGCTACTCTGTAGATATTTCCAAATGTATTGATAACCTGTTATCTTCTTACTTTGATAATTATTGTGCTTGCCACCTCCTGTAGTTATAATATCCCTGTTTATCTAAGACCATCAAACTAATATGGAGGCCATGCCTGATCTTCCATTTTGCTCCAGAGAAGGCAGTTTCAGATTTTTCATAAATAAGAAAATGTTTTTGTTTTATGGACTTCTAAACCTGAGTATCATAGTAACTGTAACATCCACATGCATCCACTGGATTATAAGAAAGCTTATTTCTAGTTTATGTATCCATTTAATTCACACACGTGTCTTAGGCTAAAGCAACTGTTCATAGAATCATAGAATGTCAAGGGCTGGAAGGGACCTCGAGAGATCATCTAGTCCAACCCCCCTGCCAGAGCAGGATCACCTAGACCAGGTCACACAGGAACGCGTCCAGGCGGGTCTTGAATATCTCCAGAGTGGGAGACTCCACAACCCCCCGGGCAGCCTGTTCCAGTGTTCCTTCACCCTCACTGTGAAAAAATTTTTCCTTATGTTTACATGAAACTTCCTGTGCCTCAGCTTCAACCCATCAGGTGCAAATTTTTTTAAAGCTTGCAGAATAAAGGACCTCACTAAGATCATCATGCTTTGTTAAATATCACTATGAGGATCCTGTCTGTGTTCAGAGAGTATTAGCTAGACAGACGTATAAAAACAAATGTTGAGATTTTTAGAATTGACTTTTCTACCTTGTCTTTAGATTCATCTAAAGATTTGTTGTGCAACATTACTGAGCAGAGAAAGAAAAAAAGAAGTAGTAGTTTCAGCTGCCATGAATTTCAGTCAATATAAGGACTATGATAAACACAGCTAGTTAGCCTGCCTGACATTGACGAGCCATAAATTGCAGGATTAGAATGGGTCTCTGGATGGTTCAAACTGTTTGGGAGCATTCACAAATATAGTACTAGCCTACTGCAGGGTGCATTTTTCCTAAGACTTTTTTTCTGTTGTTTACCAGTAATTTTATATCTATGTATATTATTTTGTACACGTGGTTCTTGTATATATACTAAATAAGACCCTTCTGGGTTCTTATTCACAGAAATACACTACATACTCTCTGTTGTCAACAATTGTGTGTAAGAAAGAAATGAACACCTTGTTCCTAAGTTGTTTGGCTGCTATGCTGTTTTGTAGTTTGCTTATTGTAATTGTTGCCCGTTAGAGCAACAAGTCAAGAAGCCAGGGAGCTGGTGACCTATTGATCAAATGAAAAAAAAAAAAAAAAAAGCACAGACTGGTCCAATATCTGCAAACTATAGTTCAAATTCTAAGGTAAAATTTTTTTTTAAACAATGTTTGAAACCTGAAATAACAACTTAGTTATGTGACAGAATGAAAACTACAAGTTGAGTGACTATTTAAGTCTCAGCATAAAAGGCCAGTTGGCAGTTGCCTCATTATTAATAATCTATAGCTGGAATATTAATTGCAGCTGTTTCTTCTTGTTTTTGAAGTCCTATTCCAAACATTATATTTATATTGGTCTGATCCATCTGAATGGTGATGTTTCATAGTTGTGGTTAGATTTAGTTAGTTAGTTAGTTATTGGAATAAACACTTTAAATACTATTGGCATCTTTAACAAAAGTTCTCTTTGCAAATCCAGAAGACAAACTGTCCAATGGTAAACTAATATTTTATGAACTATATTTTCTTTTATAGATGCAATGATCAGTTACAGAAATAATTTATTCCTAGGAATTATAAAAGCAAAAGTTTCAAAACCCTATAAATGGCGTTTTTTATACCTAAAGGGGAGAATTATTCAATACAATTTCTGTTCAGCTGTGGGCTTAATGCATCTGTTCAGGAAACCCATATAATTTCTAGACCTTCTCTGTTATCTGTGAAATGTAGATATTATGTTCATAGCTTACCTTTAAATCCACGCTTAAGCAGATTCAATAGCCACTCGATATTTCATATGGTGTTTTTCCAACATATTGTTACTTTTTGGGGAACAGAAAATAACAGTAATGTGGCCAACAGATAATTGGATGTCTTCCTGTCAAACATTTCCGATGGACTCTTACCAAACCTTATGGGTGGCAACATACTACAGGAAGAAAAGTTTCCTAGCATGAAGAAATAATTTATAGCAAACATTTCAGGGTTCATTCTACAATTGTACTTTGTCAGTAGTGCTGTGAAACAGTTACAGTGCTCATTTGGTTGCCATTTCCTCATTTGTTCCAACAGATGATTTATTATGAATACTTTCACTGGAATCACTAAGATACTTAAAGTACTGACATCAGACAAATTCTGTGAGCCTAATCCTGTGCAGCTGAAAACCGACATAGCATGAATGCAGCTTAGGCAATCTCACATAGCTTACGTTATTACTTTCCCTTTGTGGTTATTTCTTGATTTTGTAGCCAAAAGGGATCTTAACTCATGAGATCATAGATCTTTAATGTGCAAATATTAGTATGGCCTTCCATTATACACAATAATCACTATTTATAAATACTTTGTGCTGTAGTCAGTGGGTATCCTACTGTCACACCACTGAAAAGCCAACATTTCCCAATAGTTATTATGTAGTGGGAGCTGTGGCAACCATTTCTTTCTCTCCACTCTTCAGGAAGTAATAGCATTAACGATACAATTAGGAGTAGTCTGGTAAATTTTGACAAAAGTCTAATTTTTAATAGCTTTATCTGGGGGGAGAGGTGTGGTTGGTTGTTGTTTTTCTTGGGTTTGGTTTGTTTTTTTTAGGATTTGAAACCATTATAACTCTAAAAGTGAAAAAACTCCAGTGGGTTAACTTGCTGCATTGAATAAATTGCATTAGCAATTTGGTTTGCAAATTTTATTTTGAAGTATATTCAAGCAAGCAGTGGATGCCAAGGACAGCCCAGTCCTGTACAAGACAGGCTGTTCTAGTATTTGTTTCACATTGTCTTCTCTTATAGTGAGATAGATTTTAGGTAAGCTGAGTTTTACATGAGCTTTACCAAGTCATCCAATTTTCCTTTTTAAGTTCCAGAGGGAGCTACCAAACAGTTCTACTCCACTCATAATATTATTAATCTAACCGTACAGAATTTTAGAAAAGATGCAAAAGGATAGAATAGAATTCATTACACTTTTATCACAGGAAAAAATGAGATTTCTTCAAAAGTTTGGATGGAAAGAGATGAAAAGATAAAATCAGCATATTCTTCCTTCCATTTCCTTTTTCTTCAGGATTGCACTTAAATTAAGAAGCCTTAAAGGATTGTAATTATTGAGCTAAGTGTAGTTCCTCTTCTAATAAATAAAAGGTTTTCCTTTTCTTAATTTTGTTAGTACAAAACTTGAAAGATTGCAGAAAAAGAACTTATGTTCAGCAACTGCTGCAGATGTTCTTTATTGCATAAATGTAAAGCTAGAAAAACAAGATTGTTGCTATTGATTATTGATACTGTTTTTTCAGGATAACTGAAACCTCATTTAGGACATTGTATCTACTGAATAAATGTGATACATTTACCAGATGTATCATCAGAGATGACTCCTGAACTGAAGACTAAATAGCTCTTTTGATTCAGTGATGTGCACAAATATAAATCACAAAGGCAGAATGCTTTAAATATATCCACTACTGTGCTTTAAATCCTGCATGTAGGATAAGGATTGGAGTACTACACTGGATCGGAGCCTTATTTAATGAGCCTTAGGAAGGAAAGGAAATGCAGTTATCTGTAGCAAATACAAGAAATCACATATGTCACCTCTGTGCATGACTCCATGTTTTAAACTGAAGTGAAATTGCAAAGACACATGAAGCTGTGATAATTACAGCTTTCTAATGTTAACTGTCCTTCAGAAGAAGAAAAGGGGAAGGAAAAAAAAAAGAAAAAGTGATTTAAAAATATTTAGTTTAGAAAAACACTTGACCTCTCTATTGATTGTTAAATTTTTTAATATGGAAAGTGAGAACATTTACTTTTGAGGCTATTGACTTCAAGAATCCTAGGTCTGGGAGGAGAATCTTTATTAGTTTATATAATCAAAATGTTGAAAATGTTTCAGTTTCTATAGCCTTTATTCTCTTTCTTTCTTAAAAGTAATAAACACTGTACACAGGAGTATTGCTAAAGTAGACTTTTGATAGCAACCCGGGGTTTTGGATAAAGTTACATTGCTCTGGGGAAAAAAAAAAAAAAAAAACCCTACTATTTTTATGAGTATTTCTGTAGATTAAAATACTGAGGGGGGGAGGAAGGAAGTGAATGGTATTTTATCTTTCATTTTAAAATTGTTTGAATGTGTGGCATTTTTTTCTCACAGGTTGCCTAGGTAAATGGAGTATTTTTTAATATTCTGGATTTACCAGAATTTTTGTGGTAGATGCTTCAACCTGTTAGGTGGAGTGTATTATTGCATGTGGAGAGCTTCAAGATGATATTACTTCCCTTCTCCAGCTTCCTCTTTATGTTGCAGTTGGGCATATTCCTTATCACTGTACATATGAACATGGACCTATCAGTGACAGGTTAGGTAGTGCCATGTGGGACTCATTTTCAAAATAAATTGGATTACCAAATATATGAAAATGGTTGGAAACTATGCCTGCTGTTCTGGTGACTTCATTGGTGTTGCAATTTATGCAAGTAAAAACTTCATCTCAACTTCTTCTGCCTCTCAGCTTTGCATATTTTGCATACCAGCTGTCCATTGGTACGTTGATAATTTGATATATGCTTTTTGATCTGCAAAACAGAGGATGCTACAATTTTGCTAAATAGCAAGTCACTTGTGCAAGCAAGATACAAAATTTCACTTGTCTTAGTTGAAAGGATGAACACTCGAAATGAAATAAGGTTTACATAGTTATGAGCTTCCCAAGTACAGCTTCTTTGGCTTCTGCTATTTCAGAAAGCAAGCAGTGCTGTGTTTTCTTGGTGGTGCCAACTACATCATCCAGCCCTGTGCTGGGAAATGCATGTCTTCAAAAAACAGGCATTCAGTTGCTAGACCACTAACTGTTGCCTAAACAGCTACTGTTTGATTTCTGTAAAGAAAAAGCAGCATTTCTGCTTTTCACACACCTTTTGCTGCTGTTGCATTTCACAATAGAGTGGTGTCTCTTTTGCTTCAGATCATAGGAGAAGGTGTCTAGAATAATAATGGTGATAACCAGAAGATTATGGTTTTGTAGAAAAGACATTAAGAAAATGGAGGAAACATAAGCAAACCAGTTAAAGGGCTGTAAAGAATGACCAATCTTATTCAGCATAAACAGATGTATTTGCATTCAGAGGAAAGTTGATTATGATCCAATGGAAGACAAAAGAGACAACATGAAAAAATGTGTAAAAAACCCCAAACAACCTGTGTCTATTACAGAGATACAAACAAGGGCTGATCAAAGTTTTCCTTTAGAATTGTTGCCTCGAGAATATTTGTTGCCTTAAGGGGAACAGTTTTCATCAAAGAAATTTATTGCTGCTAAGTCTTCATATAGCAGTTGCAACTGAATATTCAAATATTTTCCATTAGGACAACTTAGTTAATTGCCTCATTACTAGGAAATTAAGCAATATTATTGTTGCTACCACAAGACTACCTTTTTTTCTGATATCATAGACTAATGATAAAGAATTCTTGGGAATTTGATGTAGAATTACAATCAGCTCTAAATGTCCTAAAAAGGCTGCAGATTTTCATTTATTCCTGCTGCCATATGTAGCCAATAATTTCCATCACAACATCTCTGTGGAAATTGAACAAAATGTCTTGATAGCAACAAAATTAACAGAGGCCACACATCGCTCCATATGGCAAGTCACTGTGCCAAGACAACTCAAGGTGCTTTGTAGTAGATGGAAAGTCACTAACAAATACCTTTCTCTGTCAGGTAGTGTTTCTGTTATCTAAAGAAAGTTTGACATCCATGTCTTCAGCCAAGACCCATCAGTGGTTTTCCACTACTTTATTACATTAGGTTAATTTGACCTAGAAGAAAATATACATGCCTAAGCACAAGCTCTTTGTGTATCCTTGGGTACTCACCTTAAATACCTTGAGGAGGGGAAAAAAGTTGGCATTGGAATGGCCACATATTATTTTTTTTTTGATTATGTATAGGAAGTTCCTTTCAATTTTACCTGACTGTGCATTGAGAACAGCAATCACAGTTTTTATCCTGATTCACACATGCCAGGCTGCAACATGAATGTCCTGTGATTTAGCTAGACCAACTGAGCAGAAAGCTCCACAATGAACTTTTGCCCACAGGGCCAAAATTTTATCTTGTCTCAACTATGTGTTTCACAATGCAATTATATATGAAAGCACTGTGAAGCCCATACTGTATCTATTCTTGTGTCTGGAATGATTAAAACCTATAATCCTGCCTCTTGCCTAGCATTTTCCTGCTGTATTCTGCATGCCGGTTTAGAATCTGTGGTTCTGAAAATGCCTCATAAATAATGCATGATTATGGCACATACATATTGAGGCTGGTGCAAAATCAAGTGTAATCTTGCAGTATATGTCACTAAATAGCTTCTGGTTTGCTGAGATTACATATTAGCTCTAAACTTGGTTTTCAGGAGGCACCTTGACATAGTTCAACTGCTCTGGCACCTTCTGCATGAATAATCTGTGAAGTATGGAATTCCTAACATAAGAGTGTTGTTATTCTTCAAGTAAGGTACAATAAAATAGATTTTTTTTTTTTTTTTTAAATAGGTTTGAATGGGTTATTGACAGCAGTTCTCCTAGTGAAAATGAGCATTTGAATACAGTATGGTTTTATACTGTTCTGGTTAGATTAATCACTTCTCTGCCTTTTGGAGACATGATTTCTGTAACTTAGATAAGAGAATAGTGTATATTTATCTTCACTGCTTCTTGCAGGATTATCAACAGAGTGAATGTAAATCATATCTGTGAATCTCCCATCTCCACATTTTTAATAAGGCCAAAAGTGATCTGGTCCTTATTACGGTCAGGTTCAAGTGCCTTTGATGTGAAAAAGAATTTTTCTGTTGCCCTTAATGAAGTTTTATTGAACACAAACTGAATGCTTATTCTGAGATTGGAACTAAAGGAGTTATTTAGTTTTTAGTAAATCCGTCTTCATTTTGCTAGCAATTTTAAGGGAATTTTTTATTTAATTTCAAATATCTTCTGTCTTTCATGACTAAATGGTGGGGATGGGTAGAAGGCTGTAGTTTCTAGTTAGGTAAGCTGCTTCATATTGCTGAAAAGTTTACAAGAATTTCACAAAAGTGAAATTCCTACAGGAAACAGGGATTGGATCTTTTTGGTAGTTTTCAGCATTCTCATTATATATAAATAGGTATATTATTATCCCTGTTAGCATTTGCAGATAAATGCACTGGGATCTGCTGGAGATCAAAGTTTGTGTACTGAGGAAGTACCAAAACATTGGAGATAAACATTTGAGGCACTACAGAAAAAGATTACCTTTCAAGTTGCTTACAATGTGAAAGAGAAGGTTGTTTGCTATATAATTATGGCTCAATGAGTCAAATTTTGTTTTTCATGTGTACAGTTGTATTGTGGTTTTCATAAAGCAATAATAATTTGCTATCTTAATCACTACCGTTTTCTGTGTTAGAAGATATGTAATCACTAGCAACAAATATCTTGTATATTATTTTGTCTATGTCTGTAAGTAAATAAACATATAAAATATTTGTAAAGAAAAATAGACTTAAAGATAGAAATGAAACACACTCAAATACAGCATGGTAATGACAAATCTTGCACAATTTATCATATACATTGAATAGAAGCATCTTATCTTTCTGGAAAGTGACTAATTGTAGTTTTTGTAATTGTTTTCTTCTGTTATCCAAATTAATGGTTTGCAAAATATTTTGTGAAGTTTTCAGGAGAACTATCTTTTCCCAGAGTATACATTTACACAGTAGCACCAAGGAGCAAGGTGTCTTGTCCCAGGTTGGGGTATTTTTTTGGTGTTTTGGTTTGGTTTTTTTCCTTCGGTCTGTTGTTCAGTAAGGAGCAGACTTGACACCCATCTTCTTATTATCCTGCATATGAAGGTTCTATGTTCTGACTTTGTAATCTCACAGTTCAGAATTAACTTCCTCTATGGGCCGCATTCATTTTAGGAGGATTTGCTCAAAATATTGAAAGACAGGATGATATAAATGGATTAGAACTCCCGGGTCTTGCTCCCCATCTCATTCTCATTGTGCTTTGATCTTCTATCTGCTTCCTTCAGGATGCTCAATATCAGACAGAGAAAAGATTCTACCCATTAACCGTAAAAGACCTCTGATGTTTGATGAAAGGAGAGCATCCACCATGTTAATAGATCTGTCCATGAGCTAAGTGCATGCAGAGGTACTGTCTTCTGTTCTGGGTTTGTACAGTGCCTAAAAAAATATATCAAAATCAGTACTCACACGTGACTGAAGCTCCTGGGAATGTTTTATATTTTACTTACTTTTATGGGAAACTGTCTCTGTGATAATTTAGAAGAAAGATAAATGCTATTCTTTAACATTCAAATTCCTAAGTTGCTGCCTATTTTATGTTCACTCTATAAGTGATTTTAACAAAGCTGAGCAAATCTTGCATGAAGGGTTAAAAACTTCTTGTCTGTTGAGAATTAAAATGTGGGTTGATACTCCAAGTGTTGGTTTACTCACAGGCTAGGACTTGTTTCCTCCACAAACACACCTTCCCCTTTAAAAATTAGGCAACAGCTGTCTGCCTCTGAATGATAGCATTCCAATTAACTTATTTCTACCAGAAAGCCTAGATTTAGCAGGGCTGTGCCTAAAGATTTCACAGATACTGTTACTCTCAACACATTTCTCAGATTTTTATTGTACATAACTTCTCAGAGTCTTGAGCCTCCTGTGTAACGTAAGGTGTTAGAAACTTAGGTTATTACCAAAGTGGAAGCCTCAGGCAGGAGAGAAAATTGGCACAAAAAGACACAGGTTTACTTTCCTCCTCCTTTTTCCTGCCTTCTGGCTTTACCCTCACCTAATGTACCACAAACTTTCAGAACTCTGGTTTCTGAAGTCTGCAGACTTTTAATGTTATCTTTGTTGTATTAAATATGAGTATTTTAAAAGTCAAAAAAAGTATAAAATCATAATTGTCTACACATTTCTCTGTAATTCAGTCTACCAATTTTTACATGAAACTGTAGCAGGATGCCACTCCTAGAGCACCAGTTTTACCTTCAAGCTGGCTGCCTCAGTTGTCTTTTCCTCTTACTGCTTAATTGTAACTTGAGTAACTTTGTTTCTGCACACAACCAACTCTTCTCCAAACCTTCTTCCCTGTCCCCTCTGCCCAGCCTCCCCCAAAAGTACAACATGACAATCTTATTTCCCTAAGGCACTGATTCAGTTTCTGCTGAAAATGGAAGCATCTTCACTGACTTCAGGAAGATCCAATATGGCCTGTTCAAAGAGAAATCCAAAGTCATATGATTAAAATTAGAAATTTGCTCTTTCCTTTGGGATGCTCAAGTATCCAGACTTACATTAAAAAGGTCTGAGAAGGTGCAATTTCTTGACACCCAAGCCTCACAAGCTCAAAAGATGAAAATGACCATCACTTTCCATCTCTTTTAGATCAACTAACAGGGAGTTAACAGTTCCAATTTTGTCAAAATGCGCTTCTTGAAGCTAAGTCTGCTAAGTTGCTCTGTTGAAATGTAGCGTTCTTGCATTTTTGCTTAAGTCTTTTACTTCATCAGTGTCTGAGAGTTAGCCAAATCCAGTCCCAAGCTATCGTAACGTTTATGTGTTACTACTGTAAAACAGCGACAGGGAGCTGAACACTTTCAAATTTGCTGCAGTAGTTCTGTGGTCTTACTCGCAGGTGGCTGGAATTAAATTGACTAAATGGTTTCTCCAAGCACAGCACCTGTCATATCTTGTCTCCTTTTCATAACTTCAAAGATATGAAAGTCATAAAACCAAGCCCAGAAAGGGTCAGAAGTGACAAGCTTCTTTGACTGACGTTTTGTCATATTTTGGCTCATTACTTCACCAGAAATCTTCTTTTCTAAATTTCAGAATTTATGAGCTCCCACAAAATAAATATTATTAAAAACTAGGCAAGAGGGTCAGAGTGAATCTAAACAACATGCATGAATCAAACCTTTATGCCTCCAAGATGCACTCAGAATAAGAAGATACAATAGAGATTGCATTCAATGTATTTGTTATCTATTTTTTTGACCTTACAGCCACCTTACAGTGGCTGAACCATGGTTGGAGGAAATATTTTTTTGCTGCTGTGCACAGAAGATTCTTTTTAATGAACACCACAGGGTTTACTGATCACTCTTAATGAGTTAGGAACAAGTGTCCCGCAGGTAAATTGTCACATATCTTTAGAAATAAACTAATCAATGAAGGTGATGTATAGAATGATAGAGTTATCTGTACTTCTCTGAAACAGAAAATAAATATGTCAATATCCTTCATGTTTTATATAAAAGACACTTGAGGAGATGGCAAAAGCTCTGTTAGACTTGCATTTCAGATCTTAAGAATCAGTAACAGTAGTTAAACTGAGAGTTAGGGACTCTTAAACACAGTACCAGTAACAATACTCAAAGAAACTGAAGGTTGTCACAGGAAAAAAAATGTCTGATTTTTGTCAACGTGTCTCAGTATTTTTTTTCACTTGCTATCTTTTAGGAGAAATAGCTGCCTTTGGATGTTACCATAACATGTTCAGTTTTATGCAATAAACTTATTACTATCATTTAACAATGAATTTGATTACTTTAATGTGGGGTAGAAATTTGTTACTCTGCTAGAATTCAACTAATGAAACAAAAATGATGTATATTTTTTTTGCAGATGTGTTTATTTCTGAATATTTAAACCAGGATCTACTATTTATGAAACTTGCTTCTAACAGATTTGGTGTAAGACAGACATACTCCTTTTCTTTGTGTAATGCATCTACATGGTTCTTTTTACCCTTAAAGGTGTGTTTATATTTTTGTACAATATTTACATATATGTGCTGCAGATATAAAAATTGCTTCATCTGCTACTGAAATACAGGAGATACTGGCCAGGCAGCTTGCACTACCCAATGCACAAGGAATGGAAACCCTTCTAATGATAGAAGGATCAGTGTAGTCTCTTACGGGAGGAGCCCTCTGCACATAGGTGTCTGTTCTATCCATTAGTCATGCTGGGCTTCAGGTTTTCAATGGGAAATTCTCATGACTTTCTGAGATTTGCTTTTCAGAATTTGGTGATGTGGTGTTTATCATAATGAACCCATAGATAGGAGTGTTTTGGTTTTTTTTTAAACCCTTTTAATCTAAGCATCTACTCCATATGAGTCAAATGTAACATCTCTAGAAGAAGAATATATAGCTGAGCTAACTCTAAGGTGCTTTCAGCGCGTCATGTACAATGTATTTCGCACTAATACATTAACTCTCTTACTCCCTTATGCAAAGTTGAAAATTATGTTATTGTACGCTTCTTTCTTTCCTTTTTCATACGCAAGTGTCATTTTGCTTAATCAGAAGAAACAAGTTTTAAGGACAGAAAATGGGATTATTTTGTGTATTTAAGTGCAATGTATTATAAACCCCCTTGCAGCAAGATTTTTTGTCTTGTCATCTTGAATGTGATTTCTTATGTCTTTACATGGATATTTTTAATTGATTCTGTCAAACAATTTAGAGTACATAGCATAAACCCCAAACTATATAATTGGTACATAATTACATGTGCTTTTTAAATTTTCCTCTTATATGTGAGCATATCTCTGGTTTCTTTTGTGTTGGTATTATGTTATATAAGGATGCTTTTTCTGAAAACAAAATGTTGTTTCACACTGTTCTGTGTTATTCTCCATGCTGGAATGCATACATAAGAAGATTATTCTAGCTCTTGTAATAATTGCAAAAACTTATATTGGAATATTTTATTGTTATGGCTGCACTTCTCTGAAATTCCTTCCTTTCACACTGTAAGGAGCAAGCAGACTAGGTCATTGTGTAAGAGGGTTGCACCTCTAGTTTGTTACCTAGAACACAATTACATCTAAAATCTGAAATATTATAATTAAACCAGAATAAACACAGCTGCTTCTGACTTCAGGAACTAGACAGTATTTGAGGTGGTCAAAATTCTGAAAAAGCTATTTTGAAATGGAAATTTTGAATTTATTTTTTCATTTCCATGAAAAAATACTTTTAAACACTTGTTTTTAATGTATCTTCTTGTTTCTTTCCTGTGTCTACAGGATTATGGAGTCTATTTTGAATTAGGAGTGTCTTTTCTCATCTCTTCTAGATTTCTGTTTTCATGCTGCCTATCTCTAACAGAGGAAAAACATAGAAAGGAGAAAGGAATAAGAAATTATTTGTCATGTAGACTTCTCTGACTTAGTACTATTGAAAAATTGGTAAATTTAGTCTAGGAGAGAGAGATGAGACTGGAGGTATTTTTTATTATTCCTTCTTACTAGCCAGAGAATGGAAGAAAAAGGGCTTGGGTTTTCATGTGATGATTTTCCATTTCTTGAGCATCATTCTGCATCACTTGCTGTCTAACTTTTTTCTTCAGAACATTGGTGACAAATTTTTTGGTTTTGGCTGCAAAATAAATTTTAGAAGGCATAGTTCTTTCTACTAAATTCAGATTAATGGTGGTATAGATCTTAACAGTAACACTAACACTGGTCTTTCCAGTAGAAACCTACTGTGTAAGCACAAGTGGCATTGACACCCACAGAGATCCACTTAGGATATCCTGAGTGGTGAGCAGTGACACTATGAGGTCTAGTGAAACTCATAGCTCATTCCTGTGACTGAGTCATTCGCCTGGGAAAGCAGTGGGGAAAATGACAGATAGAAATGGTGATTTCTGCTTTTTAGTTTATAAAGTAATTTTTCGCCTTGAAATGACCCTTCTTTCCATCATCTCCAGCTCATGTCCTTCTTCCTGCAGGAACAGCCCTGTGGAAAAGGATTTGGGGGTGTTGGGGAGTGAAAAGCTGGTCATGAGCCATCACTACGTACTTGCAGCCCAGAAGCCAGTGCCACCCTGGGCTGCATCCCCAGCAGTGTGGGCAGCAGGGCAAAGCAGGGGATTCTGCCCTTCTGCTCCACTATGGTGAGAACACCCCTGCAGTGCTGGGGCCAGCTCTGGAGTCCTCAGCATGTGAAAGACAGGGACCTGTTGGAACAGAGCCAGAGGAGCCACAGCAATGACAGGAGGAACCCCTCTGCTGGGAGGCCAGGCTGAGAGAGTTGTGGGTGTTCAGCCTGGAAAAGAGAAGGCTCCGGACAGACCTTCTTGTGGCCTTGCAGTACTTAAAGGGACCTGTCAGAAAGATGGGGACAATCTTTTTAGCAAGGCCTGTTTCGACAGGACAAGGGGTGATGGTATTGAAATGAAAGAGGGGAGATTTAGATAAGCTGTAAGGAAGAAATGTTTTTTACACTGAGGGTAGTGAGACCCTGACTCAGGTAGCCCAGTGAGGTGGGAGATGCCTTATCCCTGGAACCATTCCAGATCAAGTTGGATGGGACTTTGAGCAACCTGCTGTAAATGCAGATGTTGCTGCTCACTGTAGGGGGGTTGGACTAGATGATCTTTAAAGGTCCCCTCCAACTCAAACTGTTCTATGATTCTATAACATGAGCTGTTTACCATCATGGCTGCAGAATATTCCAAAAAAGGTCCTCTTATTCCCATTTTAAACAACAGTAAAAATACTCTAGTCTCAGCAATGGAACAGGCTTCTTCTACATGGTCAAGAGCTACACATATTTATGCAAAATTAAGGATTGATATTAAATATTTATATATCTCATTTATCTGAAACTGCTGCCCCATAAAGAACAGTGCTTTTGGGTTGTTATTAACTGGTCAGATTTTCTGACCTGGGTCTAATTCTCAGACTACTGTACTTGAAATTGTCACCATGTATGAGACATTCCAAGAAAATGACAACACTTTTTGAAGCATTAGTGAAGAACACATGCTTCTCCTGTTTACTGACTCAGAATATCCTTTAGGTACTTGTACTTCTGTTGTCCTCACTAGTTCAGTTCAGGAATTCAGTTCTTCTGCAAGGGTTATTAATTTCTTCACCATTTAGGAATTTTCTTGATTTTTCAGATACTCATTTATTACTTCTTTATTCATGGCAAACTTCTGCTTCCAAGTAACTCCATGCTTGTCTGCTGTAAATATGATGTTCATCTGCTTACACTAGCTACTTTGTTGCCCAGAGAGACACAATATAAAAAATATTACTTAAGGAAAAATGTCCAGCATGCTGCGTGAAAAAGTCCATAGTTTCATAGCAGGCAGGACCAGAAACACAGACTACTTTTAATGAAAGATTTGGTTATGAATGTCTAGATAATGTTTTTTGATGTTACTTGTAATTCAGTTTTCTGATTTCTGTTTCACTGTGGAAAAGGTTTTGCATTTTGGTAAGGTTTTGCTGCATTGCAGAGCATACCATTATGTTTTATTTATTGATCATAATTTTGAATCTATGTATATTTTTCTTGTACTTCCATTAAAAAAATTAGCTCTTGCACTGTGGAGGCATTAAAATATTTGAAATGCAGGCAGTAAAATATTATATTCATGAATGCATCTATAGAAGTCAGCTGTCTGAAAAAGCCAGAGGTATTGATACATATTTGCATGTTTTCTTTCAGAACAGATTAATGGGTTATTTTACAATAGCATTACGTCTCATCCTACTTGTATGTAGTAGTTTCTTTTCTGTTGCGTCTGCTTCATAGCATATTCCAATTTCTATTTTATTTACCTGCCTAATTTTTCTGAAACCTGTAGAATCTTATGGGTTCAATTCAGAACAGAACTCGGGCCCTTGCCTGTAATTCAAGTTAGCCACTTTGGTAATTTTGGTAAAGTTTACAGCATGTTTACAGCATATTTACAGCCCAATCCTGAAGATTCTGGTTCAAATGATAAGTATAATTGTATCAGTGTCTATTAATTCAGTATTACTAGTTGCAAAAGCTGATTTCACTTCTAGGAATAAAAATTTACAAAATCAAACTTGGTTTAAAACAATATTGCAAAGACAACAGTAATACATTGATTAAACTGGGATTGTGACATGAGCTACTAATCTTGTCAAGGGTTTAAACCATGTTTCAGTTTTAAGGTCAGAACTAATGATGCACAGTCCTTGAATGTTGTCATTATTTGTAATATGCAGAAGCTCAGCATTCCACCTGCAATTTCATTTGGGCTGTTTATTTAGGTTATAAAGATAATCTGATTATTAGGGAAGCCTGGAATGTTTAGAGACGATTATTTTTGAAACTCACAGGAAATTATAAACTCTACTGTGACTAGTTGTAGATATGATGAATATAGCAAAAGAATGTACTTCATATTAAGTCCATCACTTTGACTCATGAGCACTGAAATGTACTCCTTTTTTAACTTTTCAGTCTGTTTTGAAAGATAACCTAAGAAAGATTTTATTTTTATCTAATTTGCTTTTCTTGTCTGAGACTAAGTTGTAACTATTTGAATTGTAGCTGCTGTTTCTATTTGATCCATTAGTTTAAATATGCCATGTCACATCAAGGAACCCTTGATTCATTTCCAGATCTCTTGTAGGTGGGTTTGCCAAGCAAACAGTTTTCTTAGAATTATTTAGATTATTTTTGGCATTTTGTATTTAGTGAGAAAAGTGCAATAAACCACATTTTTATTAACGTTTCTAAATGTGTGTATATTATACTGTATGCATCCACACACAAAATCAATATTCATTTAGTCTTGTTAAAGTGAGTGACAGGCTGGTTATTGTTCCTGCCTTCAAGCGACTGTCCACATGTATACTCCCAGCCATTCACAAACACTGACTGATTTTGGTTTAAAAGGGAACTGCATTAAGACTGACCCATAGGTTTTTAGACTGTGCTTCCTTCCCTTAAATTAGTGTGTAGACTATTCTATTATCAAAAAATTATCTGGTTTAAAATTGAGACAGAGATGATAAGAGGATAGAGCTTTGTTCACTTAATATATACCCAGAAAAAAATACGTCTTTATTAGCAGTAGAAGTGTAAAACAGAACTACTTGAAATCTCTCAACGAATTTCTTAAATCAATGTATTGGAGTGAAACAAGAAAATTTATTTTAAAAGTTTAAAAGCTGTTTGAAATAATCCATATAATAGATTACAACATAAATATAATTTCTGTTAATCTTGCTACTGTTTGCCAAGTCTTCAATGGGGGAAGTAGCATAATATGAAAATCAGATTACAAAAATAACTGTCAAATTGAACAATTTTTTTTTTTCTTCTTGGAAAGGGCAGATCTGACAATAAGGTTATTTACATACCTAGAACAAAATCAATGAAGTAATTTTACTTTCTGTTTTGCTCCTCTGCTATATGCAGGTGTAATAAGTCATCTTGACTGGCTGAGCAAGTGGTGATCCTGGAGGCCATGGGTCTTTCCCTTTATTTCCCAAGCTGTACATGTAACAACTCACTAACAGACTTTTGTATATTCATTTTCTGCAATCCTTTTTAGCTTTATGCTGAATGGTTCATTAAAAAAAAAAAATAAATTTCATTGTACCTTTACTGAGATGCCCTTTTTCACAATGGATTTCTGCATTTCTCTCTATTGGAATCAGCAGAGAATAGTGACTTTGGCGTCTCACCTTCTGATCACTGTTAAACCCTGCCAAATGGTGCTGACAAGCAGAGGATACTTAAAATGCCAAAGGCTGTGGCTGATTCTTTTTATGTGCATTTAGAAGTGTTCTTAGATCTAAAGAAGACTGTCTTGTATTCAGGTGTCACAGAACTGTCCATCAAATGAGCAAGTGGGAGGTCAGATCTCTTTTAGCAAGTATTGCTTTTGTTAATCAGTGAGGTTTGCAAGATGTTAGATTGCTTATTGGTGAATGAATATTGTTAAATCTTATCCTGAAATTAGAAAAGAATTCGTGAATAAGTGTTTTTCTGAGCTTCTTGCTGTCCTCAAATAATCAGATAACACCAAGAAGAGTCCATTAAATGACCACCTAATGCTCTGATGGTCTCATTTTTCCTTTAATTTATAGCACTCTAGGATAATATTTCCTGCTTTGTTGACTTGTGTGAATAATTTTAGAGTTTTCATTTCTAATGGACATCTTCCACACATCAAACAGCATTTGAATTCTACCTGTGGAGCTGGAAATATGCATGTTTTTAATAGAGACACCTTGCCATTTTGTTAAGCTTTTTAAGTTTAGAAGCATAGTTGTGGCAAAGGATGTAAGTTCAAATCAGTCCTCAGTATCTGGAATTCAGAAACAAATCTTCTAAATTAAAATCTGGCAAATGCACAGCTTGGAAAAAGCTTTGCCTTTTTAAAAACATCTGGACAAGGGCCATACAAAACCTGTACTTCCCTAAGATAAACTGCAGGCTGTGTGGTTCCTTTTGATGCACTATCTGACTCACAGTTTTTCCCCTCTTTGATCTCATCTGATCTGGTACAGGAATTTATATGAGGAAGTCCAGCGTCTCTATAAAAAGTGGACACACATCCAAATCACAGAAGCTGTGGTTATATTTAACTTCTAATTTTCACCCTGCAAAATCACAGTTTTTACACTTACACTGACATTAGTCTGAGTGGAAGAAGTGTTTCTTGATGAATTGCAGTGGAAAGTGGTTCTCTCAGAATAAAAATGAACCGCATCTTTTGTGTTGGTTTCAGGGGCTTTGTGAATGATCTTGAATATTAAATCATTCTGGTTTTGTTTTATTTTATTTATTTATTTTTTTAATGTTCCTTCATCATTTGTGGCTTTGTAACTTTGCTGAGTATCAAGCAGGAAGAGAAAGGAGTTCCAAAGGAAAACTTGTATTCATAATAAAGGAAAACTTATTAATAATAAAGACTTAATAAATTCATTAATAAATTAATTTATTTTATTTTATTTATATTCATTTTGACATTTTATTTATTTTATTATTAAATTTGTTAATAATAAAGGAAAACTGTTACTCAAAACAAACGTTCAACAAATACAAAATAAGTACAGAATACTAGCTGACCTAAATTTCACTTCACAGAAATGTTCTTTTCTAAACTCTGTGAAAGTTGTTTTTTAATGTAAATATATGCGTGAATACAGCACTGAATATCACTCAGATATGTGGAAAATAGTCAACCTAGGATCTCAATCAAATCATGACTAAAAGACAGGAAGGATGTAAAAATACTGTTTTTCTCAATCTCAGGTGAGTTTGTGAATCAGATTGTGGCATATTTCCCAGTTAGACAATTGCACAAAAGTGAACATTTACATTATTGTTAAGTTCTGAACAGAAAGGCTATTTTTAGATGCATCTTTCAATTCTTGAATGAAACTGGACATAAAGACATTTAAGAAACAGGTAGTATTCCTTTTAATATCAACATCTAATGTGACATAAGATTTCTTCCTACCGTTTTTAAAGAACATTAATGTTAAATGGGAAGTAGGCCCGAGGAATAGATACAGAACCTGCTTTTGCATAAGTTTACAGGAATAAATTGGAAAGAAATTATATTCCTTGGGAAGGTAAATTATATGCAATGGATCAGTGCTCTGATATTGTTTTTTCAAAGCAGGTAGGAGAACTTGTTCAACTGTCTCTGTGATGTTGAATTGAGATCATGCAGTTTTCCCATCTATATTCATCATGTGAAAATTCAGTACAGGTCTGAGTTATTTCAGAGAGCTGTAGAGCCATTGCCATTAAGGCAAGAATTTGATGAAGTCACTGGAAATAAAAGACTTCTGTTTTCCACCTGAAGTGCAGTATATGCTACAGAATACTCGAGTATAATACCAACACACAGTTGTGTGCTCCCTTCTTTTGTGTCAGTGTTAAAAGAGCAGATTTTGGTCTTGGCTTTTTTGTTTTGTTTTGTTTTGTTTTTTCTTTTTTAAATGGTTGGTGGTATTGGCAGTTTAGTTGGTTTTACTGACTGTTGAAACCACAACAGATAGACCTAGAGCACTATTCTTTTGCTACAGAGAACCACACCTACATCTTTGTACCTGCTCAGAATTATTTCCTTGGATCAGTTGTAATAATTGTCATGTTGTGCACTTCTTGGTGCCCAAATGTGGCTTGTGTCAGGGTCTTGTCTGTAGTATTAATTTCAATTTTAACTGTGTCTTGAACCTTGCACAAAAATGATTTGAGTGCAGCCAGCATATAGGCTAAGACCAGTAGCACTTGTGTAAGTACCATTGTTTTGTGAGAAATCCAAATTTGCATCTAGCCCACTGTCTGATATGGACTGGACACAAAATCCTGGTCCTGAAAGGTAAACTTATTCCTGAATTTTGAGTCTGACTTCTGGATAGCAGGACAGACAATAATAGGCCTTTACTTGTAATAATGACAATCTTTTCTGCTTCAGAAGCAGAACATGCAGATTCATTTTCTCTATCCTCTCAGTATGATGATCTTTTTAACTTGGTATATGTCTAAAGGGACCATAATAATTCAGTGCTAATTGATCTTAGTTAGGCTTTTCAAAAAATGTTGATAAAATCTGAAAATTAAAAGTCACATTTTCACAAGTGATATGAATGGGTTTTGAATAGTCCTTCCCAGACACATGTATGTCATTTATGATCTGAATCATTCAGTGTTTGAAAAGTGGTAAGCCTGTAAGTGCCAAAGATAGGAGTGGACAAATTTAACATATAAAAACACAGACACAAACAGGTTGTTTAACAAGTTATTTTTATGCTAATTACTTAAAACCAGAGCCCATATAACCTTGAAGTATTGGGCCAAATCTAAAATTTATTTATAATTCAAGCTCAAACAATAATCCTGTTTCTTCATGGGAAGTATTTCTTCATGGGAATCAAGATGTATATGGGTATAGATGTAAATACTGCTGTGCTGAATAAACATTACATTTCTGTGGGTGTTGAAATATCCTGGTTTACATACTAGCTTGTGCCCTGTCCATCCAGTGGGTTAGGTGAAGATAGGATGTCAGGTAGGAAGGGTTTAAACTTCAGCAGTAATTTCTGCCATTGGATTTTTTTAATTTTTTTTTTTTTTTACTTAGCATTATCTCAGATCTACTGCTTCTTAGAGATGTCTTTTGGAGACAATTACTTGAAACCAGACATGACCTTTTAAAATCTGATTGGTATCTTTTATTTTTGAACTATTGTGACTTTGGACTACCCAGGGTAATACTAATTTTTTTTTTTTTTTTTTTTTTTTTTTTAGAGTGACCAGAGGATCTGAATCAGACAGCAAATGAGCGAGAGCCATCTGAAATCTTCCAGGAGACAGAGAAACTAAGTATATGACCAAGAACAAAAGGACTCCACATTGTAAAGGATATTCTGAAACAAAGCTTCTATCATTTGCCTCAGCTGTGAGTTGGACAGAACCTGTATCCCACAAAGATGACAGAAAGAGAAATTCGGATCTTATAGGTGTTTACTTGTTGCTTTCTAAGTTATTCACCCACCATCTACACTGAGCAAACTGTATTAGTGGTCTGTATTTGCAAATAATATAACAGTAGAATTTTGACATATACTTTCTATAAGGTGTAAAACACATAGCTGATGCATAATTTCTCTTGCTAATGCTAACAAAAGTTTTGTAGATGGACGTAGGAAAAGTTTGATTTTGCCACAAAATTTATCACAAAATTATGGAAAGCTCTCTTGATGCTGCAACTGTCCTTTTTTTTCCTCAAGAATGACTAAACATTTCTGGAATATAGATAATCTAAAAATGGTTCATTTTGATTTTTTTTTTAAGCCAGTTGCCTAAAAACTGGCATCCTTGTGACCTGATCCTTGGCATGTACCTCCTTAATAACATTTGAACTTGTTGACCGATTTTAAACAAATTTGGCACAGGGTAGAAGTCTCAGAGTTTAGGTACCTTCATATCTCATGAAAATGACTGTTGGGGAGAGAGAGATCTGTCTTGTATCCTTACTTGGGGAAGACCATAAAACTAATCTTTTACTAGACATCAGAGACTCTATGTAGACTCACCCTTGAGACATAAATCTCAACTTTGATAGTTTTGAGGCTCAGAAAATAATAAGACTGGAGTTTGGGAAGGTTTTTTTATTCCCCTCACTCAAAAAGAATATCCATATACTTTGAACTGAAATAACTTCAGACATTAAAAAAAAACCCCAAAATTTAAAATTGCAATTAGACCTTTGATGAGAGTATGCAGGTCTAATTTATAACAACCTGAACTGAACATGAAATGGCTCTAAAAATAGTAGGCACTTGAAAAACTGGAAGGGAAGCATACAGAAAATACAGATTTACATAGTTCAAAAGACTAAACAGGTGAAGATGGGGATTTGCTGCTGCTATTTCTTTTGCCACTTCATCACCTAGAGAAGAAAGGGACGAGGACTTTTTATATAGTTTGGAATTTAAGGAACACTGAGTGTGTGATTTGTTGTCCCTGAGTTACCATAGTTTCTGGTTTCCCTGGTTACCAGTGACCAAGGAAAGGACATCAGGGAAGGTGGAGGCTTGGTTGTTGGCTTTGGTTTGGTTGGTTGGTTTTGGGGTTTTGTTTTGTTTTTTCTTGTTTGGGTTTGAGTTTGGGTTTGGGGAGGGGGGGCACTGTTTGGGTTTGTCTTTTTTAAGAGAATGAGAAGATTTTGTGTGTGTGTGTGAGAACAGAATGTGAGAATAGAGCTGGAGGGTAACAGTTGGCAACAGATTTTGTCTGAAATGGATTTATAGATTTCAGTGCAAGGCACTAAAGTAGTTGAAGGTAAAAGATTGGTTGTGAGAAACAGAAATTCTGATAAAAAACGAGGAAAAGAAGAGCTGTAAAGCTGTCTTCCTAAGAGACTGGAAATAAGAAATCAGTTTTGTCAATACAGCTGATGCAAGGTGTCACCTGACCAGATTTTTTCTTACATTACTGCAGTAACACTTAGGGGCTGTGGTTCTGAACTGGTCCTTTCCGTGCTGGGGACTTTACAGAGAACCAATTTACCTCTGTCATAAAGAGCATGTCCTGTTTCTTGCTAATCCAGAGGCTTTCTTTGGTAATCTTTGGTAATTCTTTTGGTTGGGGCTTCTGAATGGTTCCCAGAAGGAAATTTAAGGAGAACATTTTAGTGTTTCCTTATGACCTGCTGCTGAACTGTAAACAGAAAAACAAATATGGCAGATAAGCAGGGTTTTCAGTGAGGGCTCTGTTGTTTGTTTGTTGGTGTTTTGGGTCTTTTTAAATCAAAATATTGTTGAGTCTCCCTTTTGTTTTCAAACACATATTTCATGTCTAGAAAGCCTTTTGAAATACTCAGCACTGTAAAAGACACCCAAACAACAAACATTCCTATGCAGCTTCTGTTTTGATATTTAGTGGAAAGCAAAGGCAGCCAGTAATTTTTTATTTCTTTAGACTTGTTGACACTTAATCAGAACTAGATTTCCAGGGAGGAATTATTCAGGCTTGGGGAATTTTTGACACCTTTACATTAGTAAAATTTTTTTTTTGACTTTTTAATATTCCACAAAGACCTACTCATGCCAGAGAAATTCAGCAGCAAATTCACACAAATGCAAGAGTGGCTCTCTTATACCAGTTCCAGTGTCAGAGGCAGCTGAAATGGAAATATTTTTCAGGCTTTTTTTTAAGTGATACGTGTGTGTTTGATTCCTTCATTCCTATGGCAAATTTGGACCACCAGCATGGACTGATCAAAGGAAAGAATCTTTTGGTCACATGAGCAGTCTTATTATTCTCAAATGCATTTTGTGTGCAGGAATAACTTGGCTCCCTTGTAGAAACTTCTATCTTCAGTAGTATTTGTGCTTCTAGCATGAGACAAGTTTTCCAGGCGATGCATCTCTCTGCAAATTCTGTATTTTAATGTCCCTAATCGGAGCTCAGTTCAGTGTTGCCCAGCTTTGGGGGCTCAGAGGAACCAAACGGTTTCTGCAAACCTCAAAAGTACCTTTGACAAAGAGGGCCATGGCAGCTGCTTCTGCTCTCAGGACCGCTCCTAGGGTGACCTGAGGTTCATGAAGTAGCCCAGGGAACTGCTTTCATGGCAGTACAAATGCTTGTGTCAGCCACTGATGATCAAACTAGATCTTGCAGCTCTGAATAAGAGAGGTAAGCCACTCCTCTCGCCTCATCCCTACAGTAACATGCATAAAGTCCTCAGTTACTGAATAATGGGAACTTTTAGTGATTCTCCTGTGACAGAGGCTGATTCTTTAAAAGTGTCATCTTTAATATGCAGGTGGGATCTAATCTGATCAGATATAGGAAGGTTTTCAGAAACGAGATTTCTTCACCAACCCTGACTTTTAAGGTAAAATCTCCCTTTCCTCAGGCAGAAGTACTTGTGTGTCTGATTCTGTTGATAGACACCAGCTAGCTGTCAGTTAATATATTATCTATATGTTCTAAATACCTCTTTTTTAAACACCTATCAACATTTTCTCATAGCTAGTCTTTCTGTGATATAACTCTCTTGGTAAATATTGTTCCTTTCATGCTGCTAAAAAATATTCAAAATGTATTTAACAGCTGACATGTCCAGATTATATCTTTCTTGGTAGAAAGTGTTTTCCCTTTATTTTTCTTTCAATGCCCCAATACAAGTAAAAAAAAAAAAAAAAATCATAATTACCTAACTCTGAGACAAACACAATATACAATTTCATATAAAAACTTGCCCTGAAGAAAATAGAGTATGTAGTGGAAAGGACAGTCTTTTAGAATTCAGTTAAAAGGTTGTCAGTGTACATATTTTGCTACTTGTGCATAAATAGTAATTTAATTTTCTGTTCTGTTTTGCTGACACATTCCAAAAACCTCTGTTGGAAGAATGTGCTATGACCTTACTCTTACTAACTTTTACAAGCAGATTGGTAGTCAACTGCCTTGAAAAAGATTCTGATGTAAGTAACCATTGTTAAGTGTAACCCCAACTATCCCATATATAATTTGGCAATGAAATTTACCTCTTTGAAAACAAAATAAAAAAACTGAAAGGGAGAAAAAAAAAAAAAAAGAGCACCTGATGTTCTGAATCCCATCATTTAGGAAACTTACACAATGTTAATATCAACCCAGCTCCCCCTATTCCCCCAAACCCAACCTGCAGCTTCTTAAGTAGATGCCTGATGAACACATTCAAGCCACCAGAAAGATCCAGTATTGTGACGGGGATGTGCATTTGTTCTTACAATTTGTGAGTGAAGCCCATCAGCAAGACGAATCAGCAGTTTAAAACTGAGGTCTTTGAAGAAGCTTGGAAGAAAGCATGCTAGTCATCTTCTACTAATATAATACCTTCACCTAGAAGATCTCTAATTGCTATACAGAAATTTTCCAGAGATTTAGAAGGTGTTAGTAATTGGTAGAAAGACATTAATTTGTTTTATATGTGGTGTCTTCTGGGGTGAGAAATACTTTTCTCATTTCTGAGTGGTGAGGAGTGAAAATTAACTAAAAACTGGGAGGACAGAGAACATAGGATTCCACGTAAGCGTGATGTAATAACACTTACACAGTTTTCTCTACAAATGGGCAAGAAAGCTATATTAATGTTTTGTTAGAAATGTTTTAATGTCTCATATTGTCCACAGTCATCTTGTAGTAGTTGTTTGTGTCCTAGGAGGCTGCAGAACGGGTGCATGCCTCTATCATCTTATATCCATGACTAGTGCTGCACAGAAAGTTGAAGAGATCTTACAGATTTTTTCAGAGACGTCCTGAATGCTTTTGTAGTATAGTTTGAAAATGATTATGATTCAGGAAAAGGATTTATAGTGTGGAGAATGGGAACACTGTGCAAGTAGAAAAAGGGGTTTTTTAAATTATTATTTATTTTTTTATTTTTATACATGAGATTTCCCAAACCTGATTTAGGCAGTCTTTTAAGGGTGATGAAGATCTGCAAATAGCTTATTGGTATTGAATGTGCTAGCTTCATGTATTTAACAGATAAGCTATATGCTTTTATTCAGTTCTTGGGGATGGCAGGAAGATTCCATATAAACTGTGCAGTATTTCATGTAAGGTATTAATCTTCTAATGACTTGTGGCCTAAAGATGCTAGGTACATTAGCATTACATTACATAGTAGCATTAGTGCTAGTAGTTGCTGTTGAATTAAAGCCATTTTTTGGCACATTTGTGTACTCCTAAAAGATGAATTCTTTTCCAAAGTGAAGATATTGTTAAATGAAGGTGACAAGTCAGCACAACTCTCTTGTATTTAGTATCTTCAGAGCCGCTTTGTTTTACGCTTTCTTTCCTGAGGACATCAATAATGGATGGCTGACATCATTCTTTCACCACTCAGAAATGAGAAAGCCTAAATGCATTTCTTTAGGGCAGGCATGTTTTTCATCCTGAACTGAAAAGCCTGTAATTGAGTGAGGTTTATAAGTGTGATTGCTATTGGTGTGTGTTCCAGTCTGCCGTGCCTGTGAAAGGTTCCACTGACATTTACCTGACTCTTAGGGACATTGACCTCATCTCCCAAACCAGCCAGCATGTGAAATGTCCCTGCTGGGAGGCACATATACAGAATTAACCTAATATTCAGGAGTATTAAGGTTTGTTTATGATCACACTGGTAACTTTCTTAAAGTTTGCTGGTTCTATATAATTTGCACATACTTTATTTTTAATTAAAAAGTAAACCAGGGCAAAGAACAGATGTCCATCCCCTTGCAATGATGACTTACACTTCCTGGTGAAGTGACTGGAAGGATTTTATCAAGTTTGCCATCAGTAATTACATGGGAAAATTAGACAGCTTATTTGATAGAACTGTTCTGCTGCTATTCAGAGGTCTAAAAAGTCAGCAGAAATGTGTACCTCTGAATTGACGTATCAGTATAGACATGCTTATAGCACAAGACTCTAATTAAAGAACAGTTGCTATTACTTGTCAATACCAGTAGCATCTAGGTCTCCAGTCATTAACAGGAATGGAAATGTACCCAAATGAAAGTGGCAGGGACAAACCAACAGAAATAAAGAATGACAGGCTTATGTGAATCCAAAGTCATCTCTGGGGCTCAGAGCCCTCTCCCATGTAAGCTGTCCCACTCTACTTTTGATGCTGTCCTGTGTTCTAGAAGCCAGCTGTGGCTCAGCAGGCCCAGGCTGGTGCCAGGACGCTGACTGCATTGCTACCAACTGGGCACTGGAAATGGCAAGAGCATGTTCCAGGAGCAGGCAGCCCGTCTGCTCTGCTGCTCTTGCCTGAGGCGATTTTCATAGAATCATAGAATGTCAAGGGCTGGAAGGGACCTCGAGAGATCATCTAGTCCAACCCCCCTGCCAGAGCAGGATCACCTAGACCAGGTCACATAGGAACGCGTCCAGGCAGGTCTTCAATATCTCCAGAGAGGGAGACTCCACAACCCCCCCGGGCAGCCTGTTCCAGTGTTCCATCACCCTCACTGTGAAAAAATTTTTCCTTATGTTTACATGAAACTTCCTGTGCCTCAGCTTCAACCCATTACCCCTTGTCCTATCATTGGGCATCACCGAGAAGAGCCTGGCTCCATCTTCCCAGCACTCACCTTTCATATATTTATAAACATTGATTAAATCACCCCTTAGTCTTCTTTTCTCTAAGCTAAAAAGCCCCAGCTCCCTCAGTCTATCCTCATAAGAGAGATGTTCCACTCCCTTAATCATCTTTGTAGCCCTGCGCTGGACCCTTTCCAGCAGTTCCATGTCCTTCTTAAACTGGGGGGCCCAGAACTGGACACAGTATTCCAGATGTGGCCTCACTAGGGCAGATAGAGGGGCAGGACAACCTCTCTCGACCTACTAGCTACACCCCTTCCAATACACCCCAGGATGGCATTGGCCCTCTTGGCCACAAGAGCACACTGCTGGCTCATGGTCAGCCTCCCATCAACCAGGGCCCCCAGGTCCTTTTCCCCTTCACTGACTTCTAACAGCTCAGTCCCCAACCTATACTGATACCTGGGGTTGTTCTTTCCCAGGTGCAGGACTCTGCACTTGCCCTTACTGAATTTCATCAAATTTCTTCCTGCCCAACCCTCCAGGCTGTCCAGGTCTTGCTGAATGGCAGCATAGCCTGCTGGGGTGTCAAACACTCCACCCAGCTTGGTATCATCAGCAAACTTGCTGACAGTGCTCTCTGTGCCCTCATCCAGGTCACTGATGAACAGGTTAAACAGAACCGGTCCCAGCACCGACCCCTGTGGAACCCCACTGGTTACAGGCCTCCAGCTGGACTCCATCCCATTGACCACAGTTCTCTGGCTTCTTTCTTTCAACCAATTCCCAACCCACCTCACTACCTGATCAAGCAGACCACACTGTCTCAGTTTAGCAAGAAGGATGCTGTGGGAGAGAGTGTCAAATGCCTTAGAGAAATCAAGAAAAACCACATCCACTGCTCTACCATCATCTATCCACCTGGTTATGTCCTCGTAAAAGGTTATCAGGTTGGTCAAACATGACCTCCCCTTGATAAAACCGTGTTGATTGCTCCTGATGACCCTCTTATCCTTGACATGCCTAAGGATAGTGTCAAGGATAAGTTGCTCCATTATCTTTCCAGGGATGGAGATGAGGCTGACCGGTCTATAGTTACCAGGGTCCTCCTTCTTGCCCCTTTTGAATACTGGGGTGATGTTTGCCCTCCTCCAGTCCCCAGGCACCTCTCCTGTGTGCCATGACTTACTATAGATAATGGAGAGTGGTCTGGCAATGACCTGTACCAGCTCCCTCAGTACCCTTGGATGCATGCCGTCAGGACCCATGGACTTATGGATGTCCAGATTACTCAGCTGTTCTTTAACCCAGTCCTCATCAACCAGGGAAGAGTCCTTAGTCATGCTCTCCTCTGGTGCCTCGGGTGTCAGGAGCTCTTGAGGACAGTCTTCAGCAGTATAGACAGAGACAAAGAAGGCATTTAATAACTCTGCCTTCTTTGTGTCATCTGTCACCAGGGCACCTGTCTCATTCAGCAGAGGGCCTACGTTGCCTCTAGCCTTAGCTTTTCCTGCAATATATTTGAAGAAGCCCTTTTTGTTACCCTAGACCTCCCTTGCAAGGTTGCGTTCCAGCAAGGCCTTAACCTTCCTAGTTGCCTCTCTACAGTCTCTAACAACAGTCCTATACTCCTCCCAGGTAGCCAGCCCCTCTTTCCATGAGCTGTAGACCCTCTTCTTAAGTCTACTCTGTAGTTCCTTACTTAACCATGCAGGTCTCCTGGCTCTCTTTCTCAGTTTCCCACCTGCTGGGATGCACTGGCCCTGAGCTTGGAAGAAGAGGTCCATAAATATTAACCAACTATCATTAGCCCCTCTGCCCTCTAGTAACCTGTTCCATGAGATTTCACCCAGCAATTTTCTGAAAAGGCCAAAGTCGGCCCTCCTGAAATCCAGAGTTTTGATTCTACTTGACATCCTGTTCCTGCCAGACAAGATCATGAACTCCACCATCTCATGATCACTAAGGCCAAGGCTGCCCTCAACCCTCACTGCTTCAACCAGCCCTTCCTTGTTGGTGAGAATAAGATCCAGCATTGCTCCCCTCCTAGTTGGCTCCTCCACCATTTGCATCAAGAAGTTATCATCAATGCTCCTGGACTGTGGCTGGCTGGCTGAATAGCCTTTCCAGCAAATGTCTGGATAGTTGAAATCCCCCATGAGATCCAGGTTCTGAGACTGCAAGGCTGCTGTTAGCTGCCTGTAGAAGGCCTCATCAGCTTCCTGATCCTGATCAAGTGGCCTGTAATAGACACCCACAACTGTATCATCCATGCCAGCCTGTCCCTTAATTTGCACCCACAGACTCTCAACTTGCCCCTCATCCGCCCCTGGACAGAACTGTAGACATTCCAGTTGCTCCCTCACATAGAGAGCAGCTCCCTCACATAGAGAGCAACTCCCTCACCTTGCCTTGATGACCTGTCTTTCCTGAAAAGGGCATAGCCATCCATGACCACATTCCAGTCACGTGAGCTGTCCCACCATGTCTCTGTGATTGCCACCAGGTCATAACCCCGTGTCCGCACATGAATTTCTAACTCCTCCTGTTTATTCACCATGCTGCATGCATTGGTGTATAAACATTTCAGGTGCGGAGTCAAGTAAATAGGTTTCAACCTTGAAGGGGGGTAGACCCTCTGGTTATCTAAAATGCCAACACCCTGCACCTCAAGAGTTAGGCTATTACACCCAGGGTTCTCACTGACAAAGCCAGCTACACCTTCATCTCCTGTGAAGTGCCCCAGTGCCTCAGCACTGGCCTTCCTCAGGGTAACAAGCTGAGACCACTTAGTAGAGCTCCTTCCCTCCACCTCTGGTGTGCTACCCCCCCTGCTTGCCACAAGCCAGGGCAAAACTATTGACCCCTTCCCCCTTCAAATCTAGTTTAAAGGCCTCTCAATGAGCCCTGCCAACTCCTGCCCCAGAGTCCTTTTCCCCCTCTGGGACAAGTGCACCTCGTTAGGTGCTCACAGCTCCAGTGCTTCGTATACTGCATCATGTTCATAAAATCCAAAGTCCTGTCTACGACACCAGTCCCGGAGCCATGAATTGACCTGTTGGCTCTTTCTATATATTCCCTCACCCATAGCAGATGTCAGGAGGGATGGAGGAAAACACAACTTGAGCTCCTGATCCCTTTACCAGCTGTCCCAAGGCCCTGAGATCTCTTTTAATTGATCGTAAGCCCCTCATTGTTACATCATCACTTCCCACCTGTAAAACCAGAAGCAGGTAGTATTCCGAAGGACTCGCAAGGGTGGGAAGTTTACTTACAACGTCCTTTACGTGGGCACCAGGGAGAGAGCAGACCACTCTGTGAAGTGGGTTCGGTCTGCATATCGGGCCCTCCGCTCCCCTCAATAGGGAGTCACCTACCACAGTGACCCTTCGGTTTCGTTTATTAGGGTCAGTTTTGATGGCTGGTCAGAGGGGAGTTAATCTTGGTGGCTCTACTAGCTCCTGTGTGCACTCATCCTTGCTCTCGACCAGTTCCTCCTGCAGAGCCCCGTACCTGTTTTGCAAGGGCACTGTAAGTGTTGTGCTTCTTGAAGGAACACACTCGCTCTGTTTGCTCCGTTTGGCAGAGGCCTGCTCCCATTGACCCTGCTCAGGAGGGTTACAACAGGAATGCTGAGGGGTTTGTTGATGAGAGGCTATGGAATCCTCTATTCCACTAGGATTTACCTGCCTGGCTACAGAATCCTCTACTCCCCTGAGAGTTACCTGCTGTTCTGTTTTGGTAGAAATGAGGTTGTGGAAATAGTCAACTGCCTTCTCGCTCTCCCTAATGTCTCTCAGTCTACTCACCTCTTCCCTGAGCTCCATCACTTCATCCTGGAGCTGCGCCACCCAGCTGAGCAGGTCATTCATCTGCTCGCACCGCAGCAGATTAAAAGTAAAATTTTACTTTACTTTTGGAAGTCTTTCTATAATATATTTGCAATATATTCTCTAGAATGTTTCAGGTATATGGGAGGGGGTGTGTGTGTGTGTCACAGTGAGGGTCAGGCAGATGGACACTATTGAAGATTTTGTCCTGTCTGCTTATTTTACTCATCTTTTTAACCTGGCTAGTAGTTTGCTTTCCATAATGTGCATCCCAGAAGTTTCTTGGAAAAAAACCCAGCAAAATTATGTAATGTATTACCCTTTTCATCTGTTAATTTGGAAGGAAGTAGGTAAGACAAATTGGTTTATAGTGCGTGTGAAGTGTTGCTGGAATACAGAACACCAGGGTAAAATAATTCTTTCCAGAGTTAGTTAATGGTGCTGAGAAATAGATAAATGCAGCTTCGATTTGCATTTTTAGTGGGATGTTTTGTTTTGTTTGTTGGTTTTTTTTTTTTAAAGGAAGCAGTGATTCTGCAGAGCGCCTTGGGAATCTTGGTTGCCGTCAGGGTGAGGGGTGGGTGTCGCTGGGAGGCGACTGCAGCTAAACGCGCCACCGCTGCTGCCGGGCCGGCCCCGGCTGGCGCTGCCCAGCTGTTGCCTGTGAGCAGCGTCGGGAGCCGCCCTGTGCCGGACACAGCCAGTTCCAGATGGTTCCACAGGGCCCCGCCTCAGAGCACAGCTGAGCCTGCTCGCAAACCCGCGTGCGCATCAGTGGAAACTGGTTTAAGAGCGGGCAGAAAGGCTGGATGCGCCCGGGAGGAAGGGAAAAAGCCAAGTGAGAAATAGCGTAGGGAAGAGCGGCTGAGGCGCTCCGTGGCGGAGCAGACACCCAGTGAAGGCTGCCGAGGACGCTGCCCCCCAGCAGCTGGGGTTTTCCTGGCGGGACCCCCAGCCCGTGGGGAGGGCCCCGCTGGAGTGAGGGGGCGGTTCGGGCGGGAGAAGCCGCCGCGAGCTGCCCGCGGCCCCGGCGGAGATGGGGTAGAGGAGTCAGCCTGGAGGAGCCTGGGAGAGCTTGTAGGAAAGGTCACGTATGAACGTTTGTCTTGGCTTAATGCACGTGAATCTTTTTTAACGGGTTCTTTTAAATAGTAATGTTTGTTAAGTTCAGTTATTTCATTTTCTCCCCTTTCTCTGCTTCACTGAGGGAAGAGCGCAAGCACCTGTGTGGAGCTTGGTCCTCAGCCGAGAGGAGCCTGTGCAGAGCAGGAGATGTCCCAGGGCCAGGATCAGCGTGGTCTGGGATTGAAGAGTATGTGCTGCCATTAGTTGCCCATATAAAACTTTATCTCCAGAAGCAAAACAAACCCCTAAATGCTGTAAATTGGCATCATTTTTGAAAACCAGTGTATGTCTTGTCTTCCCATATGAATTCAGTTCTATCAGGAGCAGTATTCCTCTGTGTGTGTCAATACACAGTGGAAATAAGTACTAGTTCTCCTACACGTAAATATGCTGTCTATTTGTGAATTGAGTTTCAAACTCTTTTATCAACACTGATTGCTGCCTGGGGAAGTGATTCCAATATATCAAAGCCTGAGAGAAAAGAAACCCAAGAGTAGTTGGATATTTCAAAGCAGAATGAAAAATGAGCATTAGAATTCATGACAAATAAAAGCAATTTGTAGTACAGAGGTAGACGTCATATTAAATAAATGCTCTTAAAATATTGCATGTAAATGAAATAGGTGTCTGGATTTAAAAAGGAAGAACAAGTGCTCTGCTTCAGTGTTTGATAGGGTATTTGTAGGTAGTAAGAGGCTTAATTTGAGAATAAAATTACCTATAATTCACTCTGGATACTTATAAGTTATTTTTTTCTTAATTGAATCATTCACACTCCTATTGAATAATGTTTTAAAGTAGGTTTTTTCATTTGCTCTACATATAACATAAAATGGTACTCAGTGCTAGAAACAGGGAAAACATTCCTAGCACCAAGATCTTTAAACAGACAGAAAAAGGGATATCTTTCACTTTCTTTATTATGTTGTGACAAGCATGGTCTACTGGAAAAGCTGAAAAATATTTTGGTTGCCAAATTGGATGACACTCACCATTTAATTTTTTTTCTCAAGCATTTAATTTCATCTCATGAGTAAATCTATTGTATATTTTCCAGTTTTCCAATGGAGATGTAGCAAGGTCATGGAAAAAACATTTCTAAACAAAATAACCTTATTTCTTAGTGACAATTAGGTAATTTTGGAAGCACGTGTTTTTGTCTTTATATAATGGCATAACAGCTGCTAATGAAGCAAAATACAGAAAAGTTATCTTTTATGAAAAGAAATGAAATTACTACTGCTTGAACAAATTAGGATGTGAATATATTACATTTCTGTTTTGTTTTAAACATTTTGGGCAAGAGCGAATAGAAATTTATTTTTTTTTAAACATGTTGCACAATAGATTCACTTACTAGAAGAGAAAACATTTTCCTTGTGTCTTTAAGATGTTTTCCTTTTTGGAGACTAATTATTTTAAGAGATAGAAACCCTTTCCACCATTATTTGGAATATGTTCACCGTTTTTATTAAATTTCAGTGATTGATTTATCTGAGCATCCTGGGGTTTATATAGTGACATACAAAGTGTGTACATGTCCGTGAGATTTGAATGAGCAGTACCTTTCTCCCTTTTATTTTTCCCACAGAATGTATGCACCAGAAATGTGAAGTGTTGCATACAGTCCTTGTTTCCAAGGCTCAAACCACTCCATGTGGTTGGCCCACACTTGAGAAACTGACAGTGTGATAGTGAAACTTTCAGTTTTGTATTTTTGTAAACTGTATTCAGATTGAAAAAAACCCAAACAAACCATAGATGGCAAATCTAGACATGCCCATCTATTCGGTGATTAATCTGTTCTGCTACCTCATTGTTAAAAATCTGGTTTTTAAACAAGATGGTTCCATGATCACAATAGCTCAACACTGGTTAATAATCTTTTCCTGTTTTCCCATGATTAAACTCTCTTGTCATTTTGTCTTGCTTTTATCAAACCTATTTTTCCCCTTTTTGTCATGTTCTTGTAACTTCTGATATAGCTGTTGGAGATCTGAGTCCTGTTCTTTGCCAAGTACTAAGAGTTTTATGATTTAAAAACAATTACTACTATTAAAAGAAGTGAAAGTTTCCGGAGTATTGGACATGGCACCCCTGTTCTACCAAGAAACTGGTTTGTGACTCTTAACTGAGTCTGGCCTTGCTCTGGTAGAAAAACAGGCATGTAGGCAACATGATCTTCTCCTTTCTTTCTCTCTCTCTTTTTTTAATAATAGACTCAATTTCTCAATAGTTGTGCTTCTGGTGCACTCAGAAGCAGTAGAGGCTGACAAGATTCTTTCAACTCCTGCTGATTTTTCATTTCAAAATTTCTTGCATTTTTGACAACAAAATTTTTGAAGCAGAAAAACCTTTGTGGTTTGGGTGCTTCCCCAGCTTAACAGCCAAACAACCTAATATGAAGCATGCCAGCACCAGAATAGCTCACAAGTTGATTTCTGTCAGTTTTAATGGTAGCTTGTACATCACACTTTTAAAAATACTTACTCTGTTTCTGTTTAATAGGATCTGTTCTGAAAGTTTTTTTGTTTTAAGTTCCTGAAAGGACTGGCAGCCTAATTGCCTTGAAAGTAAGACTGAAGTAAGGCAGACTCGGGTCCTGTTTCAGCCAATGTGACAGTTATCCTGTGGACTTCAGTGTCAGTGTGTTAATGCATAATAATACAAATAAACTTAAGCAGTGACACTTTGTTTTTTTGTTTTAGCAATATAAGCATGAAATGGAGCTGTTAGAGAATGTGAATGTGACTCTGTTAGGCCACGGTGGCTATGCAGTGTTTCATAGAAGCCTTTTGTGCCTGTCCTGTATGCTTTAATGCTTATGAACCTGACAACATTCAGTGTCTTATTTCAATCATCATTTGATACTTAAGACACTCTTAGCAACATAGTTAGTCAGCTCATCAGTTACCTGGACTTTATAATTTTAACTTGTCTCAATTTATTGCATTATTACATGACTTGTGGCACTCATTTGTGAATATTCTTTTTCATCTGAACAGCAAGTTGATAGCAAGTCTGTGGTGAAATTTACGATACAGCAGATTGTGTCCTTTAAATGTGCTTTTGAAAACCCCCAAACAGGTAAGATACAATCAAATTTGATACTAGATTATGTTTTGCCAGTCAGGCACTGTTATAATTTGACAGGCTTGATGTGGTACAATGAAGTCTGAGTGACATAACCCACTGTGACATAACTGATAGGTCCACGGAGAAATTTAATAAACATTTCCAGTAAGTTTGCTGTACTTGGCCTGTCGTGTCCCCGACCATGCCCTGGTGTTATGTCAATATTTGGGTCAGGTGTTTGGTCTTAGAAGTGACACAATGTAAGCTTGCTTATTCATGAGAAGTGTGATAGCTGTTTGCATGTACCCTTTCTGGTTATGAATAATGTTGCAACTATATAATTATTCCAGTGTAGGTACCTGGAAATCATCTTGGTTTTAAGTGGTCAGTAGTGAAGCTACTGAATATATGCAATCACTTAACCTACTTACAGGGAACTTCTAATTCAATACAAACAAGTTGGTACAGCTAAACTCCCAAACCTCCTAAAATGTTATTTAATGCCTGAAATTAACAGAACATAAATTAAAAAAAAAAAAAAAAAAAATTTCTTCACACTATCCCTTCAGCCAGGTATCAGTTATGTCTTGGCCCTTTTCTAGCTAGTTAAAGTTAATGATTTGGAATCAAGAGTTTTTAGGTTTCTGCAGTTATCTAATTCTGCTGTTTTCAGTGGGAATTGGCAGCCTCACAATTGTAGCTGAGAGTGTATGTTTTCATATTTGCATTACCTGCTTGTTATACAGAAAATCTATTAATACTGCACACCAGAAAGAATGTATTTGCGAATATTATTTCTAGGAACTTTATCTAAAAGGCTTGTAAACAATTTCTACTCTTTTAAACAACAGTGTAATTTACAGTGCTTATGAAAGAACCGCTTTTACAACCCCAGTCAAAACTGCTGTATGGTTTATTCCAGATTAGCCCACGTAAGTGACTTCTAAAAATGGTTTGATTTATGGAAACCAGAGAGCAATTGTCATTCATTACTTTACTTTCACAGTTGAGATATTGACTAAGGAATCAGTGTACACTAATTTAATATACTCCTATCACTTTTTTAAAAAGCTCTACATGTAGACCACTTTGAAAAATTTCACAGCAGTGTTTGGAGACCAAGAATAACATTAATAGATTATTGCAGCACTAAAGTGAAAAATACTGATTTAAAATTTCAGGAACAGAGAGAGTACCAGGTTTTTGGTTTTTTTTTTACTTTGGAGCTTTAAGACCTGTCTGTAGGACTCTGCTATGGAAGTGCATGGCAACTCCTCCTAAGGCAAAATATTCTTATATTAAGGAGTGAAGTTATGGATACATATAAATACACCAGTACTTATCACTAGTGTAATCTAATTCAGATTTCTTCGTGGATAGAAGTGGTAATGCTTGCAAGTTAAGTTCTTTATAATGTTTTATGGTGAAATCTGATATAATAGATCTTATTTCCAGAAGAATTTTTACCACTGTTCATTCAACAGAAAGAAAGCAAGGAATTTTCTTCACAAATAATTGAAAGGTTTTATTTTAAACAACAGTGAATTATTTAAATCAATGCAGACATTAATGAGAAGCGAGGGGGTCAGTGAAAGACATACTGGATGGTTGATTGTAGCTTACTACATGGAACTGGGAGAGGTGGTGTGGGAGGGGAGAGTGTCAAGAAGCATCACAAGACAGCTCAAGTTCGTGTTTTGAGTGCTCCTTACCTACAAATGGCTATTTTATTAACAACCTGATCGTTATAAACATCAAGTCTTTTAATGTCCTACTATTGCACAACAAATGTCAGAAAGTACATGAAGTGTATCTGACTACTGCTGTCCGTATGACTGGACTTGGTTGGTGTTGGCAAGTGGTAACAAGAAAGCTTGTTTTACTGCTAGAGCTATAAACCCTTAAAGAAGGCCTTCAGAAGGTGGCTGAGAAGCATAGCCAGTTTTCTTTACTATGTTTTAAATATTTATGTTAATTTTGGCAGTGAACAGAAAGGTGCCTAGCTAATCCTTCAAACAGGCGTTATTTTGACTCAGTATTCTTTCCCTTTGTGGCCAAAATGGGAATGGATTAAAGCTCATTGTACTCCCTGACCCACTTTCCTCTATGTACTACCCATGGGCTGTCTGTAGGTTGGCATGGGTCATGTATCTGCCCTGATGGTGGGCAATATTAAAGCTGCTGCAGGAGTGATCCAGGGCTACTTCACCAATGTCAAATGTGATGTTGCAGAAAGAATATCAACTAGAGTTGGTGATGGTGACAGTCCAAGGGGTAGTATGCTTATGCACCTACACTGCAAACTGTATGGTTGTCTGTGGTAAGGGGATGTACTCTTGCCCCAGCTCCCTAGAGTTGTCTGAAGCTTGCCACAATGCAAACACAGAGGTGAATTTGGCATAAATGTACCCAGTTATTCTGTAAAAATAAGAAACTCTCACCTCCGTATGACTCCAACTTTGAAGGTGCCTTGTGTCTTCAAAATAACAATCTGCAGAGTCACTCTGAATACATATTTCACTTGACATTAATGCCCTCCTTTATTATGAAATAACTTAATTGATGAAGGGCATTCAAGTAACTCAAGTCCTGAAATGTACTGGTTAAAGACAGGAAAAAACTGTCCCCTGCCTATGTCTAGTAGAGAGACTGCCACTGTTCAGCCCCACAAGCCTGACATATCTGGAGTATCAAACCTCCACGCTCTTCCCGGCAAAGGCTAGGGGCAACAGAGGTGATGACTGTAACCTTTCTGCAAGTAGCCAGATGGTCTTGTTATTTCAGTCATCTGAATAGATAATAGGTAGCTCAGGAAAGAAGTGCTTATTGTTAGCTGAGATGCAATTGTTCCTGGACACTGAATATCACCACTTAATTCTGTTCTTATTGTCTTAGTTACTTTCTGGAATGATTTTCTTAGGCAGCCTACATTATACAAGATAAATGTAAAAAAAAAAATTGAATGGTACTGAATTGTGGGAATAATAATAGTCTATATAGTTTTGTTTGTATTTTTTTTAGGAAATATACCTCAGGTACAAATGCTGTGATCTGGTGTTATATTTAATGTAGTTATTTGTTACCATAATGCATTTCTGGGGTGTTTTCATTGAAAAGCAAGCAATACAGTAAGATTCAGTGAATTTGACACACAAATTCCAAGGGGAGAAAGTAGTAAGAGATAGAATGCAGGTAACAGTAGGCTACAAAAGAATTTTGAAGATGCTGTGTGGCTAATTCATACAAATCTTTGCAATTTATATTGGACGGCTGTATTCAGCAAGTATGAAAAAGTGTTTTTCTGAAATCTTTAACTGTATTCATCTGTTTCAAGAGTGTCTGTGTTTTTTGTCCATTGTCTCTCTGTCTCTTCTCTCTTTATGCCTTAGACCCACAAGGACGTACAGAGGTAGGAGCAAGGCAAGTAGCATTGCAGATGTCCAGCCATCTCTACTGGCTCACTGAGGAACACTTGTTTTAATTTCCTCTCTTGTTCTTCCTCCTCCCCTTTCAAAGGTCATATCGTTCAACAAACAATCCAGCAATGCCATGCTAATTATTGTGTAGTAGATGTGCTTGCAGACTACTATCAAAACCAAAAAGCAGTTTTCACCAAAGGTAAAAAGGATTTAGAGAGACACATTAGGATTTAACCAATCCCTAAGGGGCCGGATTCATCCCTAAAGTAACTTCTCCAAGTTTGCCTGTGTCTGAACTGTAGTTGACAACTCCTTCTTTACCCATAGAAAGAGACAGTTTCAAACCCCAGTGTTACTTAAATTAATGGAAAAGTTCTTGGCAACACAATCAAGGTAAAGTATTGCTACAGTAAGATATTTAATTTTGTGCATATAGTAATGCAATACTTATGAGTTAAATTGTTTTTTGTAAGTAGTCAGCCTGTGTGAAAGGAGACACGCTGTAAGCGATACTCACTGACTGAGATGATGGGCAAATTGTGCAATGCAGGAGGATTTGCTATGGTCCAGAGATCCATTATTAATTGCCACTAGCAAGACATTTGGGCGAGTTGAGAGAAAAATGTCGAGTTTCACACCATTGCAGGCATATGTTTGTACTTATACAGCTGAAATGCCCTCCTGTATGTTTCCTCTACTTTTTTTTTTTCCACCCCAGGAGAAAAGTTCATGTAATGCTACTCCATGCATTGCATGCATTGCCTTTGCTGAGGAAAGCATTTCTAGCTTCTTGCTGCCCTTCCCTTCTGTGGAAAATTCAGCAAATTGGCAATAGAATAAACCGTTCTTGGTAGCTAATGAATCACTTGGCTATTTTTTTTTTCCCCCAGATTTGTTAAGGGTTTGTCAGTGCTCCACACTGATTTTTATTTGTATTTCATCCTGGAGGAAAAGGTATTATCCTTTAAAGGTGCTTTACACTTATACAAAATTCATCGTCCCTTGGAAATATACACTTTGATTACTCAGCAGGGTTTATGCAGGTTTATGTTGAAAGCCTCATCAAGTGCCTGCTTTTATGCTGTGTTTGCCATGGTAACTGTTTTGGTATAACTGTTAACAAGGAGCTGGCACTTTTTCCCCCACCCAGCCTCAGTATAGACAAGGTCTAAGTTACAAATGTGATAATTAACTATATAGTACAATTCATTAAATATTCTTTATTCTGATGTGGGAACAAATGAAATTCATCATTAGCAATTGAGTTCTAGAGTGAATGTGTGGGTTCATGGGAAAATGTATGCTAGAAAAAATTTATGCAGATTAAATCCATTAGCAATTTTCTGCACACCTCATTAAGCAAAATATAAAATCCCACTTAGCTCTTCTGCTCTCATTATACAATTTAAACCATACTATTCCATACCATGGAAATAAATAAAATCCCTGGTGTTATGTCCCACCAGTGAATTCTCAAAATCTATATCTGTCATACTAACACCTTGGACTAATTGTGTGGCCTCACTGTACTGTATCAGTTTTCAGCCTGCCAAGAGACAGGCAGCTTGGCAACTATAGAGGGGCTCTCTGGAAAACCTGCTTGTCACAGGGCAATCCAGGCTCTTTGGCACCAGTGCAGACACTGAAAACACTTCACAGTGGTGATTGTTGAAAAAACTGCTCTATTCCCCTTTTTGTCAGAAAGTACAGATTTATCAAAAATTGAACTTTTATGAGTGAGGATGTCACCCTTGCTGCAATTTACAGTGGGAATTTCTTGGGTTAGTGATGGAATATCTGTTGTGGCTACAGCTGTGTCAGGGGCCATCATTTTAAGCCAACTCCACTGCTTAAGTGTTTCCAACCTGCCCTGACCTCAGCAGCTCATTCTTGTCCTCCCTTATGTGCTTAAGCTGGCACAAGAATGGACAATAAAGGGGGCAAATTGGCTTAAAGCTAACCTGGCAAAATAAGACTGAACTAGTTTTGCAATAGTTAGGTTTGCTGATCTGGGCCACCACCTAGCCTTGCAAACACTTAACTGCAGCACAAAAGAAAGGAAGGAAGTACAGGTTGAGGCTAGAGAAGGATCAGAAATGCTGCCCTTATATGGTAATATTGTCTTAGGGCAGGTTGAAGTTTTCATGATACTGTGGGAGTGCGATCAGTAGTTCAAAGGAAGTTCTGTCACCCAAAGTGAAACAAAAGGAGGTGGAAAACTTTAAAGGAAGTTTGATTGCAAGAATTGTCATTTATTTTCACAGGGAAAGGAGAAGAAATGGGGTTTTCCCTTCTCTGTCCACTTGTGCACAACAAGGAAAGATGTGAAAGAAAGTACAAGCTAATGTTATCAGAACTTAGACTATACTGAGTAAAAATCTAAAAAGTATGGAGAAACTTTCTTTATCCCTTTTTCTTCCTGTTAGTTTACTGCTCTGACTTAAGTGTCAAATAGCTTTCATTTCAATGTCCTAACCATTTTGTCCTATTTAAGCTCACACACTCTAGAAGCAGGGATCTCTTAACCAGAGAATGGCAATGGGAGAGGAATGATTCTCAGGTGAGCACGCAACGCTGAGGTTCAGTTAACTTTTCTGTTCTTGTTGGAGTGGAAGCAGACTGGAGTCAGGAAACACAAAGGCACTTAGCTCCTCTCCATGTACAGTATTAGGCCAATATTGTACTTTTAAACTAGGTTAACCATATTTTTAGCTTCTGTTCTCTCCTTCCTTCTTGCAGATGCCAGAGCAGGTAGAATTTCTGTTTTTTACCTTGCACTGGAAGCAGCAGTGTATAAGAGAACAGATGAATTCTTGCTGTACCACATGTAGTGTCCTTTGCTGCCTTTGATCTCTTACCATTTTGATCATTGCAGTTTGAACAGAGTAGCTAATCAATCCCTTCTCATCGTGTCCTTCACATCCTGCTTGCTGTCAGCTTTGCTCATTTCCTTTGTATTCAAAACTGTACAGTAAATAGTACTGTAGATCTTCCCTGCACTAGTGGGTAGGCCTGTCACTCTGCTGTGACAGAAGGGATGCTCTTATCACCAGCTGGTACCCCAGTCAATCAGGAATGCTTTTGAGCCTCACCAGAGTATGTGACTCCCCAAGGGAAATATTTTGTACCTCATTATGCTTTCTGTAGCCAATAGGTGCACCCCACATGCTGAGAAGCAGGGCCGTAAGAAGGAATTTGCAGGCAGGAAGATTTCTGGAGCACCGACAAAGACTCCTGAACCCTATTTGCTCCTCTATTTAGTCACACAAGAGAAGACCCAGTGTAACATATATGAAAGTAGCCAAGTAGAAACTTAATAGTTTGTGCTTTTATTGGCTTTGTGTAGACTTACAAGGGTTATGGTTCCCAGATATCCCCGGGAAACTGGGACACTCCGAATTTTAAGCACTTCCAGCTCTTTCTGAGTCATCTGTCAGTCTGAACCTCAGCCTCTGCTGACCCCACCCTGCATGAGGGAAAGGGGTTGCTGCCTGCTTCTGACAGTGTGGGTCACAGACTGGCCTCTGAAAGCTATGGACCCTCTGAAATGATCTAATGAACTGAGTTTAGTCCTCTAAAGAGAAAAAAATATTAATTTTCTTAATTTTTTTCTGTTGTCAGTTGGCAACCAAGTTAGATCCTCCTGCAGCTGTTGCATGCTCTCTAGTTTCTTTGGCCTTCCCAAGGGAAGGCAGTTCCATTAGGTGTTGGCTTATGAGCAAGTGCTCCTAGCTGCGGGTGAGTTCATGGCACAGAACTGGGCCCTCAGTTGCATTTGAATCAAAGGAGGATGAAAAAAAATATAGGGAGAAGTAATCTTTTTTGTGTCAGGATTGCCTTTTCTTTTGGACCATAACCCATTCCAAATCCCTTTCTTAGACCATGACTACGTTGTATGCTAACCAAATGATTTCTCCTATTATACTTTACATGCAATAAAATTCTTCAAATTCAAAGGTCACCAGCCAGACATGTAAAATGACTTAATGAACGACTTCAGCTGATTAATCATGCCTCAGTGTAGCAGTGGCTCTCCTCTGTTCATTAGAATAACATTTCTTTGCACTTTATGGCAAACTATCATTATAATACAGGGAACAAGGACAATAGTGTGAGAAAGACTTTTTTTTTTTTAATGAGACTTCATAGCCACTCATGGTGGGACTCCCCATCCTGTTTGCTCTTGAAAGAGCTGTCTGACAAAGGTTCAGAAGGATTTTACCTGATGAAGAGAGCCAAGAAGAGACCTTCACAGGGAAAACTGTCAATGAGCTTACAGAAAGCTATGTAAACCTGACTGCCCTGTTAGCTGAGCTGTCAGTCTTCAAACAAATACAGCGGGAAAATCTTTAATTGTACTTGCTGCACATGTGACATTTTATTCTGTACCATTGTCATTTGCAGCCGCTCTTAAGTCACAGAGAAAAAGCAGCAGTTCAGGATCCCCAGGATCTTGAGTGGATTCTGCACTTAAGGAGAAACTCTGTAGTTTAGTAATTATCAGTTATTGAGGAAAATAAACTCTCTTCGTCAGAACCTCTAAAACTCAATTGCATCATCAATGCTCTTGCTATTATTTTTGTATTAGTCCTTACCTCAGATATACTGAAGAAATGGGATCATTTCAATAGTGCTGGACTGAGACAGCTAATTTAAATCTCCCTTAATAAATATTTTAAGGGATGTTAGTAATATTTTAGTATCTTTCTTTAGTTGGAATAATGAAATTGCAAAAATGCCTTAAAGTTTCGTGGATGCTCATTTTTAATTAAAATATTCTTCTCTGTTTTCCCTCAGGACTGTAGCAACTTTAAGTGCTAGAAAAGATAGCAAGGTTCCTCCCAAAAAGCACCACCAGTCTGACTACTGACCTCATGATTTTATAACTTTATCCTTTCTGTGAGGCTTCTACAGGTTCCCCCCACCAAAAATAAATACTTGAAAATCCAGGCCCTAATCTTGTCCTCCTGCCCAATTTTCAGCTACCTTTGAAGGCAAATGCAGTTTTAATTCATAGGGGAGGCAGCATCAGAACAGTTCTGCAATATGCAGATATGATGAGGCATACTTACAGTTTTGCCAGCCTCAAGAGGTAAAACTGAACTCCATAATGGAATCATCAAGTATATGAAAATGATCATGTTCTTTTGGCCTGCCATCTGTTTTGTCTTTATTGCCTGTCTCCATTGTTTGTGACAGTGACTGCTATAGATATTTTTCTCGCTATGTATCTCTCATCTCCTGTCTATTAATTAATTTTGACATCTAATCTCCTAATCAATTATTTTCTTCATCCCTGAGTTAGTTCTATACCTCTAAACTCTGTATATGCCTTTAGTCACTGCATCCTGAACTAGACTCCATGCTGGGCTTCAGCCAGTGGCTCCCCAGCTTTGTTGCCATTTCTCCTTGCAACTCCTCTGAAGTTCTGCACATCTATCTTTTAATTCCTTATTGGCCACATGGGTACTGCATGGGCCAAGGACAGAAAATTGATGTCTTTCAAGCCTGGAGTTAGGAAGAGAGACTGTCTTCTCCATGGCCCTAACTATTTCTGTCTACACTGGGTGAAACAACATAGGTTTTGAAGTAAAAGCAGCTGTTCAAAGTATAAAGTGTGGTTACTGAAATGTTCATGAGCTCCTTTCTTCAGCTGCTCTCTTCCTCAAATCATTAGGATACTTTTTTGCAGCATCTCTTAGTCTATTTTCCATCTTTCTCTCTGATAGGCCAAGAAAAGACCCCCTTTTTTTCCTTGTAATCTCTAGTCCTGTTTCCCTTGTGTTGCTCTGATCTGCTTTGTCAAGTGATCAAAGTCCCTGTACAGGTGAGCTGTTGCTTAGTTACCACCTGCTTGGAATTCACTCTTGAAAAATTGCTTTGTCTTGAGAAGTAGCCATATCTTTGTTCCTTGGTGCTCCATTTAAATGGATGATCAAAGTTTGTCAGCCTGCTCTATTAGCACTGTGTTCTGTACAAAACTTTTTCTTGTCACCTTCTATGGATTTTAGGTCAATTTGGAGAAAAGAAATGGGAGAGAAGGCAAGAATGCCTTTCAGTTTAGAGAGAATGTTTGTTGAATGGTATCTGATGGGGAAACAAGGTCCATAGTATGTGGCACCAAACAGGCTGTCTAGAGCCAGACATCCCATGTAGTTTCAAGAGCCAATCAAGATATTCCAGTGTTGTATTTCTTTTGTTTAGATTATTGTCTCTAGATTTTTTTCCTGAAGACTTTGGGGAGAAGGTTGATTAATTCCACTTAGGTACACAAAAATGCATCCAATGGTAACCTATATAAAAGCAAATACACAACAACCTGGAATGTAAATCTTCTTGGCTAAATAGGCAGACTTGACTAGAGAGAAGTAGCTGTACTACTGATTATTGCTGTTACTCTTACACTTTTCCAAATCATCTCCTAGAGGCAAAACAATAGTTGCATTTGCACCTGCCATGTGCCTGACAGTGTACTACCGTAACTTCATGTTTCATTTTCACGTGTACAAGTAAGAAACAGGTAAAATGACTGCCAGGCTTCTTTCCCAGCTATGCATTAAGAAAGAGGCCCTGTCACAGTTTAGAGTCGGGGCAGCCCGTTAGGCCTCTAACAGACGCTCTCTGTTAACCCCTCTCCCTCCCCAAAGGAGAAGAGAAAGGGGATGAGGAAGAGAGACTTAGCGATTAGAGAAGGAAACTAGAACAGCTTTAATAGAAATGAAAATAATAATAAAAAGGAATATATACAAATACATACAGAACCAGCATCGAACCCAACCCCTCTAAGGGTAATTCCATCACCACTGATGCTGTGGAGCAGGCACTGGGGGAGTCCCAGAGTGGGCCTTGCAGCAGATGGGAACTGTGTTCAGGAGCTGGATTCTGGTACAGGGTTCAGGAACACACAGATCAGGATTGGAGGCAGAATGCCCTTGGATGCTCCAAGGAGGGAACCGAAAGAAGACATGAGCCAAGCAAAGTTGGCAAAGTGGTCTAAGGGGAGAAGAGCCACAGACCCTCCAAATCCCTCAGCGTTATTCCAGATATGATGTATATGGGATGGAATCCCTTGTTGGTCAGTTTGGGGTCACCTGTCCTCTCCACTCCTCCCTGCAGCTGCGGCCTTTCACTTTTTCTGCACCCCGCAATGTGGTACACAAGATCCAGCAGTGGCCTTGGGCTGCACACTAACCCTTAGTAGTAACTCTAACCATGGGGTGTTATCACTGCTAGAAGCAGACACTGCCTGTGCAAACATACTGCTAACTTCAGACAGTGGAGTTAGTTAGAAAAGACTGACCTGAAAAGTAAAATCTCTGAACGGAATTGGTTCTCTTCTCACTCAAACCAGGACAGGCCCATTAACTTGTAGAGCAGTTTATAGACCAGACAGGAGATCAGCAGCAAACACCTGCAACAGCAGCATCAAAAGCAAAGGAGACTTTAGGAGAGCATTCAGCAGCATCAGCAAACACGCAGGACTGATTGTTACCAGGACCCCTTGATATACCCAGGCCATTTTTGATGTATATGTGCTCTATGCTATATATGCAGGAAGGAGATGGCCATCTATTAATTGTAGCCTAAGAGCTTCTATCAAAGTTGACAGTGACAGAAATAGAAACATTTGTTAAGTTTGTTCCTAGTCAGGAACTCATGTCTCTGTTGTGAGTGACTAACGTATTACTGAAATTTCTTTGATTTTTCAGTGGACTTGAATGGAAAGGAAAATTAGATTTAATGTTGGTGCAGATTTTTCTGTCAAATAATGAAAAAGACAAACCACACCCCTTTTCCCCCAACCCCCCCCCCAAAGCAAACCTGATAATTCATTGGGTGGTGGAATTTGGATTATCTAAGCATCTAAAAATTTAATTCAACTTTGCGTATAGTTCCAACTAGACATAGATTTCTAATACCATTAGATTTTCTTCAGTGAGGCTGAAAAACTGTGGCCTTGTTATAGAAGAACCTTCTTTCTCCATCCTTCATGAATAAATACTGGTACTAGAAAAAAAAAGATGGGTTAGTTATCTCTCTTGTCTGTTTTTCAGCATCTACTGCATTAAATTTGAGCACTGTTATTTGAATTCACTCATTCTGCCTGTACGCTGGCACATTTGAATTGGTTGGATGAATTAGACATACTAAAGAGGTAGACTAGGTATCTCAGGACTTTTGAAAGGCAGAATGGAAGTTATTTCAGCAAAAATGTAAAAATATTGAAGGTTTGAGCAAAGTCCATAACCAGTGTTCCCACATATCTTAGTTTTCAGTGCCTCTCAATATGAAATTTATTGAAATACTTTGTGTACACATAGAAGCTGTTAATGATTTTTTTTTGGTGTGACGTAGTTAAGTGGATTAAACTGACAAGTTTCTTATTAATAACTGCTTTTGTCCTGATTTGATTTATTACATTCAGACACACCTGAGTCAAAAGATGCTGAGATTAGCTATAATTAGAATACTCATTACTCTTGAGTACTCGGGATGGGACACCAAGTTGGCTTCAAATGCTGTTCTTGCCAGCAATATCAGTGAAGATATTGTTGCTACTCCAGGTTTTTACTGGTGTAGGGGGAAGCTTGGTCCTAGCATTCCAGATTGACTTCTACCCAGATGTAATAATGAGGGAGCCAAATATTGACAGCTTCTACCTGGTAATTCAATGGCAATGACAAGTTCCTGCTATTGTACTGTGATTGCTGCAGTCTTCATGAACAAATAATGGCTTAACACCATGAAAAATAAGCAAGTTTCAGGCAGTCATGACAAGGTTTAAAGTTCATGGATTTTGGCGGTGATCTTGTCCTAAGAGTGGCTGTTAGTATGTGTGATCTTCAGAATCAAAAGCCAACCACCTCAGTAAAACAGAGTAATTGGTACTTTTATAATAGGATTATGTTTTCATCGTATTGGAATATGTGGAAACAGTCAGTCTTGGGATATTTTTTCTTTCTTGGAGGCTTAAAGTGTGTACTCTGCGTATTGAGGTGACGTTAAGTAATTTACAGAATGCATAGCATCAGGTTTTTTGGGGTCTGTTTAAACCTATTAATAGAAAGAACAAGGAGCAGGAAAAAAAAATGGTTAACTCCCTGATTATTTTTTAACTCCAAAATGTATTTCTTATCCTTTTGCCATCGTGTCAGTAGAGTGCCTGTTTAATTTTAATGTAGTAGTCTTTACCTGTATGGCATCTTCTACCTATGAATAAGCCCTGTGCCAGAAAAATTGTTCAGCGTATCTAAAGTTTCAGGATCAGTTTGGTTTTGGCTGGTTCTTTTTCCTAGCTAACTTGTTTTACTTTATTGAGTTACATTGCATAACACTGTGATGAGATAGGTATGCTGAGCTGTAGGATCAATTGTCCAAAATTAATTTGGATTAGAAAAAATTTACAATTAATCTTAAAGGCTTTGTAAAAAAAAAAGTATTAATGTCGTTGTATGTAGATGCCTTTTTGGAAAAGTTATTCTTTGAGGTGGATTCTGCAGCACAATAATCCATGTTCAAAAATAGGATGGGCGCTGAAGAGCGGCACTGGAAAAGCATGGGAGCCAAAGAGAGAGAAAAAGGAAGAGAGAAACTTCATAGGCTATTTTGTGGTTTTGTATGTTTGTCCTCCTCTGCTTTGACCTCAGCCTCACCACCTTTGGAAGCCATTTGTCCAAGAGGCAAGGTTGAGAATTCAGTATACTTTCTGTGATCTGAAGCTTGCCAGGTGATGTACCATTTCATACCGTGTGTATTTAATGTATGTTATGCAATGTTCCCTTTGTCCTACTTCTTTCCTTGGGTCTGGTAGAGATAGTCAATAAGTCAAGACTAAGTCTTGTGTGTTTTCTATATTTATATTCTGGAATTTGAGGAAAAAGGCAGAACTGAGTATAACAAACTATTCCAACAGACCTGTTTGCTCTACCCTTCTTTCCCAAAAGGGTCTCCTGGACTGGATAGTCCCTTCCCTTCCCCCCTGCCCTACTTTGTGTATTATTTTGTGATGAACGTTGGTTTAGATTTTTTTTTAATCTTCCTGCCACCCCCTTTCTTTTATTCTAACTTGCCTGTGACTTCATCCCTTTATTCTGGCAGTATTGTATGTACAGAAGATGTGTGTCTGCTGACTGACTCCTGGGAGATGAAAAGCAATGACTCTGTCCGTGTATGGGGATTTCTTCTGGGAAGTGCAGGAGCCTGGGGGAAGTGAAGGAGATGGGTCTAATAATCTGGCACATGCTGCATATTTTCAAGATGCCAGGTCTGTTACTTAGGTCCGCTACGATGCTTCAAGTTGGGTGGCCTACAGTCTAAGAATGGTTTCTCTTAAATCAAGTTGTTTCCAAATAAAGCAGCCAGGCTGTTGCTTTTTCCTTACAAATGAAAACAGGGTGAGCTCTTGTTTTAGTGTTCCCCCCCCCCTTTTTTTTTCCCTCCCCTAAGAAAAATAAAACTAAAACTGTGATACCCATATTGAAAACCGTTTCACTTAAACCAGCAAGGGTTAAATACTTACTGCACTGTTGATCAAGTCCTGAGCTATATTTTCACAGTAAGAAAATACTCTGATTTCTGGGACTGATAAACTAATCTGAATATAGAATATATGTGTGTCTTGCACTTGGGTTTTAGAACAGAACTGTATTTTGTGAGGAAGAGCAACTTAAAGTGGTGCTTAAATATTAGCTTCAGCTCACAGTCTTGGTAATGCCAAGTGAGTTCTTGTAATATGCCTTCTATATTCTCTAAGGCTGTTCTTATATTAGTTAACAAGTTCTTGTTATACTGCAATTGCTGTAATTACTGACTTCTTCCTAAAATTACAGAATCACAACACAGTAGAATCATAGAGTGGTTGAAGTTGGAAGGGGCTTCTGGAGATCCAACCCCCCCTGCTCAAAGCAGGCTCTGGTAGAGCAGTTTGTTCAGTGATGTATCCAGTTGAGTTTTGAATAGCTCCAGTAACAGACTCTGCAACCAGTCTGGACAGTTTGTTCCAGTTTTTGTCAGCCTTCACAGTGGGTTAAAAAAGGTGTTATTCTTAAGTGGAATTTCCTGTTTCAGTTTGTGTCTGTTGCCTCTCATATGCCATTGTGCTCTGGCTCCATCCTCTTTTTTTTTTTTCCATCAGTAGTTTATAGACACTGCTAAAAGGTTCATAAATTAAAAAATATGCCAGTTGAGGTGATGATTCTGAGGGACAACAAAGCGTGCTATAGGTATAGTAATACCCACTTTCTACATGAAACAGCTTGCAGTAAAAACAGATAAAAGATCGGAAAAAACCCAACCCCAGTTAAGTCTCAGTGCAGCTGATTCAGGTGCAGCTGAGTGAGGTTCTTTCTTTTTGTTGTTGTCTAGCTAAATTTTATTGGAAAAGGGGATTGCAAAGCTATCACTACATATTAGTATTACAGCTTCTGTTGTTCAATATCAGTTACCATTTATTCTTTTACGGTGTTAAATTTAGCTAACAATGAGATAGTATTAATTATTTTTGATGTTAATTCTTTTGCATATGTACAATGTCAGCATAAAAGCAGCTGCTGGGGAGATCAAAGCTGGGAAGGGTCAAAAATTGGAATATACTTTGACAATTTGTCAAAAATTACTAGGGTTTGTTTCATATAAAGGTATTACAGATTTGTGAAGAACAAACGGTTTTGAAGAATATCAAGAGATTTAAGTAGGAAGCAAGAGTATTGATGTGTGATGCAAGATTACTTAGATACAGAGTTATAAAGCAGGTGGGAAAAGATGAATAAAACTGAGAGCAGTCTATGAAATCAAGTTATATAGCAATTCAGAAAGAGGATCTGGGCCCAATCCTGTATCAAGAGCCAAAGAATGTTGATACTACCAATTAAAAAAATACACTGAGGAATCAGGGACTGTTTTGTTTACAATAGCATTTCAAACTATTTTCCTCCTTAGTGCAATTTCTTTCTGTGTCTATTCCAAGCTTGTACAGGGTGGCTAAGAATTAAGCGTTAAAGCAGGCTTTCACATTGAGTGTTTGCAGATAAAATTTAATTTTCATGAAGGAGATAGATTCTGTTTAGGTTTCTCATCTCATAATACTGAAAAGTTTTTGTTAATTACTAGGCTGTAAATCCTCTAACCAACACAAATACTTTCATTTTTCACTTGACAGTACGAGAAAGACAATTTTTGGCTCCTGTTATTTTTGTTCCTAATAGCTGAAAGTGTTGCAGAGTTTAAAAATATCAAGCCTTGAACAGCTTTGCTCTGTTGAAGCTCTAAGGCATGCAATTTCCTTGCCAGCTGATGTTTACTAGATTTAAAAACAACGAAAGTTCCAACCCTGAAGTTAATTACAAATCTGGCAAACACTTTTATAATCCTGATGTTACCGTGATATTTTGCATGTTACAATGCAAGACGTCTATAATAGAACTGTGAATTTAACTAAAGAAAATCTTTTCCGCTTCTAACAGGAAATGCAAACTCCCCTTTCAGAAATCTGCAATGTGACAGAGGAGTAGGGTCTTGACATTCTCTGAAGGCAAGGATTTCTTGGGGAAGGGGGCATTGCAGCGGCATCCTGCTTTCAGTTAGTTGTTAGCCTACTGTAGGGGATCATCCAGGGTTAGCTTTGGCTTCCAGTCTGCCCATTCCAGTTAGCTGTACATCTACTAGAGCTACGTAGTATTCTAATTCTCCCTGGTCAGGGGGTTTTGTAACTAGAAACGAGTCAAGGAAGTGAAGTGCCCAAACAGATAAAGAATGGGTATTTTTATTTAATGTGGACACACTTTCTCTTATTTTCTGTAGGTTAAGGACTGATTATTATTCACTCTTCCCCCCTTGTCCCTCTGGCTTGAAAGCACAGGGGACAACATCCATGTGTATCTAAATGTGTGTAATCTAAAACTGACAGCCTTTCAGAATAGGAGAAGGTTAAACAGGGCATAAAGTCTAATGATTAACTGAAACTGTCTTTAATCACTTGCATCTGATGACAAGTAGTGGAGCAGTTTGGTTTACTGTGTTTTGCTCCCACTTCTACAAGGTAATTACATCCCCAAAGAAGGTAGTCAAGGTCCAAGATCTAGTTTCCTCTAGCTTCCTACTGGGTTCTGAAAAACCTGCTCTTTGAAAATCATAGTTGTGTACTAGGTCGCAGTACTTACAGATGTATATAGCGATCTACAGAAGCAAAGGTAGTTCTTGTGCTCAAAGACTAGGCGACAGTGCGAAAATATTGGTATGAAGTTAGAGTGGCTTTAAACTAGAGCTACAGGAACTCATTAAGCATGCCTTCTAGCATCTGGCTTGTCCATGCACAGGGTAGCAGTGTGAGAAACTTAGTGAATTGTATCTATTCAGTAATTACTAGGAGATTTTTCATTTTTATTATAAAATTGAATTTTGTGGGTCATTTAATATCTTGCCTGCTTCAGTTTTTTTAAAGACTGATGTGTACAATACTGTTTTCAGTATGTCTTCAGCAAAACTGATTTTATTAGACATTATTTCAATATCACTAATCATTTGCATCAGAAGAATTAATCCAATTAGAATGACAATTTAAAAGTAATATTTTGTAGGCAGTTAATTCTTATAGCAGGCTATGCACCTTTGATATTTTTACAATATTAAGCCCAATAACAGCTTGAAATAAAAAGATATTTTAATTTGTACTATATCTCTAAGTACTAGAAGAATTATTTCACAAAACTTCACAGTCCAATATTCCAAATAAAAGAAAAAGACTCTGCAAATAATGCATATTTTGCACTCATGCTGAGCCTATAGTTTTTATAGGATTCTGCATAGAAGTCTTGTCTATGTTGAAGCATTCATGCATCAGATCTGTCATTTCCATCCTCTCCCAGAAACACTGTATAGACTCCTGACTTCTGTTGTGCAAAACCAGGGCTGAGTGTTGTTCATTAAGCTACACTTAAAGCAGTGATTTGCAAAGGCAGAGTCATAAATACAGATCCTCAGAGTTTCTGAGATAAGTTCTTGTACGAAGATCACAAATCAGGGGTGAGAATTTCTCTAGAAGAAATTACTTTGTTCTGAAGCTGTTGTTGCTCTGGTCTCAGTACAAGTTAGAGAAGTCCCAGTTAGGCTGAGAACTGAGAAAGGAGAGTGAAACATTTTTCTGGTGCACCAGCTATCTCCTCTCCTTGGCTGCCTCTAAAGTTTGTGGAGGTGTGAGATCTTCCCTTTTTAGACCAAATGAAAGCTTCCCTGTGCCCAGACTATGGAGGACATCCATAAGCCTTATGCCCTTGAGAAGAGTCAAAATATAATTTCAAATACAAACAAATGCCACTTTTATTAGGATTAGTAAAAAAAAAGTCTTTTTTTTTTTTTTGTCCGTGCAAGTGTTGAAATTTTGATGTAAGACCAAGAAAAGGTTTCTAGTACTTTTGCATTCTGACACCTCTCTGTAAGTTATACTGGGGCAGTTAATATGAATGTATTTATTTGGCATATTGGACTGTGAAGTTTTGTGAAGTAATTCTTACAAAACATAGTCCAAATTAATGTACAGAACAATAATCTAATTGTCAGGAAGCCTGTTAATAGGGTAAATCGAAGTGTTGATATTTCAATTAGCAATAATATTGCCTGATAGAGAATTTCAGTGTATTGAGGTTGATGAAACTCTGGGGGTGATCTGGGGTTTGCTTTTTGGGTTTTTTTTTTTTCTTTTGGTGTTTTTTTCTCTGAAGAAGTCTCATAAGGATGATCTCTTAGTTCCTGTATCCTGCACAAAGACACTTATCAAGCATAGAATAGTTATGTGTGGCCTGTTACTATGCTGACCTTCAGTTCTGAAACTGAACATATTTGTACACAGTTGATTGAGAAAACTACAAGGCCACCTTTTGCTCTGTTGAAACACAGAAGCAGGAGAAGTCACGAAAGTGCAAATTTTCCTCTTCCATCTTCAAGGTTTTCCATTCTTAGTGTGGAGGAGAATACAGAGTGAGACAGGACAGTTCAGTTTTGGGATGTGCTGCTGTCCTCTCTGGGTCTAGTAGAATGGAGCCCAATTAATGTCAGTTCTGAGCATGACTTTTAAGATGTGAGTTCTTTTCCAGCTGAAACTGAGTTTAATATAATATTATGTTCTTTCATATAGGTCATCTAAACAGCTGTTGAATTGTAGAAGCTTCCAGCCACTGCTGATCTGAGTCAGGTTTGAACTGATGACCTCCGATGAAAAGTTTGAGTCAGATTTCAGTCCCCTGAGTCATTTAGACTGCCTGCAGATGCATAATTAACATTTAAGATGCAAGTCTTTTTTTAGTAGCAGGAGATGAGGGAAGAAGGTAGTCAGTGTTTAATAATCTAAACTGTGCTGATACAACATTGTAAGGAAAATGTCTGTGCAGCTGAGAAGTGCAAAATTTGATGTTAAAGAAGAAATACATTGAGTTACAAGTCAATCAGTATTTCACTGAAATAGATGGCAACGCTTCATTTTCATTGATGGTTCAAGGACCGGGAGGGAAGCACCAGGGGGGTAGTTAAGACACTCATCTGAGGTATTGGAAGTGTGTTCAATTCATCTGCCTACATAAAGTCCATCATATCAGGAAAGGCCATGTAAACACTGATACGTTCTGTGTAGCAGAATGGTGTCTGCTACCCTTTCTTCTCCATAAATGTCTCTTTTCAAAAGGTTCTGAGTTCATCCTGGTGCAGAATGGTGCTTCCAGTTATAATTCTGTGGTTTTTGCAGCACAAAGATGTACTGTAGTGAGTTTGGCACTATAGTAATTAAGCATTTGCACTAAACAAAACTTAGTTTGAAATTTTCAGTGTTACTCTGCCTTTGTTGGCAAACACAGTAGCTGTATCTTCTCTTAATATTATCTAGTGGCTTCTAATTATATACATGTGTTATAAATGAGACCAAAATAGTCTTTAAATAGAAAAATAGAAATTTATTGGTGATGGGGAATGAGCAAGCAGCGCTGGGTGTGCAGGGAGTCTGCGCTCCACCAGCACGCACAACAAGATGCCAAGCAGGCAGGCATTTATCACACTAAATCATGCATATCCAACAGCATTAACTACATATTCATTCTGTGGGGTTGGGTTATTATAATCAGGTCCAGGAACTCATTATCAGGGGTCTCCTCCCTTTGGCACTTGTGCACTGCTGTCTGGTGGTCATGGGCCGGGGTCTTCAGGAGGAAGGCCCCCAGTCTTCCTCGCAGTGCACTTGTCACCTTTTGTCTCAAAATGCTGAGTCAGGAATCAGAGGGTTGGTGTGATCTGGCTTATCTGCAGGTAGGCTCTCCTGTCTCCTGTCTCCTATCTTCCTGTCTGGGACTTAGTTCCCTTATCTACAAAGACCAAAACTACACAAGACAGGCTACAGGATTTAGGAGAACCTTGATAACTTTCGAGGCTATGGGAGACAAAACACAACTTACAACTATGTAAGACAAGACACAGTTTACAGTTATGTAAAACAAGCTACAGTTTACAAGGCTACTAGGCTAGGATTTATGATGATATTTACAACTCAGGCCTGTATCCGGTGGGAGTAGGGATGATGTCCTGGAGGGCCGAGTCCCCAGTATAGCAGAATACATTTGGTACCTTTCCATACCTGACTTGGTGCTTTTATTAGAGCAAAATAGCTTAAGCAATTGGTACAAAGTTCGATGAACAAACTATTCACAGTTTATCACACATGCAACTCTTTGCTGTGTTTTCTTTTGATGTGTTTACAAACTTCTGTATCTGCAGATTTTGATTGCAGGCCAGAAACCATTATGGCCATCAACAGAGACAGAAAGGAGGAAGATAGTGATAATCTAGTTTTACACAGAAAGGAATGTATAGAAATGTATCAGGATAAATGAGAAGCAGGTTTCCATAAATGAGAGTAGATTTTAGTGGTAATAGTGAAATAATAAGTGAAAGACGTAGTGTTACAGTGCCCAAAACCCCCAAATCCAAAAAGAACTCCCCTCTTCTTTCAGACAGAATTTTTCAGGTTCATTAAACTGGAACATTCCTCTATCAGAGCTACGACAATAAATGTTTTTGAGTGAAGAGAAGGCTGTAAAGCTGTGGTTGTCAGATGCCAAGGGGGTGAGGTACAGTGTGGAGACTATGCAAATAAGCTCTGCTTGCTCCTACCTGACTTCATAAAGATGCAGGTTTGCTGCGTCTCTGCAGTGTTGGTGAACTTACAGTGCTGGCATGTGCATTGTAAAGACATTTGAATGCTTCTGGATGGAGCCAGATGAGATTATCATACACGTTGTATATGTCAGCTGGCAGTAGAACTGTCGTTAGTGGGGTGGGAATTTCTGCTTCCCAGGAAAGAAGAATAAGAACTCTAGGATGGGTTAGTAATGAAAAGTTGAATCTAGTGAAGCACTGGCACTGGCTGAAAGTTTAGGAGTTGGTCTATGTAAGATGTCTTGAAGGTGGACCCTTCAACTTAGCTTGTATCATTTGTGCAGGGCCTTGCCTAGCTAACAGACTGATTCCCAATTACATGTGGTAAATAGAATCAAAAGCATGGATCAGGCATCATCAGATGTGCCTTCTTCACGGCTTTGATAATTGAAAAGTTCTTTTTTAATTTTTGGCTTGAATTTATTCACATTCTGTTTGCTTGTGTTTGGTCTTATGGCACCATTGTTCATTAGCTTAAAGAATGCTCTTCCCTCAGTGATATTTATCTCCCTCGTATTTAGAGAGAGCCATCAAATTCACCTCAGCCTTCATTTTGCTAGATGGAATGAGACAAGTTCTTTGATTTTCCTCTTTCAAGCTCTCCATGCACCTTCTCAGTCTAAAGCCCTTTTTGACTCTTTTCCAGATGGAGTTCAACTTTTTACACAAAGGTCACAATCAGCATTATAGATAATATTCCAGATAAGATTTTATTTTCCTTCCTCTGACAAAAAGATTATTCACTTTATAGTCTGACAGTAGTCTCACTGAGAATGTCAGGATTTTGCACAGGTCAGAGAATAATCTCCCTCTTTATTAGAGCTGCAGATCTTCCCTCTTTTGCTTTGTCTCATTATTTCAATTACTTTTGATAATATGCAGAAACCATTTTCTCATCTACAAGAACAAAACTCAGAAATATCATCTTATTTGTTTATGAAGGATCTTTCTTTCCCATCTCTTAACCTAAATGCAATGCAAGATTAAAAAGACTTGCTGATCTTAGAGGTCTTTTCCAACCTTAATGATTCTGTGACACGCGCTGATGTTCCTTTTGTAATGAAAATTTGTTAAGTGGCCATCAGTGATAAATAAGGATGTGAGCAGAAACTCAATAAAGGAACATTTTAAAAGAATTTCAGAGCTTTAAACACACATTGCAAAAGTGCTCAGCTCATGGACAAGTGTAAGTTTTTATAATAAGCTATTTTTGGTACAATAATTTTAGTAGTAACACTAGTTTTAAGACATACCTGGCCTATGTATTTAGAATTAAAAAGAATACAGCTTTTAAGGACATGCTCAATTACTTTAAAAATGTCACATTTTGCTATGAAAGCTTAAGAAATGCAACTCCACACTTTGTTTCATTTTATGCCATGCTATGATCATATGGAAGTGAGTCCAACAAAAATGATTCTATAAATTTATAGAATTGCTTGTGATATAAGACAGAGCTTCCTGAGTGGTCCTATCTCTTTTGAGATCTATGGGATTTTTCCACTGATAAAATTAAGTAGATTTTCAACTGAGGTGTATCATATTTGAGTCTTATGGCTGCTTGCTGTCAAAAACAGTCACTACATTTTTCATTTATTTACCTTATATTAAAAACAAATACCCTCTTCTTATTTATGTGGCTAAGCAAGAAAAGTTAATGCTTTCATGAAAGAGATACAAATACAAGATGAACACTACAGTAAAGAGGATGGTTACACCAGGGTGCATCTAGAAAAATGCTGAATTGGAAATAAAAGCGCAATTCTGTGAATAACTTCATTTAATTTTTACTTACATGGTGAGGAAGTCTACAATAATAATAATAGCTTAAAAATCCTCCACAGAGATGGTTAACGAATTACTAATTACTCACAATAGCAGTGAAATCTCTTTAATATGTTTACTTGTGAGAAGTCAGCCCTGGGTCAGACCAACACTGTCTCTGCATCACTTGCACCCTTAAAGAAAGAACTTTGGCAACAGCTTATGCTGGCCTTCCTCAGTGAAGATAATTTCAAGCAAGTAGGATTGTTTGCCAGAGTCACTAACAATCAGTGCTGTTGTGGATCTTGCTAGCAAGTGCCAAGCATGGTCAGTTTGCACTGGTGTCAGCAGGAGCTTGAGATGGCTAGATAGAGGGAGACCAGTGGATATAGTCTATCTTGACCTTAGCAAGGCTTTCGACACAGTCTCCCATGACATCCTTGTGGAGAAGCTTGGGAAGTATGGGATAGAAGAGCAGGTGGTAAGATGGATTAGTAACTGGTTGGACAATAGAGTCCAGAGAGTGGTGGTCAATGGTGCCAAGTCCAGCTGGAGAGCTGTAACCAGTGGAGTCCCCCAGGGATCACTGCTGGGTCCGGTCCTGTTCAACATCTTTATCAATGACACTGATGACAGGACAGAGTGTCTGCTCAGCAAGTTTGCTGATGACACAAAACTGGGAGGATCGGCAGATACGCCTGAAAGCTGTGCAGCCATCCAGCGAGACTTGGACAGGTTGGAGAACTGGGCAGGGCAGAACCAAATGAGGATTAACAAGGATAAATGTAGAGTCCTGCATCTAGGTAAGAATAATAAATTACACCAGTACAGACTGGGAGGTTATCTGCTGGAGAGCAGTCTTGTGGAGAAAGACTTGGGAGTCCTGGTGGACAACAAGTTCTCCATGGAGCAGCAATGTGCCCTTGTGGCCAAGAAGGCCCATGGTATCCTAGGGTGTATCAAGAGGAGTGTGTCCAGCAGATCGAAGGAGGTTCTCCTTCCCCTCTACTCTGCACTGGTGAGACTTCACCTGGAGTATTGTGTCCAGTTCTGGGCTCCCCAGTTCAAGAGAGACAGGGATCTGCTTGAGAGAGTGCAACGGAGGGCTACAAGGATGATTAAGGGACTGGAGCACATGCCTTATGAGGAGAGGCTGAGACGCCTGGGGCTCTTTAGTCTGGAAAAGAGAAGACTGAGAGGGGATTTGATAAATGTTTATAAATATATGAGGTCTAAGTGTCAAGAGGAAAGGGACAGCCTCTTCTCACTTGTGCCTTGTGATAGGACTAGGGGGAATGGATATAAGCTGGAGCACAAGAGGTTCCACCTTAACATGAGGAGGAACTTCTTTACAGTAAGGGTCACAGAGCACTGGAACAGGCTGCCCAGAGAGGTTGTGGAGTCTCCTTCTCTGGAGATTTTCAAAACTCGCCTGGATGCGCTCCTGAGTGACCTGTGTTAGGGTAGATTAGGTTGTAGGGTAGATGATTAGGTTGTAGGGTAGATGATTAGGTTGTAGGGTAGCTTATATGATCCTGCCCTGGCAGGGGGGTTGAACTCGAAGATCTCCAAGGTCCCTTTCAACCCCTAACACTCTGTGATTCTGTGAACAGTTACTAGGTTATGGAAGAGAAAACATGATAGTTACCTGAGAAGTTGTTTTAGAAATGGTATTTACTCAAATATTAATTAGCCTACTGTTAGCAAATGATTTCTTGAATATTTACAGTGTTACAAAACCCCATAAAGAGTTCGTGTTTAGCTGCTAGTTGTGTTTGCTATGCAAAATTTTATGCTATATTAAAAGGGAAAGTGCAAGAACATACTATTTCTCTAAGATTAAGTTTCCATATTTTCATAATTTCTTCTTGGATGAAAAATAAACAGCCAGTACAAGAGGCTTTTGGAGGAGTCAAATCACTTCATTTTTAAAATCTTTTTATTTTAATATCCTGGCCAGTTTGCTGTGTAAATGAAAACCACTAATATTTTAAATACATCTTTACATTACTGGTCTAGTTGTCATCTGGTCCTTCCTTACCTTGTCATCTTTGGGTAATGGCAGTGCTTGATACTTCCAGGCCACTTCAAATTGTGTTGATCTTCAAGGAATACAGAAGAATAGGGAGGGATCTGGATGATAGACTATTAGTGGAGAAAAAATTTAGGCCCCACAAAATTTGGTAAATTAGAACGATTCTGTTAATTTTCTGGAAAAAGCATGCTATTTTCACATTATATCAAACAGTCCTATGAAAGATAGTGAAGTGATTTTAGGTACATTTGCAAGTACAACCTTTTTTTTTTTTTTTTTTTTGCCAGCTAGTCTTCTAATCAGTCTAGATAATCTCTGAAGTGAAGCCTAAACCACAGACTATAAGAAAGGTACACTTCTGTTCTTCGTCTGTGCTGAAGTTAGCCTTCCTCTGAAAAGACCAGCATCTTGGAATCTTTAATGATCATTAATAGAAAAAATATTAAGGATACTCTTCATCTTCATGTCGTGACTGCAGTGGAGAAAGGTCAGCCCTGAGCTGTAGAGCTGACACTTCGTATTACACTGTAAACAACTGTATACAGGTTTGCTTAAAAATTGTATTATGTAGTTCGGTACTTGAAGGAAAAAAGTAGTGCCAATAAGAAAAAGGAGACATCAGGTAGCAATTTCTTCTATTTTATTACTGTTATGTATTTCCCCTATGCCCATTTTTCAAATACCACTAGAAGGAAACATAGGTAGAAAAACACTAATGCCATATCCCTTCCAGGTTACACCTAAATATTTTTGAACAAGAGACAAGGGACAAAGAGGGAGGCATCACTGCTTTTCAACAGTGAACTTGATTGAAATGATGCTACCTTGTGTAAAGAGAAGCTCGCCTCACATTTGAGAGACAGTTCTCCTAGAAATATTTCTGGGTAACAGATCATATTAAATTATTTTTGTGTAAACTCTACTTTTGAGGAATTTCAGATGAAGAATTGGACTATATGAAGGATGTTAAGTGTAGGTATGTAGCATAATCTCTTCATAACTGCAAGAAAGAAATGGAAAAAGAATATAAAGAAATAAACAGCAAATAACCTTGCCACCTTCTAGAAGATGGTTAAAGCAAACTTTCTGCCAATATTTCCTGCCAGAATTTGTACAGCCAGTGCAATACCACTAGCTTCAGCAGTGGTGAAATGCTAGTGTTGTCTGAATCATCTAAATTGCTTTGGAGGAGTGATAAGAAACATACTGATTAAGACCTTACTGGATTTCAGCATTGGTATTGCTCTTTTTGTTGGTATTAACAGATCTAACTGGTTGTAGAAAACAATCTGGTGCAGTATTTCAGTGTTAAAGCAATCTTAGACAACAAAAACTGTAGTCTTTAGCTAAGGAGTTTAATGTATCAATCATGCCATCTGGCCAGGAGTCAAAAATAACTGATTTCTAGGTCCTCAGTAGAATCTGTTTCAAAGTACATGTTATTTCATATGGGCTTAGAGGGTGTTCTTGTTTTGTGTCCCCATCCTGTCCCATATCCCCCCCCCCCCCAAAGAAGATGATACAAAGACACACAGGAAAGTCACGAATTTAGGTAGATATCACTTGAGCCACAAGGTAACAGAAAAATAGAAAATGGAATTAATTGAACTGCATGTTAATCTAACTGATGAACTGCTGCTTAACCAACTCGCTTTATGCTGAAGCAAAGCTTTTACTTTTGGGAAGGGGGTGTTTAAACAAAAATAGCAGTCATAGCTATTACCCCGTGTGCTGAGGAAGTTCAGCAGGCATTGAAAAGAAAGATTACAGTTAAAATCATGACAAAGAGCAGATTACATTTCTCAACCTCTATTACTGTAAGAGAAGGATATGTGAAGGGGAACACCAGAATTGAAACCTCTATATTATGGACACTCTGCAGTATGTTGTGTCAGTGGACAGAGCAGGGTCTAAGCAAAATATTGTACATGGCTCATTTCCTGAAGAGCAAAGGATGTGCCTGGGAGGATGTGTGGTATCCATGAGTATCTGAGTATGGTCAGGACAAGAATTTCTAAACAATTTTTCAACACTGGATAACTACAGCTATCTTTATCTTTTTTCATCTGCGTGTCCCCCCCCCCCCCCCCCCCCCCCCAATTAATTTTCAATGAACAAAAATGAGAGTAAAGTTGTAGAAAGCACTGCAATTTCAAAAGTAGGAGGACCTAGTATGGCAGAGGGTGTTTCTTTAGGAGTGAGCAGTCTGACCATCAACACTCATACTTGCTTGATACCTCCTGCAAATGAAAAATAGTCTGAAGAGTCTGACCAGCTGATGAGTAGGCAGAGTGCCACCGGAACACATGGTCATAAGTTTGGGCAGCAAAGAAACCATAAATGAGCACCAAATGTGTTTGCTAGATCCTGGATGGCAGAATGTGGCATCCCAAACAGCTGTTCACATTGAAGTTATGCATCAGTGGACAGGAGAATGTGAAAATGATAATTTTTTTTTTTGGTTTTTTTTTGTTTTTTTGGCAGGGTTGCTTCATAAAATGCCTGTTTATTTGCAGAGAGGTTTTTGGCTCTATTGCATTAATCACAGTGATGTACAGAGGAATATTAGGAAGCCCTAGAGAACCCTTTATTATTTAATCAGACTGAGAAAAATTAGCACATACAGCCAAAATAGTAACAGTTGCCTTTCTGCTGGGAAGCCAGAAATGTACTGGCTGTTGCAAAAGTGATAGCCTTGGTCATAGCCATTTCAGAGCTGCCTCATTTCACTTCTCTAAAACTCTTACATGGCCTACCCAAAGGCTGCAAGCAAAACATCCTTTGGGTCTTCTAATGTGACAGCAAAACAAGGACAATACCTCCTTCCCAGAAATAGTAGGCAATGTCTCTCTAGTGAAAGAAGTAGTACTGACTTCTTCAGACCTTTAAAATGCACTTAAAACTACTATGTGTAAAATTTTTCTTAATCACATTTTCTTGTGTAGCAAAGAGGGTTCTTCAGAACTCTGAGGTGAATCTTTGCTATTCAGTTTGGGGGATTGTTTTTTTAGTTTTTTGTACAAATGGAAGATGACGTATTTTCCAGGAGCTTCGGTCCTCCCTTCTGATTCATAGGGTCCACATTCAAGAGTCAAAGTCCAGCACTGAGGCTTTATAGCCACAGATGACTGAGAAGAAGAGGGATTTCACAGTAGTGTGCTGTAGCATTATGCGTGGAGTAGAAATTGAACCCCAGTGGACCCATCTGTGAGCATCTTAATCTTTCTTTAGGGGATTGTACCACTAAGACACTGAATTCAGAAGGAGAAAACTGAGCCCCAAGTTCTGCTGTCTCATGCCTGTTTTCTTGGCCTAGTACCAATAGTTTCCAATGCATTAAAAATAATAATTTAAAAATGCTTAGCAGCTGTTTGTGTATTAATTCCTAGATGCTTTCATTGCATCAGACAACATGCCCATCAACATCTCCATCCAACGTTGTACTCGTGGCCATCTACTTTGGCTTTCCTGATGGTCCTACTCTCTCCTTCAACCAGGGGAGTCCAGGACAGCTGGAGAGACTGACCAATGGCAAGCAATCTGTGCTAGAGCTCACAGTAGGAAACAGAACAGCTGAGAAGAAATGTGTTAGTTTATGGAAAGAAAGCTGTCTCTATGTGCTTTGGTCTCTTTCGCTACTTCTCCTGTGGCCTTCTTTCACTTTGTCATTTGTAGAAATGCAAGACCTGGTGAGGTAGCGTTGTGCTGGTTTCTGCTGACTCACAGGAGCTTCAGGGAGGGGAACAGTGCTCAATCAAGGATTACTGTAAATTTTATTTTTCCATGCAGACTGAAGGGGAAAAAAAAAAGTCTCATGTAAAAACAGTACCATCTCATTTATATGTGCCCAGTATAGTGCTGCTTAGTTTCAAAAAAATATTTAATTTATTTAAAACTCTTTCAGACACATGAAATAGTATAAGTTATAAACCAGAGAATTTTTTTGTGACCTTTTTTTTTTGTGACTGCATTTAGAACAGAATGTATATCCTGGAAATAATACATCTGGACTCTTCGATTCATGGCAAAAAAGTAGGGTGGGCGGCAGAAAAGGGAAGCAACTCAATCTGGATCTCTTTAAATAATTTTATATTTGTGTACCAAATTGTAGTCATGTATTCTAATGATACACATGTAAATACTTTGAAATCTGTTGACATTTGCAGTACTTATTTTTTGTGCAGTTAAATTTATTTTGTATAGTTAATGGTTTGTATGGTTATCTTTAAAGCAGAATTCCTTAATGTTGTTATAGGAGAAACTTGCCTGGATGAATGCCAAATAAGTAAGCTAACTAGGCCTTCAAAAATATTTCAGTCTGATTGAAAGCAAATTTCTTGATTTGTAAAAAGTCAGAGGCTTACATTGTCATCTAATTGCCCTTACAGTTTCCAAGTATCAGGAGGACTGGGGAAGCTATAAACTTGTGGTTTGCTTTCTGCTAGTAAACTTAGTCAAATAATAAAAAAACAGAGTACATAAATTTATGAATAAATTATTTGAATTCATGTTACTGCTGTTTGCTTAAAACATTATTTTTTAATATAAAATGATTCTTAAACAGAATGTATTTGTCGTGAAATTCCAATGATTGTTATTTTCCTGCAAAAGATAGGGAGTAGAAATAATACCAACTAAAAACTTCTGTTTCACACCATACATTTTAGTAATTGTTGTAAATGTTTCACACCATACATAGTACTAAAGAGTTAAGCCAAGCATTTTCTCTGCAGTCGGGAAACTTTCTAAAGCTATTTGGAAAGACTTGAAACTATCTCATTAATTCATAGCACTCGTTTCAAATAAAAATTCTTGCTATTTTCATTTAGAAAGTTTTCGATCAACACTTTATAGATACAAATTACATTTGTGTAATTCCTTCAGTGAAAAGGCAGATCACATGGCTGGTGGTAACTACACATTATAGCTTTTAAAGAATATTTTGCACCTTTTTTTTCCCAAAGTAAACTGTTATTCTTGGTTTATGTTGTATTTATAGGTTCCCTTGTTGATTAAAAGTGCATAGTTCCTGTTTAATGTCATTTTCTGCAAGCTTTTATATGCTGTTTAGTATTCATATTGTGTGGCAAACACAAAAACAAGCAAACCTTTTTTTCCAATGCTAGTATGCTTTTGTATGCTCCAAGCTTCCCAGGGTATTCGGAAGCCAGAGAAAGAGGCTGAAAGTGTACTGGAGTCAACAGCCTGATAATGATAGACGTCCCTACAGCTCAAGGGTAGCATCCACATATTATCTCCCTTGAAACTTTAATTTCAAGATCTCAAAAATAAATTTCCTTCTTATTTAGCTAGCAATCTACTGTGTTCCTCGAGATAATGTAGTCCATTAGAATTTACATGAGATTGCCACATCTTATATATTTATTTAGAATAGATTTGCACTGTCTGAGCATGGAGATACCTGGTGATTTGTGTTAGTGTTGAATATATTGCTTGTTTCATACGTGTATGTAACAGGTTGGGATTTAGGTCTTAACACATGTTAGAAGTTTACTTATCCAAGTTGTAAGTTCTCTCTGAACTCGAAGAGAGACAAGCACTTGCAGAAGGTAATTGATACCAACTTAACAAATGTGTCAGGTGGCATACTTGATTCAGTCTCTTTCCCCCCACCCCCCTCTCTGTTAACTTCAGGAGTAACTACAAAACTAGCTTTAGAGAATTTAGCATTTGATGTGTATATCATCCATCATTTCTTGAATTATAGTGTTTTGGGATTAACTGAATAAAAATCTTTACTTTTTCCTGAAGTTACATCAGATTTCTACTGTAACTTTTAAGTACTCCTTCCTCCCTTGAGAATCTCCTTTTATTTAAGATTGCCCACCATGCAGGTAATTGGACTATATTTCATTTGATTAGCTTATTCTGGTGTGGACGTATTGACATCAATGACGTTTGCTCAACTATTCAAATTTGCATAATGATGCATATATGATATTTGTAAGGCTATTATGCAATAATAAGCTGTGTATTTCCATAATTATGTCATAAGCAGTTCTGCCATGACTCATGTCAGTGAAGTCAAACAGGAATGACATTACAGTCATAAAAACATGAGAAAAACACTTGTCTGCAATAATATTAGTAAAGACTGTATAGCTTCTGGTGCCCCAAGTGAAACAAGGTCATTACAAACTGTGTAGTTTGTTAGGTGGCTGTATTTCTGGGAGGGTTTAGTAAAGTGGAAGGTTTTGATTGCAACTTTTCTGTAGACACTGCTGGCACAAGGGTTCATCCTTTAGTCAGTGTTATAAAAAACATTAAGGAAAAAAAAATCAGAGGAAGCTGATTGTTTATGTGATAAATTTCCATCAGTCCAGATCATAGTGTCCTGAATTGTTGTGATGAAAAATGATGGGACTGAAAATTCAAATTGAAAAGTGAATTTTTCAGCTGAATTTTATCACTCTGACCGATATGTGCAGTATTACCTGTCTCTCTTCCTCTATCTTTTTGAACCCTTGGCTTCTTTACAGAAGACTCTATTCCTTAGCTCACAGGTTGGCTTTAATGAGACAGATTCGAACGTCAATGCTATTCTTTTTTCTTTTATGGTTTTCTTTTTTGACCTTTGTTATAACCATCAGTGGGAGATTAGTGATGAGTGAAGTATACACATGTACATTTAAAAATACGTTCACATTTTTAAGAACAGAAATGTGGAAGCTCTGCCAGCAGTTAGTTTTTAGGGAGTGAAGCTGAAGGGTGCAGCAAGTTTTTGCTAAGAGTTAAATGAATAATCAGATGACCTACAGTCCTGTTTGCTCTTTCCATGTGGGTAATGCAGACAGTTTATTTCAAATATTGTTACCGTATCACAGTGGTGCCTGTGCAAGTATGTTTTATGATTTGTTTTTCATTTTTCTGTAGTATTTTGGTTATACTTTTTTTTGGTGTTTACCAAGAATAATTATTTGCAGTCCTGAATCAGCAGTATCATTTGCAGATACTAAAAATATTGTGTAATGCAGCAAACTAGAAAATTTGCAGTCAAGTTATCTTAATTCTATGTGTTTGTTTACTTTGCAGTAAATGATTACCCTGGTTTTGAATCTCATGCTTTATTTTAATCCTTAACATATAATTTTTCATTACCAAATGATCATTTAAATATTATAATAATGACATTCTCAGAGTTGTTACCACGAAAATAAAGTATGAGAACTGACTTTTTGATAATGTCAGACTATGTTGATGCTGTTTATGAAAAGGCATGTTACTCTTCAAAGAATTAAATAAGCTTAGTGAAGTCTGCTGTACTTTATTATCAATCACTATAATTGGTTCTCAACAAAGGTGGAGTAAACATACATACTGTATAATATAATAAAAGGATGAGGATAATCCTTTTGAGATTGTAAATGCACATACTTAGAGTTGTCAGTCTTGGACTATCATGAGAATTAACAGATTTCTGTGAGTTCAAATGGGGATTTAATCTGAACAGAAACTATGTCATTCATACAACTGTGTAGATTTTTATCCTATTGTGGTAATTTAGTACTGCATATGAAATTTGCTACACTGAAAAAAGCAATTCAGCCACACACTTTGGTCTCCATTGACTGATTTTTGCCTGTAAGGAGTAAACTGTATATAAAGAAATTACAAATTGAAACTAAGTGCACATCTCTCTCAATCTTCCAATAAAAGCTTTTTGAACCAAGGGCACAGACTGCCTGACCAGTGAGCCGTGTGATAAAGCACAAACAGTGCAGGAAATGAAAACCCTAGGAGTAGCAGATGATGTGGGCAGGAGGCACAGGTATTTCACTCAGCTCTATCTGGTTCACTCCCCAGGCTCTCAAAGAAAACTTAAACATTATTTACTCAACCATGTGCTAGTTAAAACCAATATCTCTAGACCATCTGTTCAGGAAGATGACCTCATGCAACTTTCTGCCCCAGGACTACGTCAGTGTAACTCTGACTAATCAATCTCTGCTGGATTGCACTGTCTTGGAGTTTTCCTTACCTAAAGAAAACAAAAGGGTAGCTTTAGATTTAGCTGGATATTTCAGCATCATTTTGTGAAACAGAGTAAGACCCTTGGTTGTTATAAAGTAGCTTGGCTCTGCTGGATGATGCCAGTTTCTCTGCTATCTGCCAGCTGAAGTGCTAGCTGTGTGTATTTCATACATCAAACCTATAATTATATTGTCTTTCTCTATGAAATGTTTTCCTTTTCAGAGGTACAAGCATTATTTGGGTCTTCAGGCTTTTCTTGTATCTAACTACTCTCACCCAATTACGTATTCATATTAAAATGGAACTGCTTTGGTAAGAAAATATACATTTACTGCACTTTGGTGCAGTAAAATATCTAAAATACTTCCAAACCTTTCACTGTGAAGTGTAGTTGTATGTCATGGACCTTATATGTTAAAGTCGCTCTTGGTTATAACAGAAGGATCTTGCAAATAAATAAATGAAGTACAAATTAGAAAACCAGTTCAGTGTCTCAGCACAGGAGTTTCTGAACTGTGAAGAGTCTTTCAAATCCAGCATGTGGGTGCTTGGTTTCCAGGACTTCAGCATCAAATGGGTGCCTGACAAGCTCGTAGAACTGAGTCAGGAGCTTTAATCAATTCCACCTCATTTATTCAAGGTAGTGTTAGGTATTTAATCTGTATATGTGCTCCATATCCAAACTTAATGAGAATACATTTGTTAATTTTCTTCAGATTTTATATTGTGCTTGTTTAGCCAGATCCAGTTTATATCTGCACACCTCAATCATGCTTTAACAATGAGCAGAATTTGATCCACCGTTCCCCTTGAAATGTTGTGAAAGTCTGGTCAGGCATTCTGGCACTGGCTTTACAGGGCATTTTCACATGTCCCTGTCACTTCTGTTTATTCATTCACACCTTTGCCGCTTTCTGATAGTTCCTGTTTGTTGCCAGGCAACTATAGCTGTATTATGCAGGGTTCTGCAGTACACCCAGAACTAAATTGCAGTGCACCATAAAGCAATAACTGATGTCAGGCTGTACTTTTTTTTTTTTTTAATCAAATCCCACCATACCTTTTCATTCCAGCTGTTTCTAATAAAGTGATGTTCATATGAAGGATGAAAACTTTCCACATACATAGTCAACAGAACAGCAAGGTTGATCAGGAATGCAGTGAAGTAGGGAAAAAAATTGAAAGGCATATTTATGTTTTTTCCTGAATCTTTTGAAGTACCTTTGATATGTGTCTCTTCTGAGGCATCACTGTTGTGATGTGTGTTATCACGCTTCTCAGCTTAAGTATGTTACATCAGATTGCTGCTGAGCATCAGCACTATCCAGAAAAAGGTAGAAATACTAGATGGTTGAATAATCTCTTATTTTTTAGATGGTTGTAAAACCTCCAGGCACAAAGAGACTCTGTGTGTATGTTTTTATAGCACAGTGATATGTGGAGCTGGTGGCTACTGCTGTTCTATCCATTAGAGCTATAAACTTCTTTAATGACTCTGGATAGGGGATTGCAGGGAAAACATTTTGTGTGAGGTCCTAAAAAGTCTCTCTAAAAAGATAAAAAGGGAAGGAAATTTACAGTTGCTGTGAATGAATATATGTCTGATGCTGAGAAGGATAAATCTCACACAAGGGAATTCATTTACATGCTATTAAAGTTGACATGTTAATATCAAAGCATTAAAATATGTAAATAGCATAAGCATGCACAAAATCGTAATTACTGCTTTACATTATCAACTCATTTACTCTTTATGATATTTTATGACTATTCAGCTGTGTCAGCAAGCAATTATAAAACTGTACTACAACTTGATGGCAATGCTTTTCTGCGTATTTCCTTTTCTTGCTAAAAAACCATTCTTCAGTCCTGAAAGAGAATGACGTGGAAAAGACTCATGTTCCTGAACGTCCTTTTTTCATGCACAACATATGCTTTGAGTTTCTAGTGGTTCAGTGGTCGTTCTTTTATCCTGCTAACCAAAAAAAGGCAGATTTATATGCAGGCTAATGATAACTGACATTTCCTATACTATCTGCTAGCGTTACAGTACAGTTTTATTCCATTGCAGGTGTTATAGCATTACAAGATAAGCTAGAGGCATGTGAGCATTGAGAAAAAATGTAACAGTTATTATCATACAAAAAGATGCTTCATTTTATGAAGCGTTGTACCTTTTCAGTCATGTCTTTACAGCAGGGAAGAAATTTGTCATAAAAGCTGTACTTCTCACCTGCAATAAGACAATCTGGTTTTTTTGTTTCCCCCAGTGACTTACAACAGTTATTGAAATCAGACAGCAGTGATGTGGTATTTCTTGATTTCACTAAACATCTCTGAATTTTGATCATGTTTTATTAATCTTAAATAGTTGCTTTAAATTAAAGGTAAATATATTCGGGGATGTAACATTGCTATTGTGACAAGTCTCTTGATTTATGACAAACATCTTCTGTCAGAGCTACTTGAGATGTAGCAGGTTGTGTTATGTCTGTGTCTTTAGTGGTCTTAAAAGTGTTGTTGTGTAGAAATAACTGAATGTTGGGGCAGTTCCTAGGCTGTTTGTGTAGAAAAGATCACTGTTAACAATCAGAGTTTTATATGTTAGAAAACTGGGTGAATCCTTAGTTTGACAAATTTACTTTTAGTGTAATTGGAAAAAAATAGTTTAAAAAAAAAAGGTGTCCTGAAATGATTTTAATTTATTACTTGTTATTACTTGAGGGTTTTTATAAACTGTTCAGTTCCTTTTGCTCTCCTCTAAGCAAACATGAAGGGAGTCAAATTGTGGAGAATTGGGGTTATAATCTGAGCCTGTGCTGGTACTGGAGAACTGATGTGATAGAGAATAAGGGGAGCTAAGAAATTGTCAGAAACAACTTCTGTTAAAGAGGAAGCTAGAGACGAAAGGCTCTCACAAAACTATTTTAAGACAAGGGCGGATGACACAAGATTCAGAATTTAATGAGCCTTAAATGCCATAGAATGTGCCAGATGTACGGTTACAGCATAAAGTCTCTGCATAGTTTCATACCTTCCCAAAACATTTTTTAAAGGCCATTCAAAGCTCACATGCTCAAATTCAGTTACAAGATGCTCAGAAAAAAAGCTCAACCCATTTCAGGTGGTTGCCATCACCTATTCCATGTTAGATTAAATTTTAACTATGAGAGTTTGAAGCTTGGTTTACCGGACACCACAGATCACTTCCACAGAAGCATTGCTTTGCATCCTCATTGCTCGCTTGCATGATACAGGTGGGTGTAACTTCTTAAGGGGCAGCCAGCAGTAGGCTCAGTCCCTGTGCACTGTGCAAACTTGCATCTCCATGCTGTGTCTTGGAAACTTGCTTTCCAACCTGTGACTGCTTCTTGCCAGCGCTTGCTTTCTTTGCTCTTCCTAACTTGCTGGCTTCCTATGTAGAGATTTTGATCAATCACAGTTTCCACTGATGTGCTAGTTTGGTTTCTCTGTATGTATTAGGACCGCGTTCAGATCTCCCCCAAGTAACAGTCTTGCACATAAGGATGAAACTGGCATATAAGAGTTGAGACTGATTTAGAGTGCTTACTGTCAGCTTTGGTAGAGCTTGCATGCTGGTGCAGATGATAGATGCTGCATCCAGATCATTGTTTGGCATCTGGTTATACCTTAGCTCAGTTAACTGGCTGAATTGTTCTTGTTGTATAGGAGACACCAATATCCATCCTGTTTCTGATAGCAGTAATTCAAACTATGTTTATTCCTGTTTTAGATAATCTGAAAATACTGTCTTTGAGGCATATCACATATAAGTGTCTAAAATCATTATCAATGGTAACTTTTCAAAGAATGCTATTTCAATGGGATGAAATTATTCCCTTATAACTATGTTCTGAGTTTGACAAACCATATCTGCTACAATAAGAAAGAAAATAAAATTCAGAAATACTGAATGCCTCTTGTGGTATATTAAAAATATTTTTTATTTTAAAATTCAAATTACTTTTCCATTGAAAATTGACCCAATTTACAGAGTAGGTGTAGGAAAGTGAAAACAAAAAGCCATTTCACTTCAGGGCAAAGAAAAGATTTCTCATAATCAGAATTTAAGTTTCCATTTTGCGATTCAACCACAAAACCAGAATGTACATTATCTGATCAGCTTTTTTATGCTTTTGCTTTTCATATTTTGCCTTGAAGTAATACCCTGATCTGATCTAGTCTAAAAATATGTATTGTAGCCAAATAAAATGATTTCATACCTTTGTGACAGAATATAATAGGGTTCTGCTTTTACTTGCTGTAGACTAAGGGGTTCCTAATTACATCACACTGCTTTACAAAAATATTTTACGGGACAGACTGGCTCAGTGTTGCTGGAGACAGCCTGCTCTGTGGTGTCCCTACTTACGCTGGAAAAAGGAGCTGTGAATGCTCCCTCAGAACCGTATGGCAGGAGCCATGGGGCCTGAGGATGCCCAGTGCCAGCTGGCCATGCCCTGCTGGAGTAATGGACCACTGCTGGTCATCCTGGCTTGCCCTCGGCCTTGCACCAGATCTGTCTTGTGTTTTTCTTTTACGTGTGCAGCAGGGAGAAAATACTTGCCATAGCATCTCTCTCCTTGCTGTATTGCTGTGCATGCTGGGGAGAGTGGAGTACAGTAACTCTGTATATAAATGATGTATAATAGAAATAATGCGGGGTTGTGGATTGCATGATAACTTTTTATACTGTAATTCAGTCATGGAATAGAAGTTTATAAGTAGATTTATAAGAATATCTGTTTCAGCACCCAAAATGAGGGGAAGTCAGTACAAACGTAGAAATCTATTTTGGGGATGGTATAGCTTATGGGCTATACCTTAAATATTATATAGATGTAGTGGTCTTCTACATGCTTCTCAGTTCATGTTTCACACCCTAACAGAAAACTTGTGAAAGTGTGGAGATGAAGAGGGAAAAAAAGTAGTTATGAGATTGAAGGATGGATCATTTTATGTTTTGAATGTGTATTGCCAACTCTACGTACATCAAAAATGGTGAAAACATCAAGAGTGTAAATTAAATACGTGGGAAGAAAAAACTTGGAACATACTGGACAGAATTGCAGAAGAGAAATCAGAAGCCCCTTATTTGCTTATTTTGAAATGGGGAATGCATAGGTTTCTCTACTGTTTGTGTTTTTTTTATCTCCCATCTCCTTTTACTCATGATACACACACAATTTTTTTTTTTAATGGAGAGAAGAAAGGTCTGTGAAAAAAAACCAACAAAACCAAACACAACAACAATAAACAAAAACCCCAACATATTCTTAAGCTAGTTTTGCATGTCTGCACTTTGCTTTTATTTTTGTGGGGGGTCTTGTTTTTCTGTAATAGTAGCCAGGTGGAAGCTGCATGACTTCTGTTATAAACTAATACAAATCAGGTCCTGGAAAATGTCAAAAATCTGGAAATTGGTAAAAAACCACACACATTCTCTCCTTAAATTGTGCAGTTATGAAAACAAGGATTCTTCACAAATGTGTGAATTATGGAAAGGTTTTGAATCTTTACTGTAACTCTTTTGACTCTTCTTACCTCACCTCAAAAATCTAATATTAACAACTACACATCTATGTAAGGTTAGATGTGCAGATGTTAGATATATAGAATAGACTAGAAGAATTATCCAGGGTACATGGAATTTCTCACAAAGTCTCATGTACATCTTATGTTGAACTCTGTCACCTGTTCCAAACTAGAAACCATCTTTCTAAGAGGGCAGATTTGCCCTCTCATTTTGTCCTGCAGCAGGATCCTGAAATTGTGTATATTTGTTAATGGGATATCAGCTGAGTTTGTGAAAAGGGAAAGCAGGTGGTTAGCTGCCCTAACTTTTTTAGTGGTTTATATTTGCAATGCACTCTTCTGACAACAACTAATTAACTACCTCTTTTTGAGATTAGATGAGTCATATTATTTATCTGCAGTAGATACAGACCAGAGAGGAATGGAGAGAGCTGACTAAATGATTCTGAGACCTACACAGTGATTCTGATAAGATAAAGATTAAGTTTTCAAGGACTTTGTCTCCAGTTCTGTGGGAAACTTGAGCACATTCTAAACTTTTAAGTATTTACTTATGTCCTTGCCTGTGCAGCAGGCCATTAAATCCTTTACCTGTGGGTAGTGTGTATCAGATCATAATCATTGCGTTAATAAAAACAAAAAACACACAAACAAAACCAACCCAAAACACAAGAACAACAAACCCAAACAAAACAGGAACCAAAATGAAAACATCCCCATACACCCCCCCAAAAAAAAACTTCTGAAAGAAAGCCCAGGTAAAATCTTCAGGATTGTTGTTGTACTAGGTGTATTTGAAACAAATCCCCTTTGACATGGCTTCTTTTTTTTTTTTTTTTTTTTTTTTTTTTTTTTTTGACTTGATAGAATTTTTGCTTACAAGTCAAAAATAGGTGCACTGTGAACAGCAGTTTAGTCTTTATTTTAAAGAATCTCTCTGTGAACTTACCTGAATTCAGCTCAAAGTCTCGATCTGGATAGAAGGTAACACAAATAAATGCAATTCAATGAAAAAGAAGTGGACCTTTACTAATAAATTAGCATCTTGTCTTGATATTAGTGGCTGAAGTATTGTACATAAGTTAGTACATGATATTTATTGGGAGAAACTTAAAACAATTTTTGTAGCACATAGCTAAATGGTTTCCAGCTATCTGTGCATGACTGGGTTATTGCTTAGATTTTATTTTTATATTTTAGCAGGTAAAATAGAAAAACAGATTATGAGGTTAATTTAATTGAAATTTAATTAAAAAATGAGAATTCATATTTTTCATCTGTGTAACACAAAAAATACCTGATTTTTATTAATGTCTGTTTGTGTTAATCCAAGAAGTGAATTGAAATCTGAATGCTTAGTTCTGTCACAATACATCCTGAGATTTTGAAGGCAATTCTCCATTGGTTTCCTGATATTTATTTAGTGATATAACCATGTGCTTGAGAAGAGTGACAAACACAAGAGGGATTTTAATATTTGTATGGCTTGGGCTTATTATGTGGTGTTTACTTTTTTTATCTTAAGCTCAAGATGCTCAAAAACCCAACTTCTTGCTGTCGTGATTTGAAGTCTTGCCAAAGCTCAGGCATTGGCAGTAGGATACTACCTTGGCTACTTGCAAATGGCTACAGACATTAATCCATTGCCAGAAACATTTTTAAATCTCCTTTCAGATAAAAACAGATCAGGTGATAGAATAATGATGCAGATAAGATATCACCGGGTGAAATATTAATAAAAATTAGGCTGAGTTACTATCCTTAGTTATTATCTATTTATTCTGTGGACAGTTTGTTACTGCAGCAGATATGGGAGGAGTTGACCAAAGCGTGCCTGTGGTGATACTATAGAGATGTACTTTATTCCTTACCGAGTAAAAGATGTGTTTAATCACATTTAACTGCCCAGATTTTTCAGCTCAGTGTAAATAATTATGACTTCATATTCTTCATAATCTTTAGTCTAAGTGGCCCATCAAGTATTTTAGCTGTTGCTGTGGATTATTCTTCAGTTTGTGATCAATTGTGTAACAGATCTTTCCATTTTGATGCATAGGGATTTTTTTGTTTTGTTTTGTTTTTTCCCCCTTAAAATGAAAAAATCTTCCATAAGGTGTAGCCTTAAAATTGTATTCTTCTAATAGTCATCTGGGTCATTCCAATTTGATTAAAAAATGATACCTGCAAACGACTAGTTCAAATACAGTTAAGGATTTCTTTTTTATACGTCTTTTTTAAGCTATAGTATAACATTGTATTTGAGAGGCCTGTGTATGCTTGAATGCTGGTCACAGGCTTCTGATGGCTTTCCACTGTTATTTTGCTCATTCAGTAGTGCATTTATGAATTAGTTGGAATATGCTTTCACTTATAATTTGAGAGATAATTAGGAAAATTCTGTCAAGAATATACATAATAAGCATGGTGTAAGAAAATCAACATGGAATATTGCATCACATTGTTTCATGTCTATTTTGAGAGGTGAGAACCTTACCCTGATGAACATGGTGTTAATGGACACATGAAATCCTTTCTAGTTTATGTCAGAAGAGCTTTAGTTCTTCCAGTGAAGCAAGCTTACCTAAGGTCCAGTTCTATTCTGTGTTCTGTTCCCACCTAAAATTCTTGAAGTGGTGAAGTAAATGCAGACTTAGAGAAATTTTGTAAAAAATTTACTGAAATATGATTTGGAAGTTCCTCACTTTGTTATAAGAGAGTAAAGCTTTATAATCATGAAATCATAATCAGTGTTCATGAAAATTCACACAGACCTGCTGTGTAGTGATTTTATCCTGTTAAGAGTAATGGCAGAAAGCAATTTATAATTTATTTCAGTTCAAAGAGATCTAAGTTACAATTAATATCTTCTGTCTACCCTGAAATATAGAATTTTTATGCCTAAATTACAATTAATATTTTATGTCTATCCTAAAATGTAGAATTTTCTTGCCCTCAAGTATCAGAGTCCATTCAAAACTTTGAATTCCATCAGTGTTCATGAGCAGGATTTGTGATTTACTGACTGTACAGCAGTACTATCAATTCTTTAATATGAGATACAAAAAGCTGTTAAACTTCGTGGGTTTTTAAGCGTGCAAACCTATAGTCACATACAGACTACAAATATTATGGTTTTTTCTTAGTTAATGCAGTAAAAATGCCCAAATACAATTGACTGATTGATTTATTTCAAAAAAACTTGGGACCTGATTGCTCCTAGCCCATATCTAGTTGGACTGTCTGATGCATAAGCATCCACCTGGTTGGTGTTAGGAGCAAAGTCCCAAGCTTCCCTTTTTCCCCGTGTGCATCCCTCCTGAGGCCGAAGAGTGCAAGCCTGATTTCTTGACCCAGCATGGCAAAGGGTTTTCTGATTCTGGGAACCTGCAAACATTTTCAGCATTCTAGTAGAAAGAAACATCTACTTTTGATTGTCCATGACTATAACTAGATCTGAGGATGCTCACATCTTGTAAACAAACCTTTTGTATTTCAGATTTAGTTTAAGGGGGCCATTGGTTGCTGTATCGCTGGAAAAAACCCCAGTTTTTTTAAATCATTGATGCTAGTAGCAGTAGCAACATTTAAGCAGTTAGTTTTAACTTTCCTGTTTTGATGTGGGTCTTAAAACAGCATTCTGTGTGGAAACTGTCTTTACTACTAAATCATTAACTTTTTTATGGTGAAAGACCAAAGTATCTATAAAAACCGTTCATATTAATCAAACTGCAATGATTTCTTTGAATTCTGCATTTGAATAGTCACATTAAATGTTATTATTGCTTGTCATGCTATAATAGACCAAAAAATCTTAATGGGTATGGGCTGTTTTAAAAATTAACCTGGTCAACTCTGTTATCTAAATGTGTAAGGAATCATTTTGTGACAGAAACTTTTTTAAGAGCACACAAGGAATAAAGAAAACCAGAGAATGTTTTTACACTTCACACTTGCTGAATTTTTATATCTCTGCTGGGTCTTTCTTACCTGTCTTTTCAATAGGTCTTTGCTACTTGCAGATTTAGTTAGAATAACTTCTCTAATCATAGATCCATGTACCACTGAACAAGTTGTAAATGACCTGACTAAGTATGCAGCAGGAAAAAAGTCTGGAACTATACACGTAGTTGTGTTTAGTACTCCGCTGGCGTACCGCCTATTGACTCGTGCTGCAAGCAGCTTGCCAGGAGCTCAAGGTGCTGATCCTTTACTAATTTATAGAAAATTTTTCATGCAACTTGTCTCAAATTATTAGTAAAACAAGAAAAATGGTTAAAAATTAAGTAAGTCATGAGAAATTGTGTAACATAAACAGTTAGAAAACATTAAAGTTCTTGAAAGAGAAGAAAAATGTTTTCCTTTGATTTACTACAGAAGCATGAACAGATGTGGTAGTCCTAATGGCCTTCTGTAGAATATAAAAAGTAAAATGCCTTTTCTTCTGATAGTTTTTAAAGTATTGTTAGGGATACCGAGAAGTAGATGACAGAAGAACTTCAGATAGAGGTAGTTTAGAGAACAATTCTAATACAACTATGCATACTGTCTCATGTTTTTTTCAATAAAACTATACTGATTTGATTTATTAATTTTACCTTTGGGGAGTTTATACTCCCCAAAGAAGGATTCATGTTCCTTTGCATTAATGGATGTTTAAACATACAGTATGATATAATCCAAGGGGTACACAATCTGGAGTGTTTTAGGCAAAGTAGCACTGAACAGATGCTCGGATTGTGTCAGACAAAGCAAAGAGAGTGTTTTGAGTCCCAAAAAATGCACTAAGCCTCAGTTTTTCTACCTTATGTCTGGGTCACTCTAGTTACAGGATGTACCTGAGGACTGACAGAATGCACCGTGGAAAGGCCAGATGAAAATCCTTTAAAGAATATTCAGCTAAGAAATCACAATGTCTATAATAATAACAGTAAGGTAGAGGCACAGAAGAGGTAACTGGTGCTTTCTCTTACTATTTTGATGAACTAGGGTTTCAATAACCTATTGCCGCTTTCTTTACCTGGAACTTCTGCTATGAAATAGTGCTGATTATTAACATCATTTAAAAAAAATTATCACCTCGCCTGGGTGCAACTCAAAATGGACCTGCTAGACATTATAATTAGGCAAGCACTTGATCTTACTGCAAAAATGTAGACCAGTTTCTGTCTGAAAGACACTGCACTGCTCTGCTGTTGGTGTCCATGGGCCTCCGTGCAGGTAAGAAACAAGTCTATAGAAATGATTTATCGCTAGTTTCTGTGAAACATTTCTTGAATGATCAGCCTGGGTCCCCTTTGTGGAAATGACACCTTAAGATTTTGGGAACCAAACCTGTTCTTTCAGATTACTCAGTAACATAAGCGAAGCTTCTCTCAGACACCCGACTGTGTAGACATTCTCGGCTTATAGTTTGTCTTTTCGACAGCATCTGATAAGGTCAACATGTTACTTGTGTTTCCTATGTCTCTCAGGTTTCAATTTGTCTTCAGGTCCTCAAATAAGGTATTAATTTTTGTGTGGACTATGCAGCAGAAGCAAATTGCTGTTTGCTTTGGGAGTTTAAAATAGGTGCAGATGTAGACAATAGCAGTAAATATCGTATTGAGGATTTAAATCCCTGGGAATTCTTATCACTCTAGAGACTTCCCTGGACTTTGGTGGCAAAATCCTCAGAGAGATCTCAGTTTCTGACAGTCAGTTTGTGTCCAAAGTATGGAAGCTGTATATCTCTCAGCTCAAACTTTTCCCTGAGCTTCCTTTGACCATGAGTTAAATCTTTCTATTCCTTCTTCCTGCCTATCCTCTCAATCCCCACTATTGTTGCTATTACAGAGTTTAGTAAAAAGTTTCATTATGGTAAAAAAGAAAATTAGAGAAGAAAGGCCTGGCTGAGGTTCTTCTACACACACAGTGTTGTTAGCTGGGAGCAGTATTCAGTGATGGTTTGGCAGCTGAACTACAGTGCTTGGGTGACGGGAGGCTGCCTTCGCTGCGCTACAAAAGGCCATCAGTGAGGGCTAATTTATTTCTTTGTATTTCAAAGCAAATTGTTTGTCTTCAGTGGTGTCCCAGGAATATATATGTTTGTTCACAAAGTATAGCCCTGACACCTTTACCTAGTTAGGTGATGGCTTTGAATGGAATGATACAAAACTGAAACAGAGTAATTTTCAATTTTATTTATTTAACACTCTATGATATTACTCTAGTTGTTCTTTCTATTCCTCTACCACAAGAAAACTGTAGATGGTACTCTACAGGAAACGTAGTGAAAGGGCTTTTATTTTTTGGAAGGCTATAATTCTTCACTTGGTGGTCTGCCTGTTAAAGAATTAGTTTAGAACACAGTTCAAATCAAATGTTAAATTCTGTCTAATGTCATACTTGATTTTGGGACAACCAGTTTCTGCAGTCTAATCTGCTACATTGCACTGGGGAAATATTTTATATGTATTATATATTTTATTATAATTATTCTGCTAAACATAATGGTAAATACAATGTATATTTACAAAAACTGAACAATAAATATGTAGCTGGGTCTGAGCATACAGTGAATCTGCATGTCTTTTACAGGGAATTAAGAACTTGTTCTTTGAACATTCTTACCTGCCTGGATGCAGTGGAGGATCATAGGATAGCAGCAAACCCAAAATAAAAGCTTCTCTAGAGATGCAGGTGAAGGGAGGCTAATGATTCATCACGGTGCTAGTATGGGCACATAATCTCGGCTCAGGTGAAGTGCACGTGCATATGAAACACTCCACAGATACATTTGGAGATGAAGTGATGAATGAAAGATGAATGCTACAGGGAGAGTGCCTTGAAACTTAAAACAAAGAAAGAGATGCAAAGTGATAGCAAACCTCCTCCAAATGTGGCATTGCTACTCTTTTAACTGCATGGTGTGGACAGAGTGGTTTGATCCCAGTCTCAAAAACATTTAGTTAATTTTAAACAATTTTTAGCTCACTTTGCATAAGTGCATATTGCTTGCTGCTGGATGGTCAGCTAGCACTGCATTTTATATGCCTGGTCCTTTGGAGAGTCATCTGTCCTTTTAAATGTAATAAATATAGAATGGACATGGACTACTCTGCCCCCTAAACTTGAAATTTTGCCATATTGCCAATGGTATGATGTTGTGTGCTCTCTCAATCCAGTAAGATACCATCTGGGACACGCTAAGCCAGTTTGTATTCTGACAAGGTAAAAATTTACATGTTTAAATTGGGTGCAGCAACTCAAGAAGACCTTAATTTTAAAGCTTGTTATAGTATTCTACCAAGGAAACAATCTAAAAATTCTAAAGTTCTTTCTTTTCAGATTCCATTGTTTCTTCTGTGGCACCTGCAGCATCCAATCTCATGCTTTCTTTTTAGACACAAGGAATTATGTGGCGTGCAATGCGAAGCAGCATCGTTCATTAGAAGTTTATTTTATTAAATATTTGCTTATGCCAATGATGGACGGTAGGATGTACGGGTAGGTCTGAAAAAAATGACAAGCTGCTTTTCTGGAATTGATTGTGGAGAAAGGAGGAGCAGAGCACAGGAAATTGATGTTGAAAAAGATTGGTATCTAGAATGGTTCATTTCACTGCACATTCTTCTTGTTAGAAGGCTAGATTCCTGGACATTGTCATTTGGGGATGAAAAGTAATTCATAAACACCTAGCAACTACAAGAAGAAAAAGGGATTTTTCCAAGAATTTATTCTCTTTGGTGGTGGTTTACATTGCCAGAATATCTGTATTTAAGTTGTAGTAGTAAATGTTAAAAATATTTATGTTCAAGCTATTCCAGTTTATGCCTTTACTGTCCTGATTTTTTTCTAAACCAAATACATCAATAGTTAATATTCCTAAATGTTTCCACAAAGCCTACAGCCACTTTCAGGGTAAAATTCAGTTGCCTCTGGCTCACGCTGAAGAAGAGCTTCCTTTTGAAATATCTATTCTTAGAAAATAGTGCTATATAGGACGGAGCAATGGAATTGCTATGCATAATGTTAGGGCAGTTTCTCTTTTCCTTTAGGTGATATGACCAGCTGACATTTCAGCACAAGGATCCTTCAGAGCAATGTACAGAATCTGATGTGACAGTGTCTCTGAATCAACCACTGAACTGAAAAAAGGATTCATTATATATACAACATATGTACTAGCCTCTCATGTAATCGGAGAGTTTTCTCAGTCATCTTTCCATATGTAGTTGTCTCTTTTCTCATTTTTATTTTGACTGAACCATACTTAAATGATCACTCTTCACATACACACCCTCCCTCCCCCCCCCCCCCCCCCCCAACCCTCAGTTTGCAGGAATATGCCTCATGCGTTGCCATTTCTGGTCAGATTGTTTCTCTTGCCAGGAGTGTCAGCTGAGGGAATATTGCAAGTGCAGGAGAGCTAGCAGCTCCTGGCTTCTGAGAGGGCGATAGCAGGAAATGTCAATGTCTGTCCTCATCAGTTTGGATTAAAGCTGGATGGAATATTTGGCAAATGTGTTAAAGGCAAATCAGAGCATGTTGGAAAACTGCAGTTTAAACAGTTAAATTGACAAAGGAACTAGTAAGCAAGTTCTTATAAAGAAGACTATTAGACAAACTTTGTTATATGGCTTTGACACCCCACAAAATAAAAATAAGCTATAAACCTTTTTGGTTGGTTGGTTGGTTTTTTTGTGAAAATGCATTTCACCTAATGTTCCTGAAAACTGGTAATGAAAGGAAGTAATCTGGGTGCTGAAGGCCAAAATTTCAATGTATAGGGTTGAGACAATTCTCCACAAGAACTTCTCCTGTTGCTAGCTTGAGCGTGGTTTGTTATTTCCAAATTCCTCTGTGGTTTATTCAAGAAACTTGATGGTTTCATCTGCTTTCTTAGGGCAAATAATGTCCTTTCTGACTGGTAGAAAAGAGGCAAGGTAAAAAAAAAAGGGCAGAAAAGAGGCAAGCCAGCATAACTTAGTGAAAAGCATGGATTTCCCCCTTTCTAGTTTGAAAACTTTCATTCTGGTCAACACTGTAGTATGTGGGTGAGAAAGGGCCCTTCAGTGAGTGGAGATCTCCCTTTTCATCTGTGAAGTGAGTGTGCAAGATAGGTACACCAAAACAGCACACCAGTGACTTCAAGTGACAGTCTCTGTAGGAGAACTTACAACTGCTGTGACCTTCTAGTCAGCTCCAAAGGGGTCACAGATTCACTTTGATTACAGTGTTATTCATTTCCCATGTTAAATAATTTATATGTTATTTATGAGTTGCATTGTAATAAAGCCATAGATTTTTTGATCTTTAAGGTGGGTGTTGCTGCCTTTTGTAGCAGTAGAAAGTCTGAAAGTCATAAATGATTACTAGTCTTAACAATACTTTACTGTACAGATGTTTTACAATAAACCAAGGGGACAGGGGATTCTGTAAATTTAATGACATATCACTTAAAACATCATATAATTACAAGGTGTATGTTGGAATAAAATTATACCTTTGCAGGTTAAGTAAAGAATCACTAATAAAATTGTAACAGACATACATTATACATCATGGGGTTCATAATGAATAATTGCTGGGTTATTAGTGCTTAACAGATTAAGGGTACTTCCATTTATTACTGTGCTCCACTAAGGATGAGCATTAATTTTTTTTTTTCAAAGCAAATTCACTGGAAACAGACAGTTTAAAATTTATGCTTGTAATGATCGCTACATGGTCCATTAAGACCACCTCTAAGTGAGCTTAATTTGTAGCAGATAAATGTACATGTCTACATATTTTTCAACATAGTTTATGGTGCATCCTGCACAGCTGTGCCCAACTGATTAAATTCTCACAAAATTTAAATAGGAAACCCATTACATAGACAATATTATATCCATTTATCATATGCACATTTTCAATTTAACTCTCTCAGCCTTTGTGCGGGATGTGTTCACTAATTCATTAACTATGTATAGCGAGGCCATTTTCTCTTCTAGTGTGGTTTGCCCTTTTGTTTGCTGGGTTTGTTTGATTCCTACTTTTTTTAGTTCTATCACCCAACAATTAAGAACTTCAGCAAACTGAACATCATCTACAATTATCTTAGTAATTATCCCATAAGAGCTGCTTACAATCCTAGAGCTCTTCCCTAGGGGAAAGAATCAGGGCTATAACCAGTATAGAGGGTAAAGTGGTTGATACAAATACCCTCATTTGCCTTCCAGAATGTGTTCTGGACTCTGGATTTGGTGCTGGCAGATAGACGTGCTGGATGCTGAGAAAGGTTGGATTACAGCTATTTCTTCCCTTTCTTCAGTGTTTCCCATTGGTTAGCTCTGGACATTTTCTGATTTTGTGAAAATGCTTCCTAGGATCCCATTCTGAGCTGCCCAGCTTTATCTTTGCTTTAGGTATTTTGAGTCTCATAAACAATAGTCGCAGATTCTAGAAATAGGATTAGAAGCATTCATCCAATTTTAGAGATTAAATTTAGCTGCTCTGAATTATCCCTCTTACTGTCATTGACTGTGGAGTAGATTAAAGCTGTTAACTTCACACATCCTGAGCCCTATGTAAAAAAGATGGTATGAATTTCCTGTCAGCCAAATACTGCTCTACTTGATTCAAGGCCATAGATCTTTCTTTGGATCTAGTGCTATGGTAAAAGTCTTGATCGTTATATTCTGTAGTCTGCTAGGGTGAGCCTCTGCAACTGTGCGCACTTGTACTAGCTCAGTAGAGCCTGTGCTAACAGAACACTGCAAAATAAGGGTCAACTTCGGTTGAATATCTTTGCTTATCTTAGATAAATAAAAGGGAAACAAGATTTTAAAGGAACAAGAGTAACTAATTATAGTTCATTCATTTTCACATTCCCCTAATTAAATGCCAGAGACAGATTCTGTACTCTTCTACAAACTGAACATCCAGAGCCACAAGAACTGTTGACCTCCAGAATATTCCAGAATTAAAGATTTCCTATGACAAGAAATGACTGTTTAAATAGTAGTTCACTGAAGTTCTTAGAAGATGAGAGAAATGCTTAGGAACACACATAGTCAAACCATGGAAAAATTGTCCTGGATATTCATTTCAGTTCAAGCATCCAACAGGAGTAGACTGACTGAACTGGACAGTTCTTGAACACCCCATAGATGAGGTCACGGTATTTAAAGACCTCTGTGAGAATTTAAACATCAGGACCTGTGTCCCAGGTCACTCAGAGACATCTCTTTCAGTGTTCATTTTTCTAGTGATCACTGCCCGTAGGTATCAGACGCGACTAGTTGTGTCCAGGGTCTGGACAGTTGGTGGGTTCTTCAAAGCATGAAAACAAGTTTCTGTCATCACAAGTGTGAAAATAATATTACAACTGCATGTGATGATATCTCTAGATTTCAGGGAGAGTCTGTTTCAGTGGATAAAGAATTATAAAGTAATGGTAAAGTCTCAACCCTTGATAAGCACTCTCATAGTTTTGTTTTCTTTCACAAGTGGTATACTGTTCACTAGGAATATCGGTAGCTATCCAGTATCTGATGATGGTGGTTTTTTGTGGGGTTTTTTTGGTGTTTTGTTTATTTGGTTTGGGTTTTTTCCATGGAAGCACATAACAGTATCTTTCAGCTATGCACAAGTTTTTGGAGTCTTGCTTGTGATACCAAGAAATTGTTGACTGTGGAATTCTAGTGTATATACAGTCACCCGCTTCATCTACATAAAACTAGTGTTTGTGCTGGTGATTGAACTGCTCTTTGTATGTTTAGTGGTTAAACATTTTAACAGAAGTGTTTATTTAAAAAGGCATAACAGTGCAAATGTAGGAACCTGAGGAGGTTTGTGTCACAATCTGTTATCTTGAAACCTTACCAAGGCAAACTTACTTCAGGGGAGTCTGTTTTATTTTGCTGCTGGCAGCAAAATGATTAGTTGCATAATAATCTTATAGAGAGCTAGTTGACGATTAAAAAACATAGACTGCTCCCTGTGTCACGCTTCAAGAGGAAGATTCCTCACATAGTTTAATTTTTGAAGAATAGCTAATGCATTAATACATTGTTGTTAAATAATCATGACATTTTAAATGATGAATTTAGCTAATTATAGGTATTTAGGGGTCCATTACCTCCTCAGTTTCAGGTTAACTTTTTAAAATAAATAGACGTATGAAAGAGATACAGTAGCTACTTACCAGAAAACAGAAGGCTATATAATCACTTGTGGAATATTTCCAGAGCAGTGGAAGAATAATTGATAACTGGGCTACTAGAAAGAAAATGACCCATAATCCATTTAGGGTTTTGAAAGCAATAATATTTTGGGTCCAAATTATATTAAATACTTAAACATTTCAGTTCTTGGGTGCTTGGGTGAACTGTAGCCCCTGTTCCATCTTACCTCAACCTTTACAGCTTAAATAAATTTATCAAAGCAAGGGAAATTCAGAACGCAGTTTAAGGTGGACCTATAGTCCCAGCAGAGTCAGAGGCAGGATCTTACCTTAAAGCTGAACTAAATAATTCAAGCAAATCCAGTGAACAAAACTAAATTTATGTAAAAATGAAAATAAATACGGAAAATATTTTCTGCATGAGAAAGGAACAAATGCGGTTAATGGTAGTTCCTAACTTGAATTTTTTTTCAAGTGATGTCTTTGTCATGCTCCAAGTGATAGCAAATTAAAATATGTTCACGACAGGGGATGACCTTTGTAAAAATACAATTTTTTTAATTGAGTTGACTTGCAATTGGAAAGCATCTTCATGTTTAACCAAAAAATAAATCTTCAAATATATAAATATAACACCACTCCTACTGAAAAGTTTTGTCAAACTATGATTAAGACACTTTGGGATTTCAGTCCTTCTGCTGTACTTTATGCTGTGTTTTACATCTTACTGCATTAACTGGCAGTGTTATAAGCTGTATTCTTTTTTTGTGCTCCCTTATGTTTCATATGACTTCTGATTTATTTTTCTACAATATTTCTTTTCCTCTCAAAGTATACTGCTATTTTTTTAACCCATAACTATTACATGGTATGCCGAAACATTTGAAGTACCACTTAATATGGAGGAAATATGAACTGTTCTCACATATCTCTGTAATGTGATATTAAACAGATTTAACACAAATTTAATACAAACATAATAAAAACAACTTCCTCTAAGTTTAATAGATTTAATTACCTTTTGAACCTATATTATTCTTACTTAGCTTTAAAAAAACCACCATCTTTTCTGTGTTGGTAAACTTTTCCTCATCCTTCTTCAGAATCCTTTTAGAAAATGTTTATTTTTTTAAATGAAAGTTTAATGACTCTATCTTCTTTAATTCATTTGTTTCTGAATCATTGTCTCTAATAGTATGTGCATGGTAGAATTAGTGAGCTGCTTGGAGTGGGTACCCAAGTCTGATTTATTTTTAGGTGCTCTACAGCAGTAGTGTGCCTGCTGTTTTGAACTCCGTTTTGGCTGCATGTAAAAATCACAATGCAGAAAGTACTTGAGATATTTAGTGTGCATAAACACAATGTAGAAACAGAGCTGAAGAAGGTGCTCCATAATACCCTCCTTGCTGAGCAGGGAGCTGTCGAAGTTGGAACGATTTTGTTATTTTGCCTTGCTCTGGTGTGTGAGTTAGTGAGGAGAATGAAAAAGTGGTGGAGTGATACAGAAGGAAAATACTTACAGGTCCTAAACTTGCAAATTCTTTGTACTAAAAATACACCTTTGTGTTTAAGCTCTGTGTCTAAGATTGTCCTTTGCATTTTCTAATTTTCAGCTTCCATTTCCTAGTTTTCAATGACTACTTACCGTGGTAGGTTGTGGACTTACAGTCTAGTACTTATGCACCCGAACAGCTTCTGGACAATTGTCAGCTGCTGGGTATTCTGAATAACTTCATCAGTGCAATGAAGCAATGTGGATGAGCTGGTATTGGTTGTTTCAGTGGTGCAGGCACATTCTCAGAGTCAAAAAACGTTCCCCGCTGAAGTCCCTTGTGGCCAGTGTCATCATCTAAAAGTCTTCTCAGGAGAAGCATATTCTTATCAAGGCCCCTTTGGTGACATGAGCAATTTTTTCTGCTATGTGTCTAATCATTTGAATTATCCTTTAAGGATATGCTTTGGGCTGAAATCCTGTTTGCACTATTAACTTTTATTCTGTAATAACTCATTTAAGAACATCATCTAAATACGCTTTTTATTAATGTTTTGTTCAAAAATAATAAATTCTGTTCCTGTTAAAGCAGAATTTTGCAGCCTCTGCAATGTAACCTTGACATTTCAAAACTCTTTTTAAAGATCTTACAGAGCCTTCTGATAGACTGAAGATGTTTTATCAAAGTATACGTTTGGAGGAACCACTAGTTTGGGTTTTTTGTTTGTTTTTTTTTTTCAGATGCTGATATCTTAATTCTACATGCATTTCAGATTTGAAATATATATAAACGTATCATAAATATGTAGTATGTTTATATACTTCAGGAACGTAAATAGCTCACAAAACCTGATTAGTTTTTTCTCTGAATTCTACCTGGATTATTTCAGTTATGTGGGTTTGAATCCATTGTTTTCTCTGATTAATTTTGCAGTATAAGTATTGAACTCTAATGCAGTTTGTCTGAATAAAGCAGTATGTTTAGAAGTGGGAGGTCATGGATGCTTCTTAGTTAGGCCCTACACCAACATAATTGAAAGAAAAGGCGTAGTCACGTGTGCCTGAAGACAACCTGAGAAGATTGTGGATTTCTCATTTTGCTCCCCATCATAGCACACGTACTATTTTGCGAGTGGCTGATGGAGAGGCTATCACCAGTATTGCTGCTGTCACCAGTATTGCTGCTGCCTCTAGGTCTGGTTACAGCTTAAGTTTTTATGGTCTGTGTCATTAAGGAAAACTGAAAAGGTTTTCATACATACTGAATAAGGATTTCCAAGAATTAAGCAGGAGCTCTAATCTGACTCCTTAAAACGCTCTTGAATTTCAGCCTTTGTTTAGAACATAAAAGTTTTTGGTCCAGTAGGAAAGAAAAATTCCACCTATTTTGTGTATGCATGTCAGGTGGAACCCAAGATAACACAAAGTTGATGAGAGCACCTGGAATTTTATGAAATAGTCCAAATAAAATTGTGCTGACATATGAACTTCAATGTTAGCCCCTGGACAGCATCAGTCCTTCAGTTCAGTACTTCTTTAATCATAGTGCCTGTGGGACTGTGTGAAGAGGAGGCATTTTCCTCAATTCACTCAATAGGTATATGCAAAGTGTTTGTAACTGCACTACCAAACACAAATTTATCTTGTTATAACACCTTCCTTGAGCAGTCATGGAGTCCTACTGCAACAGATCATCTGACTCAAAGCTTAACACTGTGCTTCTACTGTTGTAGCCAAGATGTTGCTATGAAAACTATTGGAAAGTACTTATCTGGAATTATTGAAGGACTTGACCTTCTTCTGTGAAGTATTAGTGACATTATTGAGTTCTCTTTTAATAGTGTTTTTGTTATCTCTGCCCTTGTAAGTCTGTTCTTCCAAATGTTATAGCTTATTAGTTTATATGCTATTTTCATTGCAATTATAGCTAGTACGGGAATGTTTTGTTACCTTTTTAACATGTTGTCACCATGCTTCATTTTTAGATCCTTATTGCTCCTTATTAGAGGTTATTTAAGCTCTCAGCTCTAACTGGATAATGAAGCATGCTTATGATATAAACTAGCAAAAGTTTACATAAATATTTTTTTTTTGCACTGGTGACAGTGTTGTGTTTTATTTGTTGGGATTTTTTTTTTGTGTGTGTGTGTTATCTCTTAAGTTAGCTAAATGTGGTAGAATTGTACATAAACATCACAGAGCTGATACAGCCCCTGCTGGAATGACTTCATGAGCGTGCCAGAATGTGCAAGATCTCTGCATGCTTCACCTAACCTCCAGTATGGTGCCACCTTCTTCTGCTCTGTTTTCTTCCACTGACACAGATCAAATAGAATGGGATGCAGTGTGTGAGATGAATAGTATTAATGTAGCCCAGAGAGTATTATGCTAAACAAAGGTGTGGTTTGCCTCTGTTATTTCAATTATCATTCTGCCTGTGTTTTGTTTGGTGGTTATGTGGCCTCAGTGTGTGTTACCCAAGCATGTAATAATTTGGAGTGTATTTATTACTTCTCACAGCAGTCTTGCAACATAAAGAAGTATTACTGTTATTATTTATTATTGTCATTAGTTGTAGAGGTTTGAGGCACACAACAGACTACAGAGATACTCCAATTAATGAAGACCATGCTAAGATGAGAAGTGGGAACAGCATGTTTGTGGTGGCACAGCTATGACTGAGTTGATAATCCATGTGTCTCAAGAGTAGCTATGAATGTGGATGTAGCACCAGATAAGCCTGGTATTGCCTGAGGAGCACTTAGGGGATAGACTTTGTAACCTGCACAGTCTGTGCTGTGTACTGTAGAAGCATTACCTTAAAGCATCAGTAGTATAAACTTTTGTGTTCTGTGGCATCTAAGTCACAAATCTGGATTTTGAAATTGAATCCATGTCTCCTGAGTCATGCCTTGACTTCCTAGACCATTCTTCTTTTCATTTCTACATGCAAGCTAATTTCAGTTTTGGTTTTCATCTATCAGAGATTTATAAACTTTTAAGGTCCCTGTTCAAACTCTGTCCCTTCTCTAATTACACACATTTCTTATCTTACATATTTTGGGAATTTACTTTTCCATTACAGAATTAGAGGGTGGATACTGTGCTGCTTCCTAAACCAACTCAGTGCTGAAGTGTATTGGCAGAACAGAAATCCACTTCTTGAAGGATCAGCCTCTGATCAGTTTGTTTCACATTTCTATCTGCTGCTAGTAAACCAGAAAAGACTACGATATTTTTGAGTGGAGGATAGTGCCATGGCAGAGATGCAGAACTGTCTTTTGCGGATTTGCTGTACATCGTTCCACATGATGCCAGTCCCCAACAGTGGTACCCTTTGGCCTTAAAAAGCTGGGAAGATCCACACATTATTTCTGCCCGTTTATTTACAATGATTATATTAAGGAACTCCCCAGTGTTCTTCATCTCTGCGTTCAGGAGCAAGTTGCTACTACAGCTATGGACTGAATTGTGTGATTGCTGGCATGTATTTTTTTTTTCTGAAGGGAAATCAGCAAAATAGCCAGGGACAGAGGAACTGTAATTCCAAAAGGTTTTACTGAGAAGGTCCACGTAAAGCATGGAAATGAGTTGGTAGATCTTACCTGCTGTCTTATGGGTAGGTAGAGCAGTCACATTTAATTGAAATAAGTTCAACTGGCCAGAAGGTATACTAACCTGTGCAAAATATTGACAAGTAAGCTAGCATATACAGGTACTTACAGGGCTTCAAATGGTTCTTCAGTTTTTTTAGTCTGAGAAAGACATATGGATTAAAATTATATACCCAATATATACTTTAATGGTTGGACACGATGATCCCTAGGGTCTTTTCCAACCTAAATGATTCTGTAATTACAAGAGACAGAGGCCAGAGTATATGGTTTCAGAGCATTCTAGAACAATCTGTAATAGAAAATACTCCTTGTATATTATTCCATGGTATTTAATTAAAAAAAAAAAACAACCCCACACTACTATAGTGGTAGTTTTATTAATGTTTTAGGACAGTTAGAATGTTTTTTGAATATTATAGCATTTAAATTTTAAAGTAATTCCAATAAAAACTTATTACTATCACTCTGAATCAATTCTATCTGATTTTCCTAAGAACTAGAGGCCAGACTATGCTTTTTCTGTTATTGTCAAAGAGGTCAGTGGATGTCCTCTTACATGGCTACAACCAATCTGTGGCCATTTAGTTCTGCAAGCAGCAGTAAAAAGTACTGAGCTCTGGAAAGTATGTATTTGCAGCAGGAGTAGTTGATTTTTCTTTTAATTTGGATCTATAGACTATTGTTATTAGTATTGTTTCCTTTTTCATTGCATCCTTGAGAATGGGTGTTTACAGATACACTATTACTAGAGCTACTTATTGTAATATGCTTTTTGAGTCAAGTCAGGCAGCCTCTGCAAATTGTTGTACAGAGACACTCTGTGAGGTGATATACAATGTCATTTAAGCCATGCTCATAAAGACCTGATTTTTCAGATGCTCAGTGCATTACAGTAAGTTTTGGGTTGGGCTAAATTGCATTATTGATTTTTTTTTTTTTTTTGTAATTAGGTTTTAATGAATTGTATTCACTGAACTGTACGTTTGTCAAGGGACTTCACAGATTGGATTGTGATAATTTACTTTATTTTTATTGTGTCTAACAGTACAGAACTCCTGGAAGTCTTTTCTAGATATCGGTAACTTTGAGTTTCGTGTTAGCTCCTTTAAAGTCCAGCACCTACTTTTGTGTAGTATATCATTAATAAAATATTCAAGATTGTAGGAATTTGACTTGCCTAAAGCTGTTGAAATAATCTAGCTCTTAGAAATTTCTGTGTTCTTAACATTTGCTCCCCTGTACCATCTAGTCAGTAAGGGTTTAGTTGGACTTTGCTCCTTTATGGTTGCTCATGTATGTATTAATCTTTATCACTGGGCACTGTAAAGATGCTTTTCCTTGTTGATGCTTAATCAAATATGGCAGCAGATATTTCACTGCTCTGATTTAGTAACATGCACCATGTTCTTTTTCCTGAGCTTTTCTTAGTCTGTTTTATTAAATTATGTGCTTTAGAAGGAGAAACTCATGTTTTACACCAACCCCAAAATACTGATTAAGTGCTGCTTATGTAGCTTAGTTTACTCTTGAGGGGCCAGGGTACCTGCTGTAACTTGGTAATTATGACTGCATTTCATTCTTCTAATGGAAAAATCACATCTTTTCCTGAAATAGTTAAGTAGTTTAGAAGTCCCTCTCTTTAATGATTTCTGTATCTGTGCATAAGCTTTTCCTTTCTCATCAGCTTTTCTAATATACTGGACTTTCCACTGTGCGGGACAGCAATCATGAATAATTTTTGCTGAGTGGTGTCCTGGGTCAGCATCATTTTTTTTCTGAGCTGGAGAGCAAGTCTGGCCCTTGGTCAGTAACCCCTTCAAGGCAGGACAACAGCCACCTTTCACAGAGCCTGCCTTTGAAGGGGAGGTACTGAACACTTCAAGCTGCACTTGAGTGGGCCTTGTCTTTCTTAATGTGATTACAGCTGATCCCAACAGCAGATTAACTTGTTCTTCCAACTACAACAGTCCCCCTGGTTTCTGCCTTTAAGAGACAGCAGTTTTTAATGAATACATATATGTTTAGTTACGGGGCTATGGGCCATCTCAAAGCAGTGGTGGAGTCCTCTTGGGAGTCTTTCCAGACCAGAAGCAGCCCATCAGTGTTAGAAAAGTATGAACCAAAACTAATGCATCCCAGAGAGATGGAACATGTTAGCTTGTTGTAGCTCCATAGCTTTTGGATATAAACTTCTGGATATAAACTGGTTTGTAATAGAAAAAAGTGTATAACTACCTGCAAGTGGCTGGATAGAGGTACATTCATGTTTTCTTTGATAGTGACCTTCTATATGACCTTGAGTAAATTAAGTCACCTACTCTTTCTTTGCTTCTTCTCTTCCTACATATCTTTATTCTACCTTTTATATTCAATCTGTAATATTTCAGCCTTTCATATCAAAAGAGTAAATATTTCCTAATATATATTACCATTTTTGTCATTGACCATTGCAACAATTAATTCTAGCATCTGTTTTGTGCTGTGTGATTTGCACTTGCTTAGGTACAAATCAGTCAGTTCAGATACAAAAACATGCACAGTAATTCTAGCTAGCCTTAATTTATCATTTAATTTCAGTGAACATGTTCATGTAGAGGATTTGTATCTTTCAAACTAAATATCAGACATAAGTTCCTTGTTAGAGTTAACCAGCAGCCTGGTGTATTTATGCTACTCTCTCAGCTGTGAATCTGTTGTCTCCTCCAGACCTATTTGGGCAGTGAAAAAAACCCGCAGAGCTATTACAGCTGTGCCTACAAACTGCTTCTAAATTTGTGCATGGCCATTTCCACATAGAAATATGCACTTTGCACACGTGGCTGTGCTGCTTAGTGCCAACAGGTTTCTGGTGTGAATACACCTGTGTGTAAGACTTTATTTTAAATTTGGTCATGCAGACCTTTGCTTTTTAGGTTAGTTGTTTTTTTTTTCCCCTTGGACAAAAATTTGCATATGCATGTATTTGCCTGTTTTATGTGTATTTTTAGAAGGGGTGGCTGTAAATGAATTTACAGAATGGTAAAATACAGCTTTGGTATATCCAAGTATGTGACTTATGTAAAGATAAATAAGGGTATGTGTTTGAAAGTAACAAACTCAAGGTCTGGCTAAAATGTGGAAAATATTTTTCTTTAGATTACAGCTGGTTTTATTATTATTACTATGAGAATATTTAATACTGGTAATCATTTTCTGTCTTTCTGGCTATGAAATAGTTTACTGATAATATTGTTTGTAATCATAGTGTAAAAAGCAGTTGTGCAAAATAGTGACAAGCTTTTTATTTGTTGAGATTTTGCTAGTTATTTACAAGCAGTGCTGTAGCAATTTTTTTTTTTTCCTTTAGAGCATTTTAGTACATTAGTAATGGTATGTATGAGTCTCTGGGGCAAGACGTAGAGAGAGGAAATATATGGAGGAAAAAGCAGGTGTTTCCAGATTAGCTGCTTCCTTCTTGTTTCCTCTTAGAAATATATATTCCCTTTGTAGTAAGTCTCATTTACAGATTCCATTCCCTGTGATGGACTCCTTCGGTTTAAATCCATGCTGTCTAGCAGGGCAATACCAATTAGATAAAGTAAGGTGAATGGAATATTTAGGGAAATAAATATTACACATAAGCAACTCGTTCTCCTCACTCGCACTGAATGAATTTCCAAACAGGCTAACTTGAGTTTGTATACATACATAAATACATATACACATACTTTTTAACTCTTCTTTCTGAAAACTAAGTCTGGTGTCTTCAAATGAAGTGAAACACATCAGAACGAATTTGAGCAGAGGATGAAAGTGGTAGGAAAACAATGCAACTTAGAATTAAAAAAGTTCTAAATAAATGAGATTTACTTACATCATTATCTTGCCTGCCCATGTGTCAAGACAGAATAGTTCTTTTCAGCAAATTTCCAAGTGTGCTATCCATTTTAAGGTACCTTAGATGATGGTTTCACAAACTCCCTTAGAAGATTATTTTGATGTCAGATACATTTAACTATATCTAACTAACTACATTTCCTTTCCAAGTTCAGCCTTTGCTCTGTTTCATCCTATTATTCCTAGCCCTTGGGCTACATTAAACATTTTTTTCCTGTTCTTGGTATGTATATCTTCCAGACACTTTAAGGATGCTTATCATTGATCCCTTAGAAATAGTTAATGAGAGAAAAAACTGCTTTGGTAGCACAAGATGCAGGGGATACACCCTTACTTAAGTTCTGGATATAGCTTTCTTAAACTACACCACAGTATTTTGCAAAATATGAAAGGAAATACAGATTATTATTTTTTCCCTTAATTCTTGAGTTAAAGTGGATTTTTTTTTTTTTCATTTATTTGATCTTTTCAGTTAAGTTGTGTTACAATGGCTGGGTAAGACTGAGGACTTTAAATCATCCGAAATGTAAAACTTGTCCTGCTTGGGAGGTTACATACCTTGTTAACTAATTATTTCTGATTGAAATAAGGGGACCAGGTCCACCTCATTCCCAAGTAGAAGATACTGAAGATTCTGAAATGGTTTTCTATGAGAAGTGCTGCAGTTACTTACAGCACACATGTACTACTTTGTCAAATGTATAATTGTTTCCTGCCATCAGTGATTTTTCTTTTTCTCTTGTTCTACCTTCTAGTTATGAGTGTTGCTGTTTGTCTTGGAACTGTGTATTTTCCATCAAAGAAGGGCCTGCTTTGTCAAGGTAAGGAAACAAAACCATGTTAGATTGCAAATGTTCTTGTGGTAAGATGTTGCTTTTCTCTTTGAAACTGTGGTGCAGTTGTCTGCTTCTGTGTGTATGCTCCGAGGTGATCACCTATACCCAAGGAATTAAGCTAAAGAGTGAAAAAGACAGCAAACAACGCTGGTTGCCTACAAAACTAGCTTCATAAAGGAAGTGTATCAGAGCTATCAGCAAATATCTCTCCCAGGTTGTACAAAATGAACATTCAGATAAATAAATTTGTATGGTTTTCTGAACTAATGTTAGATAATGTTATAAATAGCACAGAAGCTGAGCCCTGATGATTTTATGTATAAACACTGTTAAAGATATATCTTCCTCATTTCTCATGTCTCCTTCAGTTCTAATTCTGAATACTCCTGTTTTGCTTCTGAAACATTCTCTTCCATTCTTCTTTAAGCCATAAACTGGGATGTTGTCATACTGTCAAAATACAGACTGGTAATGAAAAAAAGAATTGAAGTTGTTTGAATAAGGCTAAGCAAATATCATCCTGTCTGTGATTAGCTTAGGAGTTTCTCTTTCTAAATGCCTGTTTGATCATTAGTGATGCTTTTTGTATGTATTCTCTATAGTTATTAATACTGAACATATAATAGCCACCATTAAATCTGAAACTGTATTCATTAGCTCTCAAGGGGTCAGTTCTGGTTCAGGCCATTACTGGCTCATAAATAGGCTTTGTTGCCTTGAACTCGCTAAAATTGGTTTGTGCCATTTGAAAAGGTCACATGGTGACAGGGCTTAAAGGAGCCCTTTCCACCTCTTAGTTCCTACCAGTTGGGTTTCCAGCACAGTAGACATGGCCACCTTTCAGTTCCTTAAATGTGGCATAGGGATTAGAGGAACCAGAGAGAAGTTGCAATGCTGTTACTGTAGAACGATTAATGGCAATGCTATGGCATAGCAGGAGAAGAGGCTGAAGCATGCTTAGGGGGTATCTCCTGAAGCATACACATCTACATAAAGAGGATACAGAAATTGCAATTAACTGTTAAAGGGAAATCTGGGTAATAGGGTTCATTAGACAGTTTCCAGATACTGCTGGTAGGAATAACAAACTTCTATGCCTGAGAATATATCAGGAGGATATTTTAATTAGTGTTGGCCCTGAGAGAAACGGTGTCTTGAGAGAAGTGGTCATGATGAAATGCTGTGAATAATAAAACAGGGGAAGAAGAGAAGTAAATAGAGGGTTGAGAGGCTGTGACATAAAACTAGATTTTAACAGATGTGAAGAGTGATCTTGAAGAGGTCTCCTGTAGATGAGTAATATCCTAAACTTGCTACTAGTAGTGCTTATTTTAATGCTTAGTTCTGTTTCAGGTTTCAGTGAAGACTTCTGTTGCTATCTGAGAGAAAATAATTGGTGACTGTTGTGGTGGGAGTTCTTCACTCCTGAAGTCAACATACAATACTAAACACGTTTACTGCCCTTCTGTAAGAAAAAAAACCTGTTTCCTTTTTGATACTCTTAACTGTTCTCATTATATGGTGATAACTCATGCAGTCACAAGAAAGAGTTAAGGAAATGACTCGAGTTTTGCCTTTTTAGCAAAAAGAACGTAACAGCATAAAAAGTTTAGAAAAACATAATCTTGAGGGAGTCACATGAATATTACTGGCATATTATCTGAAAAGATAAAGCAATTTAGTAATTACTGCCCCAGCATGGCTTGTATTTAATATATTAATTGTATTTGCTTACATCACTTATATACATGGAGACCTGAAAGTCATCTCTGTCAGATTTCATGAATCTACGAGTCAGGTAAACATCTGCAGCCAGTACAAAAAGTGCGCTTAGCCAAGCAAATTATCAGGACCACATAAAAACTGCTTCTCACGAGCCTTCCCTGCTAATTGAGCCAGGATACACAATAACATCTGCAAATGTTTGATCCCAAAGCAAGGAACCATTGCTTGACTGTTTTCAGAGTATACCTTGAATGTTGTATGTCCAGAAAAGAGGTACAGCAAACCAAATATAACAGTTTTAAATACTTGGGATTAGACTAATAAAAGCCTGTATTAATGTTGGCATTGTCAAATCCAGTTTTATCCTCGGTGAAGTATGTATATGGCTGTTGCAGAAAATATTTTTATCCTGGAAGTAAAAATTGGTGTTTGTCCAAGGTTGTCTGCAAAAGATTTCTCTTTTCAGTGTTGCCTGGATTTTTATCTTGGAAAAATTGCTGGTGATTATTAATGATTTTTATAGTCACGAATATAAATAAGAGCTAAAGGTAGGTAAGGTAAAGAAGTTTATAAAAGTAAATATCATTTCCGATGGTCTTCACCTGAGCCTAACCACAATCCCAGTTTTTCAGTTGTTCAAAAGCAACAGGGGATTCAATTAGCCTTTGCTGTTTGCCAGCTACCTCTCTGGGCTGTGGAACAAAGTATTAGAAACTCTCCTCTCTACTTAAAAGAAGCTATAGAGATCTGAGCAGGCAAAACACACAGTACAGTGTCTTTTTACTTCAGACACTTGAAACATAAAAAATGTTTTTAAACAACAACCTGAAATGCTCTAACACTGAAAACTGAACATTTGTCAGAATGAGAGTTTTGCCTGAACAATGTCCATTTCTACTAACAAACATATTCTAAGAAGCTGCGTATTTAACTATATAGGAAAGATTGGGGGAGGCAATTAATTTGAACAGTATACTGAATATTGCTCTTACTCTTAGACAAACTAATATGATCTGCTTGTATGGGCTTGCTGAATTTTCTCCAATGGACACAGTAATCTCAAAACAGCATATTCAATGCATAATTACAACATTCATGTTGGGGATCCCACAACAAACCCCAACTGGTGGTATCATTATCACTTGAACTAACTTTGCTATTTAGTAACTTTCATGTGAAGAGATCTTGGTTATGTAGTTGTCTGATTGGCTGAATATCTTTAAGCATTTCACATGAAAATGGTCTTGAAGTTACTCATGGAATGTAGTTGTGCCACACAGTTAACATTTAATGCCAACAGTCAGCAAATCAAAGAGAAGGATTTAAGGACTCACTTTTGTAAATATGGAATTAAGTTAATGGAGAAAGAATCTGTTTTTGCAGATCATACTCCGTTTATGTAAATAAGACTGCTGTAATTGTAGTTTTTTCCTCATGAAGTTTCTGAACTATAAAATGTATCTGGTTTTTGTCTTTCATTGATGAGCAGAGATGATCGCTATCCTTCTTCCCTTCTCCTCCTCATCTGTATCTTTTTATCACATTTTATAGCCTGCACTTCTAGCACTTCTTTGCTAAGGCCAAAAGGAAGATTCAGATAAGTATGGAGATAAGTAGTCAGGTCATCTAGTTTATCTTTACACTGACTTTTTCTTCATCAGTTGAGTTGCTGCTTTATAGACAAGACCCTGTAATTAGGTACAGAGAACCTCATCCAGAAGTAAAGTACTGTAATTCAATTTTCATGAGTTTCTATGGGAGTCTTAGTTTTAAACACTATTTGCCACTATTAGGACAAAATAAACAAACAAACAAAAAGGTAAGAGCAATAAATAGTTCATCAGTTCATCTGGATCAGCATTTTAGGAAGTTTCTTTTTGAGAAGCAAAAATCTAATATGTGATGTACAGACAATGAGTAGCCAAAATGTTTTTAAAATGAGAGGTATTTATTATATTTACATGCTTGCTAGTAAATGATACTGAAGATGACAGACCCACAGCCTTTGTGAAAGGAATAAAAAATGTTCCCAAAGACTTTTACTTTCTCCTGTTTCCCATAATATCTACAAAACTAGAAGCACTGGCAATATTAATGAAGAGGAATAAATACAGGATTTAATTATATAGACTGAAATTTATGCTTGTATTTTTAGAGGAACTTGGTGAATGAGGAATTGACTTTTTTGTGTGTCATAAATCTGCACTTTCCTGCTTTTGACGTTGTGGTATGTGGGGTTTTTGTTTGTTTGGTTGATTTTTTTTTTTTTTTTTTTTTTAATGATTGCCACTTTGAAAATCTCTGGTTTAAATCTCAACAATTCACTTGAGAAGGAAAAAAATGCAAATTCAGAGCCTCACTAAAATTAGCGTACATGACCTCAGGCTTTATCTGAAGCTTATGAAGTACTTACCTTTGGGATGCAGCAGTTTATCCTATCTGAAAGGAAGATGCTTAAGATACTTCAGAGAAATTGTCCTCTAGAAATGCCTGTTTCTTTCCATTGGCTTTAAAGGAATCCCAGGCAGCTACCTCAGGTACAGATGTTTGTGTAGATTGACACTTAGCAGACAAGTGGAAATCCCCTTCCCCCTTTCCTGCTACCCTTCCTACATCTTTCTTTTGACTTCAAGGACCAAGGTCTAATCTTTTATTCTCAGTTAATGCAGGAATGAAAGGATGTTTTTCGTTTGCTTTCCACTTCTATTTTAAGAAAGCAAGCAATGGTTTTGAGGGAAATCTGGAGTTGTTAGTTAAGCACGTGTTAGTGCTCAATTATGCATTATTTGGACAAAGGTAAATATTAGCATTTGAGAGTCCAGCACAAGAGTAATAGATTTTTCTTTCTTTAAGGAAAATAGCCTATTTGCTGTGCTGCCAAGCATTGACTCTTTCAATATATTCAAGTGTACAAGGCTGAAAACAACAACACAGATGTGATTCACATAGGGCTCACCAGCATGGTGCTTCAATCTTCAGGCTTGTTGGAAAGCTTCCAGGAGGTTTAGGAAAGGAACATACTGAAGAAAAGCAAAACATTATTTAGCCAATTAGTTGGGAAAATGTGTTCTTTCAGCATGTTTGGAATTAGCTTTGTTAATTTTTGTTGGTTCTCATCAAAATTTCCCCATACAGAAGAAAATGTATAGCCACACAGCTGTTAGCTGTAGTTAAAACAGCTATGTATCAATCCTAAGAAGTTTTAGAATACCCTGCTTAGTAAAGGGCTTACATAACTCCTAGGTGACTGTAGGAACAAAGTGGAAGCATACTGCATAACAGCAAGGCAAATCCATTAGTGTTTTAGTAATGTAGCATTGGAGCCTAGATCATGTTTTGTACATGGAATCTATTTCAACATTTTACATTTGTAAATTTTAAGTCTATATGTATTAGATTCTTCTTTCCTGGAATAGGATTATCAGTGTATTGGGTCTGGGGGGAAGGTAAAAGACACTGTAGGAAAATGCTACTCAGTGATGCTGTTCTCCTTGGGTGATGTCCCTAGGGACTGGTGCAATTGAAAAACAGACCAGCATGGAGCCATTTAAAAAAGTGGAATTAAGTCATCTTGTTTTACGTAAGATGAAGCCGTGTTAAGGTTTTTCCAGTCTTCAGATGAATCTACTGTAGATGCAGAAATTTGCAGATCAAAATACAGGGAGGACCTTCCAGGCTTTCCACATAGTAATGAAATATGATACAAAGCAGCACAGTGTCAATAAATCTACAGGATAAAGGTCAGGTTTACATCGGTGGACAGAGCTGGCAAATACATTTGTTCCTGCAATGTCTGTGTTTTAAATGCCACCCTCTGATGAGCCCAGTGCAGAAATACACTTTTGGGTTTGATGAGATGTCAGTTTTGCTCAGTGCTGATCAAATAAGATGAATGAAAGTGAAACAAGAACAAAGATATTACTTCTGTCATTTATTTTTATGCATTAGAGGAAGTGGGTCAGTCAGGGAGATTTCTCTTAAACAAATAGCAATCACTGCACAATATCACCCATTGATCTATTTCACAGCAGGCAGTAGCCTTTTTGGCAGACAGGACAAACAATTCAAATACCACAGAATACATAGAGATGCCCATGACAGGTTTAAAAAGCATCTTCCCCTCCTTTTACTTGCCAAGGCATCCTTCTCCACAAATCAATCTAGGTTGCAGAGGCACATCATTGCAAAAAAGCTTCCAGATTAGCATTTAGCAAAAATAATTTGTTTTCTATGACAGAAAAACATAAAAACCCCTACCTGGCAAATTGACAAATCCATGAGTCAAACCATCATTTGCCTGACTGTAGTGATTTGAAGGCCTTATGCTTAGACTGAGTGATACAGCCCATCACTAATTCATCTTCTTCAGAAAATGCTATCAAATGCTAGAGTCATAGAATCATTTATGTTGGAAAAGACCTTTTAAGATTGAGTCCAACCATTAACCCTATTCTACGACATCCACCACTAAGACACATCCCCAAGCACCACATCTAGATGGCTTTTAAACACATCTGGGGATGGTGACTCAACCACCTCCCTGGGCAGCCTGACAGCCCTTGCAGTGAAAAAATTTTTTCTAATGTCCAGTCTAAATGTCCCCTGGTGTAGCTTGAGGCCATTCCCTCTTGATCCCATGGGATTGTAAATGTTTGATTTTTAAAAAAACGTATTTTGTGGATAAACTGTTCCGAATATGTTCTTCCCTTTACACTTAATTTGCTTGTGAAATTATTTTAAAGAATTCAAATGCAGTATTCTCCTTTGAAGGATTCTTAGCAACTTTCATGTCTCTGAAATGAGGCAACTAAATTAAAATATAAGCAATCTAAATAAGTGGCTTGAGTTCCTGAGCTTTTATAACCTACATGAAGGTAAATGTTATTTCCAGTTTATCACCTGCATGTCAGCACAGCTGAAAAGCAATACAAGAAATCCTCTAATAGTATTTTACAGTCAGGTACGAAATGTCTGCTTTATATAAGTTATTTATTCAAATAACTTAATTACTTCACTTTGCTTGACAAGTTTTCTTGGTTATCATAAAATTCACAGACTATATCTCCTTCTGAAGATCTGTATTTTAATGCCGTTGTACCCATAAACAGAACTGGTTTAATTCAAAATACTTTTGTCCATTCTTTTGGCATGTTATTTATGGAGGTCCAATAAAAAGCCTGTAAATCATAATGAGTACCTGAAACAAACATTCCTCTAGTAATGAACTGAGATGTGTGAGAAATACCGAGAACTTCTCACTTCTGGCTTAAATGTGAGTTTACAGGTAGGCCATAATCTTAACTTTATCATTTTCCTTTTTAGAAGCAAGAATAAACCTCACTTTTCTCTTCAAAAATGGGGAAGAAAATAACTCCACTTGTGAAAAGGAAGGCTGGTTATAGGAGCAAGTTAAAATGAGGAGAAAGAGACCTACATTCATGTGACTGATTTGTTCCTGCTCTGTCCATTTCTTGTATTATATACAAATATTTAAGTATTTACCATTCAGTATAAAAAGACTGCAGACCTTAACCATGGTAACCATTGTATCACTTGCTATTTACTCTACCTGTCTTATCCTTGTAATGCCGTTAAAAGAAAAGCATGTATTCATGCTTCAAAAGTGTGACTATGTTGTATAAGGTTTTCAGGGAAAAGAAAAAAAAAAAGATCCTCATACAATACAGTTTATATTTTCAATAGTTCTCCAGCTTTTCAGAAGCTTTTTAAAACATGAAGAGACTATAGCAACAAGGGAAAATCTAAGAATGTCTCTCTCAGCATGGCAAATCTAGAGTTTATGAGAATTATTTCTTTTTTTCTTCCACTCATTCTCTCCACTTTATTGTAAGAAAACATTGTAATTTGTATTAAATCCTATAATCCATAAAAATTAAGTAATATCGGGATTTGGGTATTTTAGCTATGCTTTCAAGTATAAGCACTCTTATGCAATACTGTATAGTATGGTTACTGAAGTATTCACAACATTTCCTAGATTGGAAGAGACCTTTAAGATCATCTGATCCGATCACTAACCTCATACTGAGAAGACCTTGACTAAACCATATCCCCCAGCACTGTTGTGTCTGCGTGCCTCCTAAAGACATCTGGGGATGAGGACTCAACCACTCCCCAGGGCAAGCTGTTCCAGTGTCTGAAAACTTTCTTTGGAGCAACTTAAGGCCTTTCCTTGTGTTCTATCACTTGGGAGAAGAGATCAACCCACACCTCTCTACATCTTCCATTCAAGTAGTTGTAGAGAGTGAGAAAGTCTCCCCTGAGTCTCCTTTTCTCCAAGTTAAACAACTCCAACTCTCTCAGACACTCCTCATAAGACATGTGCTCCAGGATCTTTATCAGCTTTGTTGCCCTTCTTTGGACATGCTCTAGAGCCTCAGTGACCTTCTTCTAGTGAGGGAATCAAAACTGAACATAGTACTTGAGATGGAGGTGAATTCCATCTGGTCCCATAAACTTGTGTATATCCAAGTGGTGTAGCAGATCATGGACCATCTCTTCCTGGATTGTGGGAGGATCATTCTGCTCCCAGTCTCTGTCTTCTAGCTCAGGGGACTGGATTCCCAGGTTACAACTGGTCCTATTACTAAAGACTGAGGCAAAGGCGGCATCAAGCACCTCAGCCTGCACCTTTAGGACTTCCCTCTTGAAGAAGTTCCAGCCTTCCTGTACTCCTTTACACTGCAGGACTGCCTCCCAAGGGACTCCTAAAAAAGTCAGTCTGCCCTTCAGAAGTCCAACATGGCAGTTCTGCTGCCTGCCCTCCTTACTTCTCTAAGAATGGAGAACTCAATCATTTTGTGATTGCTGTGCCCGAGATCAGTCCTTCTGTGTTCACAAAAAGCAGGTCCAGAAGGGCACCTCCTCCAGTAGCTTCACTCACCAGCTGTGAATATATATATATAGCCATATGAAATGGGATTGTTAATGAAAACAAATGCACAACATTTTATGGCACTATTACAAAGTATGTATTAATATACAAGTGTGTGTTTACCAGAAACACCACAAAAATGAGGCAAAGCCTTGATTCTCTTAAACTTTTTGTTTCACCATAAAGATCTACTGTGAAGTTTTCCTTTAGTATAGGAGGGCCAAGAAAGAACCACTTTCTGTTCCTTAAACCTTTCAGCTACTGATCTGTTTGTATTCCACTAGTCAGAGAAGGTTTGTGTAGTGCTCTTGTATAACAACTCTTGTTTGGTGTATCTGTGTGGAGCTTGGGTGTGAAGGCTTTGAGCACATCCTCTCCACTTGAGGCTTTAGCTGCCTGGCTGTGGGAGCCAGCTTTAGGTGAGGGTGTAGGAGCTGTCTGAGTTCTGGTGAGCAGCCTCACCTGGGAGCCCACCTCCTCGCTTGGAGCAAGGCTTAAGCTTATCCTTGATCCTCACATGATCTATGTTGCATCTCTGCCTGTGTCCTGGCTGGTCTGGACCCTGTCCCAGAGACTTGATTCTCTGCCTCAGACTTGGACCTTGTCTGGTGATTTGGCTCTTGGCTCAACCTTGTTTCCTTCACTGGATTTTCTCTTCTTGCCTTGCTTTGGTATAGTGGGACTGCCCTGTCCATGAAACCTTTGTGGCTTCCTGCCTTGTTTTCTTGAAGCAGTGCTTGACCTGGCTTCTCAGCTATACTAGAGAAGTGAAACGGAGCTATCGGCTCCAAATTTTGAATGAAGTGGGCAAAGAAGACTAGGGACATCTCTGTAGACTAAAGGGAACCCATATGCTCGTTTTGTTCACTGACCTAAAGAGCTTACCTTTCTGTAGCTCTTCTGACCAACCTAAAGATTTGGTACCCAGGTAGCAGGTAAATTGTACAGGAGGAAGGAAAATTTTATCTTTTTTGATGAGATAGAAGACTCCCTGGGAGAACAGGAAGTAGTAAACCATTCATACTGCACATAAATAACTCACAAGTTTAACTATACCTGATTTCAGATCGGCTTTTCTCCAGCTGCAGACTGGATAGAGATCTTTCACATATACACCAGACAGCCTAATGTGATACCCTTCATGTGAAAGGAGGAGCAGCTACATTTCCCCCCTATAAAACTGTCCACTAACTCACTTAATTTTATCTCTCGGATCTCTTTTAGACCATTGCTCTGTCTGAAGCACCTTCTTGCAGTCGTTACCATCTCTAATTGACCTTTTTAACAGTGACAGAGAACAGAGATGGAGTGTTAAGAGAACTTTGTGTGTCTCTGCAGCAAGACTTTTGTCTGTGTCCTCTTTTGTCCTTGCAGGGAAAGTATCTGAAAGTGTTCCAGTGATAATGAACTTAGTGGCTGTATTCAGGGCATATTAATATTTTTGAATATTTTGAAGACAGCAAACATTTGATAAGCATGCAGTGAGCTATCCCATGGAATTATTCTTGCAGTGGCAAATAATTTGACTCACCTTTGCTGACTAAGCAATTGTTCTTATATATGGTTACCAGTTGTACTTTATAAATGGCTTTAATTTACAGCGCGTTCCATGGCTATGCCTCTAAATCCCCATGCAATAATTTGTATCCTTTCCCTAGATAGCTTAATTGTTTGGATTTTTTTTTTAAGGTAACATCTTGATAATCTAATCCAACAACTTCTTTCCCTTGCTTCTGAATAATAAATCCTTAGATACTATTTATTCAGGTTATCCTAGGTAATTATTTTATAACTCTTTCTAACATGGGTAACACAAACAGTATTATTTTTACTCTTCCTTGGGGAAAAAAACTCACCATGGAAACTTATTTCTTTACATAAATACAAAATAAAAATTTTAATTAGATTTGCTAGTGTAGCTGATGGATGGTCTGCATGTACCATAAACAGGGGACATACATAATGTGCGCTTACACTTTATTTGGAACTTTCAGTACCTTAATACTGTATAAGCATCAGTGTAAAGTAAGGATTTAGTTCCAAAAAATAAAGCTTCATCTTAATCAAATCTTTTCAGGAATGTTTACTATTCTAAACTTCACAATATGATTCCTGGGACTTTAAATTCATAAAAGAATATTTCTTCAGGTAAGGAGGCGTTCTAAAAACATGGTGGAATTAAGTATGGAAAATAGTTTTCATAGGTTGTTCCTGATCCTTTAGAGGCAGATTTGGGCTCTGACACACACCCCACCCCCCAACACTTCCTAGCATCCAGAAGTTCATTTAAGGCCTCTTCATTCTCTGAATTCCTGGTGAGCTTCCATTTTACTTTTCTTTTTAGATTTAGTTTTTAAGATGTGAGAAAGGTAGTCCTGTTATGATTAGCAGTAAGTGGCAACTTTTTATGACCTTGGCTTCTGTAGATTGTGGACAGTAAAAAATTCAAACTAATTACTGGAAAATTTGATTTGTCATTCATAGTACCTGTATGCCCAGTCATCATAAATATGGATAGGGAAGAAAAATATGGAGAAAGTGAATTAAAATCTCCCTGTGCCATAATCAAATATAATCATAACAAAGTCTATTAAAACCTCATTCCTTGGATAGAATTGTTTCCTAAATTTAATTTTTGTTTTCATATTCCCTCTCTTCCTTTGCTATCCCTTGCTCTTAACATTTCCTTATGTGCCTTTTAATTTGCTCTTACTTCCCTTTAAAACAGTCATGACTTACTATAATAGATAGTAGTCACAGTTGTGCGAATACACATTCAAACAGCTTTTCACGCTTCTAATGTTTTTTATGTTCCTCACATAAATACAGTCACACCTAGGCATGTATGCCTGCAGGATTGACACTTATCAAGATATAATAAACAAGGAAAAATTCTTCAGGTAGGGTTTGTCTTTTAGTGATGTCACATTGTTTTAAATTAGGTTAGTGACACTGGGAATAGGAAAAGAAAGTTCAGTATGTGCCTGTTTTCTCTTCTGAGTTTACTGAAAGTGCTCTCTTAGCAATCTGGGTATTCTCTCTGGTCAGTTCATCAGAAGTAGCTGAGTCAGATATCATAAAATAACACACATTCACTTGCTAAAAGCTTTAGCATTGTTTAATTAGTGTAATAGTTGCAGGTTTATTGTAGCAATAAAATATGCTATAGCTGTAGCATGTCAATTGAAAACCACTACTCCTTCTTCATAAGGAGGCTGTCCAGAGATTATCAAACTCCTGTTCAAGAAATTAGATGACTCCATGTAGGTGTCAACATGGACAGTATTCATCTGCAGTGGCAGAATTTATCCTGGAGAAAATTGTGATTCAGATAGCAGTTTGTAGGTATCTACACTTGAAATTAAAGTTCTGCATCTACTGAAATTTCACTGAATTACTATTTGAACAAATATGTCTGATATCAATAGTCATTTGTGAACACTGTTGAAGCTAAAGGAAGGGCAAGAGCTTAGTTTTAAGTTAGTAAAGTAACCCTTGTAGGGATAGCTGAGAATATGAGCAGTAAAGAATTGAATCAAGAAAGAAAATGATTCCCTGACAAAGTGTTTACAATTACGGAGGACAGAAATTAAGTCCAAAGAAAGAACTAAATAAACATATTTGAAACTGGTTACACAAAATCAAGAGAGCAGGACAGAATTAAAAGATGGCAACAAAGAGAGTAGCAGCTCAGAAGAGATACCTGAGTAAAAATCATATTGATAGGAGATTTTGCACTGACAACTAAGGTTATTAAATCAGCAAATAGAGAAATCGTAAGAGAGGAATAGCATGTGATTGATGTGAGTGCAAATACTTTGAAGAAGATAAAACATTGTTAAATAATATTGATTCTGAAGTAAGTCTCCCACTGATAGGGTCAAAAAAAAAAAATCTTTCAGAAGTGAATTATATGCTATCAGAATTTACAGTGGATTAGGGTGCAGGGAGGAAAGCTGGACAGTCACCTACTGATGGGGTGAGATTGACACAGTGCGAAGGAAAGGTGGCTGGAAGGAACATACAAATTACCAAACAGTTACTGTGGTGTTGCATGTGACAGTGTTAAAAGGCCTCTGGAAAGGATTTAAAAGAAAACAAAGTGAATAGATAGGGTAAGGTATGAAAGGCTCTTAAGTGAGCGGATGGCAAACCATCCAACCATGATTAATAACACTGAGAATCTGGGCAGCTGCCTTGCTGCTCTCAGAGAAACTACTCTGGTGGGAAAAATTAAGTATGGGTTTATGAAGAAGGTGGTAGAGATGAGGCCTATACCAGAAAAAGAGGTTAAAGAGTAGTTTAATTATCACAGTCAGAAGCCATTAATAAATTTGCAGGAGTAATGCTTGAGTGAATTGTTGAATAGATGGGTGGTGGTTTGGAAATTATTTAAAGATTACAATTCTATTCCTAAGGAAGGCAATCTTTGACTAGATCTAGAGAAGGAGGTCTAGAGAGAGCAAGTATGTATAGGGAAGGTAAGAGAAAGAGGGGAAAACTACAAAGAACCTGGCTAAAGGCAAGGAGGACTGGAGAGGAAAAAACTGAAAAAAGATGACCAGTAATAGACAAAAGTAGACTATACATATACTTTGTATTATTGTGCTTATATATATATATATATTGTGCTTTTAATGTAAACTTTTTGGGAAAAGGAGTCATTAATTAGGATGATAGTGATTTTCATGGATAAATTCTTAGCAAGAATTCAAATTCTCCAAAATTAGTGAAGAATTTAAAAGACACATTGGGGATGTAACTGTTGTGTAATACAGGCATGCAGTGGACAGTGCTTCATGCCAAATAGTATTAGTGGTGAGAACATTAATATTTCCCAAGGGGGGGCGAGGTTTTTGACAAGTACAAGAAATAAACTGAGCATTTAGCTTCCCCTGAAAACTCATTCAATTTGGTAAAATTTCTGCTACTACTTTTGAGTTTTTCTTTTAATTTTTTTAGTAGTAAACTAAAAGAACAATTTCAAGTGCAATTTATAAAAATTGGTCTAAAAATTAAAAAATAGTAGAAATTAATACAAAATAACATTTAAAAGAGTAGAAATTAATACAAAATAGCTTTGTCTATGAATGAAAAATACATATTTTTCTTGTTTGCTGTTAAAAATGCATTCATGTTAAAACCCCAAGCTGTCTGTCATTTTGGTTTGGCTTGTATAAATAAGATGTCTCTGTTTAGAGAGAACTTTGAGCTCTGTTATTCATCATCCTCTTCACTTTGTGTTTTATACACTTTGTCAAGACCCTCTGTTAGTTTTTCACTTAAATTGGGCCCTCATCAAAGAAACAGTTTCCTCTGTTATATGTATTTGTGATTGGTGTGCAACCACAGTCAGGGGGTGCAGACTGTAGGAAAGATTTAAAAATATATTTGGCCTGAAAAATGTAGCTACATACATCTCTACCTACACATAGTCTTACAGACATGTAAGTATGTATGATTCTGAAGACAAAAAATTGCACCTTTTATGTTCAGAAGAAATTTGTATGAAGCCTAGTAAGTGAAATCCTGACCCCATGAAATCAGTGACAAGTTCTATGTTGATTTCAGACAGACTACTGTTTGGCCCTGTAGAACAGTTTCTGCAAGGGTGATGATGTATTATTCAGTGGAATACAGGGAATCTGTTCCAGTTTAGGATAAAATGCCAGGGGTATTTCTTGATGGTGGATGGAGCAGTAAGAGGCTACTCTATTGCTTGCTTTCTTTGGAAGGAATTCACTCAAGGGTATCAAAAAAGGAAAATAAAAAATATTTCAAGGCTGCTGAATTCTCTGCTGTCCCAGCCCAAGAACACAATCTGATTTTTGTTCTAATAGCTAAGTATTTTTAAGGGGAAGAAAAACCTGATCATCTTAAATATGTTCTTCAAAACCACCTAAATGCTTTAGGAGCTGTAGTAACCTTAACTTGCATTTAAATATAACTCTTCAAGTGAACATATTCTTCTGAAAATGGGATTTCAGAGCTTTTTAAAGACTTCCCTGTGAATTTAATTTAAATGGCATTGATCAAGGTAAGCTTGCATAGTGATTAAAGAGGTTAACAACTTCCACGTTTAGATACATATTCAGAAAAATACACTTGGTGTTCTGTTTAACAGAAAACAGTAGTTGATATGATAGAACACCAAAACGGAACACGTTACATCTCACTGCAGATTGTACTTTTGCATTAATGAACTGGAGAAATGTCCCAGAGTTAGTGATAAAAGAGGCATTTATTATTTTGTCTGTGTGGTTAAATTAAATATTCTACTAATTGTTTCAGAATTACTTTGCCACCACAAACAGTTCTCATGAAGTATTTACATCCTTACCCCTTTAACACAGCTAACAAAGCAAAAATGCCAGCTTCTAGACCCGTATGTTAACTGACATATAAGGAAATGGGTCTTCAGTTCTGGTAGTTTACAGTATTGGTAAAGTCAAACTCTTAATTCAACTTCCACTAAATTCCATTTAAATTGAGGGTAACTGCTATAAAACTGAGATTGTATAAATGAGATCAGAATCAAACCTAATCCCTGAAGTTAATTTGAACACAGAACATTATTGCCCATTGTTTTCCTTCCACATTGTCTCTCTCGTCACTCCTCTCAAAATTATTTGGTTTTCCTTAACAGTATTAACCCAGCTATACCTCGCCTTGCTATCAGGAGAAGCACAACTCTGCTTTTAGGGTTTTTAAAATTAATTTCTGTTCTGTTTTGGACTAAAACTAAACTTTTTGCATATACTTGTAAAGGAAAAATCACTCTGAAACACTTGCTTTAAAACTGAAAAATGAACTAATCTTTTTCAGTCCCTGCTCACATAAGCTTTGAAAGACCTGCATCAGTAAAATAAAAAAGTGAAGAATTCTGTCAGTGTAGCTCTTAGTTTCAAATGCTCAAACCCAACATAGTCACTTCTCTTTCAATACTACTTTAGTAATTTCTTTTTTAAATCCTTTGTTAGTCTTGCCCAAACAGCACTTTCTTAACCTCATTTCCTGCCCTACATTTCACTCCATCTTTCCCTTCCTTTTCTTTCCATGACCATACAAACCCATACTCTTTCTTGTCACCCACATACTACCTTCTAATTCTGCAACATTTTTTTTTCATCAAGCATTTGATCTTCCCAAGCCATTCTTTTCTCCTTTGAGACCCACTGTAAAATACCAAATAGAAAAAGGAGTGAAAGCAAAGTGTCAGTCCTTTGCGTGGTATGGCTCTGGTCCTACATGGATGAGTTTCTCTTAAGGGCTCTGTTGCAGAAAATTCTAATAGGTTAAAGGATCAAAAGACAGTGACACCTGATTGTTGTACGACAGTTCTTGATTGCTATACTGAATTTTGGAGTACAGTACATGCTGCCGTGGGAAAGGCTACAGTCATACCAGATGTCAATACTTGTGTGTCTGGTACCTTGCTAAAATCTGTTTCTTAAAGTTATGCATCATGTTTCTGATTGAAATGCTGAGTTAACATTTAGCACAGCATGTTTGGCCAGCAATGCTTGTTCTTCTAGATTTTCCAAACCCTGCATTTTCAGTTTTGCTGAGGAATGTAATGGAACATGTGTTGCCCAGCTGAATCTGTCTGTGGCCGTATGCTGTGTGGGACTTTGCAAGAAAGCAAGCAAACAGGCTCACGTCAGAGCTTGTGTTTGGTGAAGGAAGGAGACTTAGACTGATCTCAGCAGGTCTCGTCCATGAGCCATCGTGGTAGATGCCTACTGAATACCTCTCTGGGCAGCTATGGACTTTTGCTTTCCTGTGTACGTTTAGGTTTGTATCTGCACGGAGCCTACTGTGCAGGATCTACTTTGTTATGACATACGGATGGTCTTTTCCCTATGATACACATTTAAATGGAGAAGTCCAGCTCTGCAAAAGAGAGCAACTGTATTAATAGGATAGATGTGTCTAACCATTCATCTGGCATCGGAGAACTAGTGTCCTGTTAAGGGAAGAACACTGATGATTCTGCATACTCTAGCATGATCATTTCCACTTGCTAGGTTTTAAAAATTACTTGCTGCTTCTTCATCTAATTTCCCCAGTCGCTCAAGTTGCACATTTGATGAACTTCTGAATTTATTCCAAGATTACCCTTTTATGCATTCTTCTTATTTTATGAAAAATTATAACAAATCATATATATATATTTATGCTCTGTTATTGTCTTTCTGGATATATCTGAACTTTGTTAAATTCAGTTTACTAATCATACTAATCAGTGGTCACACAGAGACATCAAAGAAAATATCAAAAAGCAGAAAAATGGGCATTTATGCTATGAAGGTGTCAGCTGACATAAGCTAGGAGATACCTTACTACACAACTCCAGGAGGCTTCAGCTGTTAGTTGTTGCAGTGTTCTTTATTGGTTTGGGCTCTTTTTTAAAATTTGGGTTCTAAATAGATGCAGAAGAGCCAATCTATTGTAAAAAATCTTTTCCTGCAAGATTTCAATCTCAGTCCTGAAATTTCAGTATTTTATCATTTATATTACAAATTTAATGCACCTTGTAGTTCAAACCTCTCTTTTTGAGCAGGTTTTCACTGACTGCCACTAATAACTCACATTTCATTCTGCTTCTCTATAGAGGATCTACACAAAAACGTCTCGATCAGACTCTGAAGCCCTGGGCCCATAAATACTGAGAACTTTTTAGATGGCTAATTTCTTCATCTCCCCCACACCATAATTGCTTTGCTCATTAGGAGATTTCTGCATTAAATTTGTATTTGTATTTTTTTACATCTTCTGTTTGAAAACATGAATGTATAATGTCTCCCTGGGACTCTGCACCATTATGATGAAAGATACAAGCGGAGTCTGAGACAGACATGTTTAATTAGTGAGCAAACTTGACATTTTCAGTGTTTAGACTAGACAAGGAAAAAGCCAAGAGCAAACTAGCATTTTGGGGTGGGGTTTTTTTTTTTCAATTGCAGACAGAAAATAACTGATTTAACACAAAACAAGATGAAGCTTCCCTACGTTCATAGTGAATAAAAGGTCATTAGAGTTGGGATTTGATGCTTAATGACAAATCTAAATACTACAAACACTTGAATAGGAGCAAATATTGTATCAGTTTAATTTATAATTTTATATTGCAAATATTATGATTATTTATTTACTCAGTGATAAAAAAAACTTTACAGCATTATGTAAAGCTGTTAATACAAGGCAGGAATTGAAGTATTCACACATTTAATTAATTTTTCTTAAGTGAATTGACACTACCTTTTAGTTAGTTTTGAATCTTTCACTCCCAGCTTCACATACATTAGCTTGGCTATATCCTGTTAAATACAAGGACTAAGAATCCCCAGAAAAGGATTTCTTTCTGAAATTGGTTGCTTTTTGTAGAGACGTTTATCCCAGTCTCAATCAACAGAAAAATCATGAAGGGAAAATATTCTTTCATTTCAGGTTCTAAGACATTCTTAAATGCCGTGAATGCACATGCCCGGACTTTTCATTCAGAGTGGAAAAAGCTGATCGTGGCTACTTGGTCTGTGGCCTCAAGAAAACAAAAAACAAACCGAAACAAAAAAAGCCACAACCGATGAAGAAACAAAATGTTACTACCCCGTCAGTTAGCTCTGTGATGTATTGAGGAAGATTTTTTGGTTAAGGCTGCATTCAGCATAAAGCATTCACTTGACATTGAGCAGCCTGCTGAAATACAAAATGTGACATGGAAAAACATCAAATTCATAGCAGTGTTGTATTACTGAATAAAGTTGGCACACTGTGTTATGGTATAGCATAAATCAATGAGATATTGGCTGAACATTTCATATAGAACTATTTTCAAGCTAGTACATTTGTATGGTGATGTCATTTGATCAAACTTCAAAGATTTACACCTGTTACATTAAAGATAGCAATCTGTACATCTGTTGGTAATCCCTTTGTTCTTCTCAGAAGCTGCAGTATCTCAAAACAAGACAGTTTTTAAATTGGAACTATCATTTTGACCTCTGCTTCCAGGACACTTGTCTAAATTTGGTCAACCTTAGTTGGGTGCAGTTATCAGTATAACCTCTTGGGTGGGTTTTTTCTGTTGTTGTTGTTGTGATTTGGGTTTTTTTGTTTGTTTGTTTTTTATTGGGGCAAGTCATCAGATCTCAAATACAATCAGTGTGATTGTTTCTGACCTGGACATTATTCACTGGCTATCAGTGGAGCAGCTGGGAACTAAATTAGTAGCAATACTGTTACTTATTACTAGTAATAATAAAGGAATGTAAGACTTTGTTATCTTCCCCTTGTTTTTACTTTTTCAATATATATTTAGTCTAAGTTTTGTTTTTTCTAATTTTTCATAAATTAGGAAAAAAATACACAATAGATGCTGCTTAGAATGTTATTTCAGCCTTATCTTATGAATTTCTCTTCATAATTGTGCTGTCTTTCTTATGCTTCTTTCTCAGTCCATAAGATTTGTAATCCTCATACTGCCTTTCTTCGCTGCATTAAAGTCTTCCACCTTGAATTACTGTTACCACCACAGAACGTTACAGAATTGGATCCGTAGGATGTTATACTCCCTTTAGTCTTGGGAATGGCTGAGTGACGCATAAGAAGGCCAACATTTGGGCTGGCAGATTCAATGTGCTCATCTGCATTTACTACTACTGGTTCTATAGAATATTACTTAGTAGGTAATTAAAGTTGGGTGGTCAGATTTTGGTTTCAACTGATATGGACATTTTTCTTCCCAGCTGGCAATAGAATTTTCATTCTTTGGAAGTCTGTGATTCTTTGATGGGTAATGAGTGATACAGTAGAAAGAAGCAGGAATAGTTCAATTTCACATACCCTTCTAATTCAGGGTTAGAGGATGAAACAGAAGAACCTACAGAATCCGAGAGCTAAGGCCCTTAGGATTTAGCTAAGGCCAATTTTCTCATCTCTGAAGTTGTGTTTTTCATTATATCTGACATTTTTTGAGGGTGAGTTTTGTTACAGATTATTAGCCTATGGCACTCGGCTGGGAAGATGAGACTTCACTGAGATACAGAACACATAAAAAAAGAGTGAACAATTGAAATTACAGGGTTATTGGTATCTTGTTGTCAAGGTAGCTTGAGGTTGGTTTTGCACTGAGAGGAATTCAGCTTGCTTTTATGTGTGATACTATAAAATGAATTCAGTGCCCAGTATGCCCCAGCACTAATTATAAGACTTTCTAAAAACAAAGAACAAAACCAAATCAAATCTTTCCAGCTTTCTTTCACTGTTTAACTCTTGTCATGCATCTCTGGAACCACCGTAGTTGTTTACACAGTTGAGGGCTTTAAATGCGATTGATTACCATATCTTGTTCCATTCTGGATTATGTATATTCATGGAAGGAACAGAAAAGATAATTCAAATCATTACCTCAGGAATGTTTCTTAGGACATTTAAGAGTCAAGTTCCTGAATTTGCTGCTATTGACTTTGGAGGGAGTAATCCCATGTCAGCAAGGAACTACTAACTCCAGTTAGTGCAGCTGTGCAGCTAATCTGGTAACAAACATATCACAGTCATCAAGCTTTTCAAATAAAGGGGAGTCTAAGAAAGGAAATTTCTAGGAGAATTTAGGGAGAACCTTCTTAGCAGCTTTAAGACATCCTTCTTCAGCCTTCTTCAGCAAATGCAGTGGATTAAGCCAGGGAGTAAATTCCTGCTGCATGGAGGAAGTCTATAGTCAAGACACAGGAAAGATTTCAAACTTATCTTGGCAAATATTGTTTGGGAAAAACCAAACAGAATGTGGTCCAACATGTATGTATTCAAGGTATTATGTTTAGGCTGGATGGGAATAAATGGTTGGGTTGTAGTTTACATCTGAAGGGTCTAAATTTGATGCAAGTTTTCGCAAGTATTGTCATGAGTACAGGAGGTGTTCTGTGACGTGTATCAGCAGATGCAGAACCAGGACTCAGAAAACTACTTTTTAAATTATTTTTTTGTGTGTGTGCTTGTAGTTGTTAAGACCTTACCTACAGTACCATGTCTAGTTTTAGCTCCTGCGTGTTGAATGAAAAAAGTATGGGTCACTAGAATTTTTACGTATTTAAAAATCTGTCTCAAACCTCTTTTGTCTTCTCTTTTAAAAGTTGAATGACTCAGTTCTCTCAGTCCAATCATAGCTGTGTTTCCTGGATCTCTTATCTGTTCTTATGTTTTGAGATAAGTCTTTAAATATGTTTTGTAAAAAGATCTATAAGAGTGTCACGGTTTAGGGTCAGGGCAGCCCCTTAGACCTATAACAGACGCTCTCTGTTAACCCCCTCCCTCCCCAGAGGGGAAAGAGAAAGGGAATAAGGGAGAGAGACTTAGCGATTAGAAAAGGAAACTAGAACAGCTTTAATGAAAATTAAATTAATAATTATAAAAGATGGAATATATATACAAATATATATAAAACCAGTATGGAACCCAACCCCCCTGATGGTAATTCCATCACCGTCACCACTGATGCTGAGCAGGCACCGGGGCAGTCCCAGAGTGGGCCCCGCAGCAGACGGGAGCTGTGTTCAGGAGCTGGATTCTGGTACCGGGTTCAGGAACACGCAGATCGGATCGAAGGCAGAATGGACAAAGTCCTCCTTAAGTGCTCTGAGGAAGGAACCGAAAGAGGACCCGAGCCAAGCCAAGCAAAAGCTGGCAAAGCAGTCCAAGAGGGGAGAGAAGAGCCCAGAGACCCTTCGGATCCCTCAGCTCTAGACCAAATATGCTGTATAAGGGATGGAATAGCTCGCTGGTCAGTTTAGAGTCACCCATCCTGTCCGCTCCTCCCTGCAGGTGCAGCCTTTCACTTTCTGCACCCCCCCAGTGTGGTACACAAGACCCAGCAGTGGCCTTGGTCTGCACACAAATCCTTGGTAGTAACTCTAAACATGAGGTGTTATCACTGCTAGAAGCAGACACTGTCTGTGAAAATAGGCTGCTAACTTCAGAAAGTGTAGTTAATTAAAAGAACTGAGCTGAAAAGTAAAATTACTGAACAGAATTAGTCCTGTTTTCACTCAAACCAGGACAAAGAGGAAGGAAACAATCTATTCTCTATATCAATGACAATTGAACAAGCAGTATTGGATTTACACGGCAGCAAGAAAAATTCAGGTTAGTTACCAGAAAAAAACAAACACTTTTAAAGGTAATAATAGTGATGTGTTGGAATAAATTGCCTGGAGAGACTTTGGAATCCTCATAATTGTAAGTTTTTAAAAAGACAGTCTAGACAAACATCTGTCAAGAATGATATATTTGCTCTTGCCTTGGGAGAGAGGATGGATGAAATGACCTCTTGAGGTCCCTTCCTGACCTGTTATGAATCTGTAAAACAATGTTTAAACTCCCAGGAGAGAACAGAACTATCCAAGCACAGAGAATCTGCTACAAATGACCTTTCATGTTTTCATTGACAAAAATTTGGAAGTGATCTTAGTGTACAGCTAGTAATGATGAGATAAAATTATCCAAACTAACATTAATCTGCAGTTTCTTTAATCAGAATCCTGTATAAGCACATTTCTAGGTTTACTCTGTATGTACTGTGACATATATTAAGGCTTCTTGTAGGAAATAAAATTAAGGTTCTGTGTTTGCAGAATAAGGGTCTTACTTTGAAAAGATAAATAACATTATTTGTTACCACATTGCCACAGAATTGCTCCTGGTCTCTCCAAGACAAGCTTGTCAAGAGATAAACTTGACTGGAAAATAGTCTTTTGCAGAAGATCATATGACTTGGTTAGGAAAAGGTCAGTGTCCTTACTTCATGTCTCCAGAGACAGAATTTGGCTTTAATACAAGTCTGTTCACTAAAGAAACTAATTTCTCTCAGGAGTTCCCTAGAATAGTTTTAGCCTTTTGCAGTTTTAAGACCCTTAAAAAATTCCTTGGAAGATGTTGACTCTAGAATGGTGGTTCTAAGGTTATTAAGCAAAAATCTGGTATTTAGGTAACTGCAAAAGCAATGGGGGAAAAGAAAGCAGCCTGAGCCCCCAGGTGTCTGCATTGCAAAACAAATACCTTTTGTAGAGTGGTACTGTACAAGGAGGTGAGATTGTCTATAACTAGCCATAGAAAAGAGCAAGATTTTCCAACAACCTCAGAGATACTATTTTATTTACCTTGCAGATGAGTCTTCTGTGGGAAATATTGTTGAAATGTAAGGGCAAATAATAGAAGCGAGAAGTTTTTATAGACTCACAAGAGATTTCAGAATAGAAGAGACCCCTGGTGATCTCTAGTCCAACATCCTGCTCAAAGCAGTGTTAGCTATGATGAAGTCAGACCAAGTTTCTCAGAGCTTTACCCAGATGGGTCTTCGAAACCTCCAAGGACAGAAGATTACACAACCTCTCTGGGCAATCTCTGCCACATCTTGAGTCTTCTTGATTTTGTCAGTGTTTACCACCTTTAGACCCCCTCACCCTTTGAAGGGTGAAGGAAGGCTTTTTTTCTTAGTAATGACAGTGTCTGTTCAACATGAACAACTGAAATTCTCAATATTGTTTGGACATATTAATCTATATTAACAAATGGTTTTGACTTTAGTCTCTCAACTGCCTTAGCCTTGATAGTGCTTACTTGCCTTTGAGTATTTGAAAATCTTTGTTGAAAACTATTTATGTTAATTAAGATGTTTCTCCTACCAATAAGGGTATCTTACTCTTTTATTTTATGTTTGAAATATTCAAAACCAACAAAGTATTAGCTCAAGGACTAATTTAATAAGAAAATGCAACTACCATTATCTCTTACTGAATTAAAAGACATTGAGACTATCAAAAAGATTAATCTACTATGTTGAAAAAAGCCTTATACGTTCATCCCATTGAAAAGAATTGTGCTGTTGGTTTCATTGCTTTCAAATAAGCTGGTTCTGGAAATGCAATTAGATATCAGGATGCAGGAAAAAAACCAAAAAAGCTTATTTTGTATCATCAAAATGGAAAACCAACAAAGAATTGAGTACAGTCCCCATACATGAGAAAAGCTTTTTCTAAACAACTGAATTACTTCATCTCTACAAGAAAGCAACGGAGATAAATAGTTCCTATATCTTCAAAGAAGACAACTTTGCAATAACTAATATTCTTGAAAGAAAATAGATTATAGTTCTTTTCTCAAAGGGTATAATATAATTTTGTAGAATATTCCTATTTCTGAGTCATTTACATAAAATATTATTTTCAAGCAAATTAATGAGATAATCTCTCTTAAATTCTGATTTGGTGTTCTTATCAGTCAATAGTTTAAATGAAGATGCTGTGAATAAACACATGCAAATCATACACGTGCTGCAGAACAGGAAAGCAGTTACAGAATGGTGCAGTGAGGGAAGTGTATTATAAAATAGGTATCTTAGCCCAGTACAAGTGTAAGGTGATGGCTGGTGCTCAAGTCTGCTTTGTATACTATCCTTATATGGTATCACAGAAAACCACAAAATGCAGAATTTAATAAAGGCCAACCTGCTGAGCTTTGCCCACATATCCACCATTCATAACAAAAGCAGCTTTGCTGTTTAAGAATCAAGCCTGAAAAATAACATGAAAGGAAGCCTATAATGTAATGTAGCTCTCCTGGTAGGTATAAGGACAAACTATTCTAAGGAGGTCTTCATTTTGTCTAGGAATCAAAATCTCGCGCTGAAGATGATTAAGGCTTTTAACTGCAGACATACATGACCCAATGAGTGACTTCTCCAAACTGTTTGTGTTATAGATATCTTTGGGCATGGAAGAATTCTTCTAATTCATTATAAATTGCTTGACTGAACTTGGGTCTTCCTATTACGAATAGTGGGAGAAATGTCCTGTTTGCTACCAATTCAGCACTGGCAGTGTGCTCACTGCTACACAAATGGTAAAGGACATTTGACATTATTTATTCATTGGCAACACCCCCTTTGGGACACTTGGCCAGGTTTTTCTATCACATAAAGCATGTTCTGAGAGTAGCAAAATGGTTTATTTTTTAATCGGCTGAAACAGCTCTAATATGCTGCTCTTAATTTGTTGTTCCTGCTTAAACCATGTCAAATTTGCTACCTTTGATAGCAGTCTTACCTAGATCTTTAAATGTAACTTTTAATATGACTTAAGATGTTCATCTTCTCTGACCTCCTGCTGCGGTTTGTATCTTTCTCTGGAATATACATGAGCTTTTAAATTATTTATGATAGGCAATGTTACTCGGAAGAATATGAATCAAAATGGCAGACTTTGATAAAAAAAAAATTACTTTTTCCCTGTCTCTTAATAATCATGGTGATTCATGTTGTTTTGCTCATCTTGCCAGTGAGGGGAGAGAGAGGGGTTAGCTCTCCTAAGGAGAACTCTATTAAGATAGTAACTTCGCATCAACTAGGATGTGGCTTTGTGTACACATACATATGTGATTAACTTCAGCACAATAAAATAAGGCATTTGCAAGCATATTCAGTGCTGTTAAAAATGGAATCTTCTTTGATTTGGGCTCTAGTGATAACTTGAACAATAATATGAAGTAGAAGAGGACAACCTGTAAGAATCTTCTCAACTTACACTTGTGTATCCCTCTCTTGTTCTTTTTGCCCGTGTTAGGCTGAGTGTGAGAACATGGCTAGTCTTCAATCTCCGAGAGATTCTGTCATCTGAAAAACAGACAAATCAATGGGGAAGTACTTCTACATTTTGTAGTTCTTTCACTTTACACAATTATATTTTTTTATTCCTCTGTAAATCATCTTTAAGAAAAACAAATGTGTCGTGTGTATGTTGTCTGTCCCCATTTTAGTTTTTTTCCCCCTTCTCCAACAATCTGGAACCAGGGAGACTTACTTGTTGAATATAATAGTATCAATGAGCATTGGGCACCATTAGGAGACAGCAGCTGAACAAAGCTCCTGACCAGGATAGCAAAGTCACTAGCAGATTTCATAAAGAACAGAAAAAAGAAGTTGAAGGAGACAGAGTCTTTATTTCTTCTCTTTGCCTTGAAGTGAACTGTTGTTCCAGTCATGCGTGATAGACAAAAGGGTAACGAAACAACCCTTATTCAGGATCTTTGTTCGTCTGACAAAGGTTGACTTGTATAGGGTTTGGATTTCCTCCACTGTGACATTTCTAGGAGTGTAAGACACAAGCGATAAGCTCCATGAGCTCAGACAGCTTTTGCAATCAGACCTTGTAGTTTGGATTCATGGCGTTTAGGTCTATTGATCAGTGACATAATAACAAGGAGAAAAGGCATTAGGATACTTTCTTGTCAAAGCTGTAGAGGGGTGTCTTTTTTCCTTTTGATAGCAATATTTAAGGAGAAAACTTCTACATTGTAAGGGAGAAAATGCTTGTAAAAGTACATCTTATTTCTAAAAAGCATTTCTGCTCAAACTCGTAAAATGACAGTAACATGAAATGTCACTGCTGAGTTGAGGAAAAAGTTTCCTTCCTGACAGGACTTCATATTTATTGCTGAAGAGCAGATGCTTTACCTGCAACTAGGAATACAAGCGTACTTGTTAGCTGGGGTGGATATTTTGGTCATTTGCCGTAAATTGTATAATGTTGTATGCGAAATTAACCTATAGCAGTTTAGACCCTAAGTATCAGTTAGTCTACACCGAGATGTACATCTGGAGCAGTTATTCTTTGTGACAGAGAATAGCTGAGCACTTATTGTTACACAGATGGTGAGTGTTTTGTCTTTTAAGAAAAGGATTGCACCTCTAGCATGTATGTGCCCTAAAATCTCTCTATATACTGCTATGTATTTGAGCTTCCTGGCAGAAATATCATTAAGGGCTTGAGCTGTATGATTATAATTCTCTTATCATTCCCAGGAAAAACCTAGGAAATGTGAGGAATGAAATGAAGGATATTTTATGGGATTTTTTTTTTCTATACTACGCTGTTTATCTGCTTTTTTGCTGATGTAGATGAGAACAAACAGATGTATGAAACTTCTTTCTGTCACTAGCCCAGAACATTGATGTTTTCTCCTCTCTTTATTAAACTTGAAACCTTCTGTATAGTTGTGCAACAACAAATTTAGTATAGAACTATTGTGTATTACAGTAGCACTTCATATTAATAGTTTGCTTGCTGTATCTTAGAGCTGCATAGGTGTGACAATATATTTAACTGTCCAAATGTTCACAATTTGGGATTTTTCGTCTCTAGGTAATTTCTGTAAGTAAAAGGAGAAGTTAAGTTCTTCTTATGACTTCAGGTAAATTAGAAGAAGATTACTGTGTTCTAAAGTTTGCAGCAAATATAGCAAAGAAACCTGATACTGAAATATTCCTTGGAGAAGACTAGTTCTTTTGCGTAATTTGAAAGAGAAATATTGAAGGAATATTTCTGTATTTTGTAGTGACTGCACAAAAATAGCTCCTAAAATAAGCATGCACATCTTTCACACACTCTGGAGATCTTGGCATTCTCCGGCTAAAATTTTAGTTCTACTTTTTTGTCATTTATTTACTTATTTATCTTATTTTTAAAAAGAAATTTCAATGTCACTGTAAACCTAGGTGCCTTGGCAGAAAGCAGGGGTTTGAGGGCATCACAAGTAGAAAAGAATAGCAGTCATTTCTCTTCCAGGCCCTAAGTGTTTGATGTCCTGTGAGTGGCATTCTCAGATGGTTATTCTGTAGAGAAAATCACATACACACACATACACACACATATATATAGTTTACCCTTCTGCTGGGTGCTCACTGCCACCAATAGCAGTGTCTTCACTGTATAAAATGAAGCTAAGTTCTAATACTTATTCTAATCCATAAATGATACTGTGTAATTATTTCACCACAGAACTAAGGATAAATTTAATCCTATACATGTGCATGCTAAATATAAATGTCCAATGTTACTTTAATCTTAGACTGCACCACATGAAATACACATCTTAACACCACATGATATAATACCACATGAAATACATATCTTAATTACTGAGTGAAATATTGTAATCTTACTCCTTTTGAACTCCTTAACTCTCCACCAAACTCTCTGTCCTTCCATTAGCTTGTTTGACCATTTTCCTGTTAGTAGACTGTGTTTACCACAGTGCTGGCCCTTATGTGACAATGACAAGGGGATGCCTGGGTATTAACTCAAGGCAAGACTCTTAATTGATGTTGTTCAGGAACTCCATCTTTATCCTAACTCATCTGGGAAATGTACAGAAAAGATCAAGGTGAGAAATGAATGTGCTTCTGACAGACTATAGATCTGCTGGTTGTGGGGAATACTTTGATAGTGTCCTGCTTGATGAAATGAATCTTAATGCAAATAGAAATTAAGTTTTCTATTTTTAAATGTTTCATAGGTTTCGAAATATTATTTCTCTACTTCATTGTTTATGTAACAAAACTCATGCAGAATTAAGCAATCTTGCAGATGTTTATTCACTGTGGAAAACCATTTTTCTGTGTGTTCTGTGTATATATGGGTATTCTCTAAGAAGCAAATTCAAAATATAGTAACTCAGCATCTCACTTCTAAACATTCAGTGTTCCCTTCTGCGCTCACTTTGGCACATATGGCTCCTGGAACAATAATGACTGTGTGTCTACAAATCACACAACAGAGGCAGAATGGTAAAGAACTGCAGATGATGAAAAACTAAAATTCCCATTTTGCAATTCAGCCTGTGTCACATTTTCTCTGTTTATTTGACCTTGCTTGAATAATTAATGTGGGACTGGCAAGGAGATATCTAAGGAAACAAATTCAACATAATGCTACTATGGAAAAATCATTATTCAAACATAATATGTTTTCTATACAAAACACAGTATAATTAACAACGTCATAGTAACCTCAGTTAACTGGCTGAGTTGATAGATTATGGACATTCCCTCCTGTTTGTTTGTTTGTTTGTTTTGTTGGGGGATTTTTCAGCTTTTAATCAAGTAATAGGAAATATCTCAAGCTATCTGGGAATTTGCTGATGCTTCATTCTATAGTTCCAAAGTAACACAGAAATTAGTAAGTGCGGGGCTGAATATTATTCTGTCATCTTCAGCTGGCTTAACAGAGTCTGATTCGCTTGAGGATGACCAGACTTGTATTCTTATATCCCAGGAGCACTGCTGAGACAGCAAGGCAGATACAGAGCCCACAGCACACGAAGATACCTTCTGGACGAAAGCATATCAACGGTTGTTATGAGAGCTATGCCATAAAAAGGTTGAGTGAAATATGACATCACTAAAATTCATAGCAAAACTCAGTGTGATTTCCATGCTGCCAGAATTTCATTCTAATTCAGTAAAAGTTTTTAGAATGAGAGAAAAGGTCAGATACACAAACAAGCATAGACCATGAATATAATATATTGTAATAAAAGCTTACTTTTGTTGACCTGATATTTCCCAATTTCTAATGTGGACATAACTTTTGACCTTGTACATAGAAAATCTCATTTGAAATAAGATGTAGAAAGTGTTGATGCCTTTCTGTATCTAATCAGAAATCATTTCTGAATCTGTGGAAAATTAAGGTGAAAACTTTGTAAGAAACTTCAAAATATTTCTGTATGAATGCCTAAAGTTGGAGGCAAGATTGTTACTTTAAGAACAGCAGTCTTCATCTTCTGACATCAAAAACCCCATAACCATAAAACCCCTTAAAAATACATTGCTACAAGTAATTTTAGCAGTTGGTTCTTTTAGCACACAGTATGAGATTTGAATAGTCAAGGAACAGTTAGCTACTGGATTAATGACATCAACATTTATTATGTTAATTACATTGACATTACTTTTCTGTAAATCAATGTCTGTGATAGTATGTGTTTTAAGAGTTCACTAAGATGATGTTATTCAGGAGTTTAGAGTTGGCTTGGTATCATTGTTCAATTTCCAATCAAAGGGAGAAAGACAAAAGTTTGTCTTTAGCTTTAAAACAGGTAATTCATAGAATTTACAAATCATAATTACAGAATATGCTGCAGTGGTTTTTAAATGTTAACTTTTTTTTATGGTATGTATCTACATATACTTAACAAAATTAAAATTATCTTGAAAATCAGTCATTTGGGAGTAGAATAAAATTCCACCACCATTAAAGGGACTGCAAAATTCCTTGAGTCTTACCAGAATGTTATGGGACCATTCAGAGTCCTCGTGCCTTTAATGGACTAATTCAGATGTATCAGCACACTGAGGTTATGTTGGTTCCATTGGGATTTGTCACTTCATTTTGTAGTATTGCTTCAACAAACTTCTTAAAGTACAGTACAAGCTCTTCAAAGTACAGAAGGAGTTTGCTTGGTTGGTTCTTGCCGTTTATTTGGAGTGAATATTTCTGATCATAAACCCAAATGCTCCCATCTGGCATACAGTTATAAGTGAGTCTAAAATGATTCTTGCAAATGATTGCAAGAGCATGTCAGTGACTTACTTGCCCATAGGAAGGTCAAAGTCAAATTGTTCCTGAGATGGAATTCAACAGAGCTGAAGGGATTGAAATGTTCAGAGTGAGATCTACAAATCCCCATTTCATTTTCATGAGTATTATGAAGATTTGTTTGACCCTTACTGAAGTGTTCCCTGAGAGTATTTTATACTGCAGAACACTTTGTGGGTCTCAGCTGCTCTGGTGTATGGAGCATGCCAAAAAGAACCAGTCTCTGTAAGTCTCATGCTGGGGTTTTGTAGCTGTATCTCACTAAACACTTCCTTGCAGGAGGAAGAACACCACCACACCATATTAGTTACCCTTTTCCATAGGTGTTCTCTCCTCTCTTCATAATTTGGGTTTATGTAAAGGTAAGGAGAAAATAGGCAAGCAAACTAGAACACATATTTCTGAAAATTACTGCATTCTTAAAAATGATCCCAATCTTGTACTCAGCACGTGACTTATAGACTTGCTTGTCCCTTCGAGATTTGCTTCCCAAAGCCCTAATGGAGTCAATCTGGGATCTACCTGTAGGTGACGTGCTCTTTTGTATGTGAAAGAACACAACTTCTTAACACTTTTCTTGCTTATTTTCTGATAATTACCACCATCACAAAAAAAAAAAAAAGGTAAAATTATGGATGTATAAAAGTACCTCTTCCAATAAAGTGGAGATAATAGTGGTGATAGAACAGAGAAGGGAACAAACACAAGGTTCAAAAGAAAGAAAATACACAAAGTAGTCACTTTGTTCTAAATGCACATCAAGCAGCACAGGAGATACTGAATATCCCTCTCTTTCTCTCCTTTTGTGTAAAACACAATTGATTACTACTGGCAATGCTTATTTCATATACTGATTTCCTGATAATACTCAAATTCAGCTCTCAATCTTAATTTTTATGGAATAAAATATTGCTTGTGTTTTCTACTTACAAAATATCAAAACATGCCAGAAGCAAATGCTAGTGATGTCACTTCCAACCTCTCATTCTGTCTAATCTAATCTTCACTTTTATTTGATTACTATTGCCATGAAAACTGAAAAACAAACAAAAAAACCAACCAAACAAAAAGAATACTCCAGCGTCTGCCTCTCTTCTGACCTTCTCAGCATTTATGTTGCTTAATTAAATTTCTGAAGGGTTTTCTGGGAGGAGTGACAAGAACCATATTGAGAGAAAGGCAAGTTGTAGAGGAAATCTTGCACTTCGTTCTGAGCTTAAATGTTGTTCTCACATCCAAAGAGCTCCTACAAAGTCTGATTTTTTTCCAGCAAGTAAGAGATGTGTCCCTTAGATCCTCACTTCTTAAGAAGCACCATTTTATTACTACAGCTGTACACTGTTTTTTCAGCTGGAGTGTATAAAGAAGTGCAGCATTTCCCTCCCTTACACTTGTTACCTGAATATTTAGTACAGCACTTCCCGTATGATTATCTTTTTTGAATTGCTAAATTGTACCATTCCTTCTTTATCAACACTTACCTACACTGATTTACAACTCCAAACTATAAGGGTTATTATGAAAGACTGCAAACAGTAACAGCTCTCTGCAGAAGATGATAAAACCTTTGTTCTTTCACATAAGCTGATATATAAAAACCACAGCAAAAATACTCTTCAGGCTCCATGACATTCTAGGACTTCACGTATCACTTCAACATTGACTGGAAGTAGGTCAGGCTTCTGTTAACTCATTTCTTCAGATTTGGTTTGATCACAACAAAATTTCACAAGAGGAGAGTCTCTGCAGGAGCAAGGCAAGTTTTAATGAAGAGACATGTAACCCAGAGAACTCGGGCTCTGCCAGGTGGTTTTACATAAAATGCTTTGTGCACAGGGACTTGCTGCACAAGTTGAACTCATTTTTTTTGCTGAGGCTGGCATATGTTGGCAATATTTGTAAGATATTTAGATAAATTACTTGAACAGGGCATTGTATGGAACATTGATGATTCTAGCCACATTCTAGAGCTTCAACGTCTATATTATACTTTTCCTCTCCAAATACCTTGGTTTTCGTTACACTAGCCATGCCAAGTTATCATCACAGATCTCCTTCCATAGGTAAGAAAACCAGTGCAACAAAGCATGTTTTGTCTGATACCACAGAATCTGTAAGGCAGCTCTACTGAGAAGTCCACAGGGTGATAGCTGCTTAACCTTAAAAAAGTGATGACGATTCTGAGAAGACAGAATAGACTTGCTTTTTGTTAGGATTAGCAAAGCTTAAATATCAGGGCCAAATAAAGCTGTGTGAATTACAACCTCTGCTGAGATAGAGCGGAAGGATAACTGGGTGCTACCTTGATACAAATTGCCCCTTGTTCTGTTACCAGTGTCAGCTGTAATGACCTAGGGATGCTACATCTGGATATACAGAACAAATTCATGTAGTATCTAGCAGCATCTCAAAAACCAGTAAACCTTCGAGCTGCCTTGCAGGAAATTAGCATAATTATTGTGTTGGTGTTGCCAGAGAAGAAAAACAGAAGGTGAAATCAAAATGGAAAATATGTGGAGGAGTTTGTGTTGCTTTGTTTTCTTTGCTAATCAGAGGTAGCATCAGCATAAATTAAGGCAGAATTTTAAAGTAGTATTTTTAATTGATGCTTGTGATATTACACTGTGTATTAGCTGAATGGGAAGGTTTTCATTTCATACTCCTCCAGAGTGGCAGCAGCATTCTAAGACTATAATCTGTTCAGGCTAAACTCTATTTTATTGCTTTCCTTTTACAAGCAAATGATTTTATGTAGAAATTAAGGTCTTTTGAAAAAAACATAAATATTAGCATATTGCTAATTTAAAATGCAGTTACTAAATAAAAGCCTATCATGTGGTGTACATGTTCCACTGTGCACTTTGCTTATGTTGATACTGCTGTTTCCATTTTTATTTTAGCTGAGTAAGGAAAATTTACCTGAAAACTTGCTTTCTAATCGGGTAGATGGGCAAGGATATTTAGGCACATAAATCGCAAAATTGATTAAGGTTTGCAGCAATCTACCTACAATCCCTGGGGATTTTACTGTGTGAATTTCCTGGTTATTGCACATATAAAAACCTACAGAGGTAGGTTTGTGTTCCTTACAGTGATAACTAGCTATTCACATGCAGAGAAATCTAATTTTCATGGGCAACCATTGGTGCACTTCCAGGGAATGTATTGCATCTGAAGCTTTGAGAATTGTAGCCCTTTAAGAAATTATTTCAGATTTTAGAGTTTATGTTTTTAAAGATAATTGGGGGATTTTGATGTCAAATTCTCATTTAAATCCATTTACTTCTTTTGAAATGCTTATCTTTGGCAGATATTGATAGCTGAAATAAATCAGGGCAGAACAACTACTCAATTTTCATGAAAGTTATGTCTATTAAGTTATGTTTTCTATAGAAACAGAATAGTATTGCTGTGATAAGTCACTGGTAATTGACTTGCTATAGCTTGAAATAATCTTACCTGTCAGAACTCTGTATTACCCAAATTGTCATATTTTACTGTTTATTTCCCTATGTAGGTTAGCACTTTCAGATAGATATTGCTAACATTATACCATGACCGGGGTAATATTATTTCAGAGATCACTGGTTACATGATTGTAACAATCTGTGGCCTTGCTGACCTCTGTGATAAGTAAGACTTGTGAGCATCTCTTCCAATTTCATGTATTGAAGGGTAGAATCTGAAGTTAAATAGGGCAAAATTAGTAATAAATTAATTCAGGAATGTTAAAAGTAACAGAATCAAAGTAAATTTTAGAATCAATTGCATTTTACTATTGGGATAAAGGTCTGCATAATAACGTGCAAGCTTGGGGAAAACATTTATGCATATTCTTTGTTGGACAGACCTTAGGTTGGACCTCAAATTCTCCACCGTGATTACTTTGATTCCACAAAAAAAGTGGTCCTAATTGGACCTTAATTCCTTACATTAAATTCTTTCAATTCCTAGAAACCCCAGCTTGTCAGTTTTTTAGGGAAGTTATAGGTCGCTACTACCGCTCTCAATGCTTATTGAAGATATTTCTTTTTAGTTATTCCTTTATGTCTAAAACCATGCAGGTTTTATTAAATGTAAAATACTGAAAGGAGCACAGAATCCATATTACATGGCATGTCCTGCTGTGGCCTTACTTTGCCAAAGAAATGTAGCAAAAATGTGCTGGTAATATCCTTTGTCTTCATTATAAGAATCTGTGTTACTATGCTCTTTCTGATGTAAGGCCATTTACCTGGACTTCCAACTACATTTAATCTCATTACATCCACTGTCATTATAGCAACATCTTTATTCCACTTGAAAGATTTTAAAGCTCTGGAGAATGGTATTACAGTAAGGGCAGAATATGCTTTATTGAATAGGGTCCTGTGTAAATTCCAGGTACGGTCATGCCATCCATTTTTATGTGCATGTTCACACAATTCTGGGTTAATGCAGCATTTGTGATTCTCCCAGTTAAATATGGGGATAGGAAATAAGACCATGAATAAGCATCTTAAATATCTTGATAGTGAAAGGATCAAAAAAAGATGTATCAAAAGACCTTAATATAGATTGTGACTTAAAAAAGATCTTATGAACCCATTCTGCAAAAGATTCTACAAAATGAAAACATGTAAAAATACAAATGGTAATGTTAGGAATAAGAGTAAATTAGTTTTGAGATGGGAAATGATATCACTGTAAATAACCCTCAGTATAGAACACAAGAAGCTACTGTCATCTTCTATACCTGACCAGCTCTCTTAGGCCTATGAAGTACATCTCTGAAAATATGTCTTTGTGTCAGGTTACCTCTTTCATCTCTTATATTCTCGTGGGTGGTTGTATAGAATAGCAAGTACAAGGTGCGTGTAAAATATCTTTGCAATCAGATAAACTACTTTGTTTATTACTTGCTCTGGACAGTGAAATAAATAGCTATGTGAATTAATGAGTCATAAGATCTTTGTGAAAAAACAGTAAAAATTTCTCAGTGCATATCTGCATAAAGCATTCTTAAAGTGCTCAGCATGTCCATGCTGATAAATAGACTTATCCAGTAACTGAAGGGCAAGTTATTGGTTCTTGCCTTTGGTCAGTGGTAATATTGTATGATCTTGTCATTTATTATGGTAGATTTTATTAGGTGTGTTATTACAGGCTACCCATAAAACTTTATGTACTAGTAGAAAATAAAATTATGGTTTATCACATTATTTCTCTGCCTCTAACTATCCTATATGGGTGAAACCTGAGATCTGCAAGGTATAGAACTTCTTAATGAATACAGACCTAGCGGATAATAATGTTAAAGATGATTCTGTCTGCTCTTTAGACTTTGAAGATGCAGCTTCCAGTGCTGATCCAGGGACTGACCAAAGGCAAGAGTAACAGTAAAAACTGTTAGCTTAAGTGAGGTGGCTATTAAAGATTTGATTTTACTTTGCAAATGACTACAAAATATCAAGACTGGGTGTTTCTTAGGCCAATATATGCAGAATACCTTTTTTTTTTCTTTTTTCTTTTTTTTTTCAGGGGCAAACTTTCTGCTATATTAGCTTAAATAAATGTTCATGTTGCTAATTAGTTCAGATAATTTAGGTAAATGGTGCTTTTTGAAGATGACAAAGTGCAAGATTATTCATATGAACAGAAATAATTGCCTACCTAGCCATTTTGCTAACCTCTGCTATTCTCTCCTTTTTATCTTACTTTACAAAGCAACTTCATCAGGCTGTAATAAGCTCTACTCACACAGAGCCTGTAAGTCTTCCTATAAAGGGATATATAAATGATGAAAAGAGTGAGACAGGCAGGAAATAGAACTCAGTGAGCTTATAGATTCTTGCAGATTTTTCTTCCAAACTGTTTTTCAGTAAAAAGATAGCCCTTTCCCTCATGCCACAGAACCATACTTCTGTGCTATCTGTTCCTGACTGATCCATGGCACAGTATCTTTACCATTTCTATTGAACTTGGGAGACATAAGACCAGGCTGACACAGGGCTTCCTCACAAAAAGATTCATTGGTTTTTCCACTGTACAGAGTTCTCATTACTGAGGAACACAATCTAATTTCCACTTATACAATGGATGGGTTCCATAGTTCAGCAAAATATATGGAGGGAAAAGGTGTCTTACCTTAACCTATCACTCCATCTTTAGCTTCTCAGAGTCTATCCTCAAATAAGTTCAACAAAATGCCATTTGTATTTCCTTTTCATATGTAATTCTATACAGGCATGTCTAGGTATGACATTTCTCCCCCAGGGTGCACAGTCCACTGTTTGTACATGATGGATTCCTGATGCAATAATGGGAGTCTCTGGAAGAATCTTCTCAGACTGATGCCTCCTCTTCCCGTTACTACAGATTTTGATGGTCCTGACAAATCTTTTCTGAAACACTGTTTTCAGTGGTATTTATATTAATCAGAATTAAATTTTGTATTTGCTAGTTATTTCATTAAACAGCTTTGCTCCATAATTAAGCTAATGACTTCATTGCTTTTCTCCTTTGTAATCAACCAGGAAAACAATTTCTTTTTTTTTTATCCCACTCAGATACGTTCTGCTTTTATCCAGAAGTTAAGAGAATTGATCCCATGTCTTTCTCTTCTGTATTAGAATTAATCAGATCTAGTTTAATATTGGAAGATCTCTGTTTAGAAAGTTTTGTGTTCTGGAAGTGCTGCTTCCTTCCCTCTAATAGCTATCAAATAGTAACAGGTTGGGTGGGGTTTTTTGCCACTAGCTCTTCATCCTACTGGGAAATGTTCCTGCTGCAAAAGAATACATAACTTTTATTGGTTTTGTAGTTCTAAAACTCATATGCCTAAACCCAAATGGTTGATACAATTTGCTCTTTTTGAAAGAGAAAAACTAAAAATGGTAGGTGTACAAACCTGTAGCAGAATCCCAGCAACAGTTAAATCTACATAAAGAGCTTGACCTAATCTTATTTTTTTTCTCAGACTACATGTGAATTTAATTATGTAGAAGTTGAAAAGGGAGATATACTAGACATTCCTAGTAGACATGCTTCAACTTACCATGACTGCTTTAAAGGGTTCCCAAAGTCATAAAAGGAGCATTTTTCTTTGGAAAAAAAAAAAAAACCCAAGAGTTAGATAAAACATTCTTCAGAGAAAATGTTGGTAGAATTGGAATCTGAATTACTTGCTGACACACAAATGTTGTCACTCCTCCTCCCAACTGGATTTTAATTCAGCAATCTGAGAGATTTCACAAAACTAATCGTTTGCTTTGATCCTGTGAATGCATTCTGCTTGAATAAAGACAAAATCAATAGGAGAAAACAATTGATGAGAGTAAGAAACCCCATTTTGCTATTCTTTAAAAGCAAAGCTGTCCATTGACAAATGCTAGAATATTCTACAATTACCTGACAGCGTATCTCAAGGAGAAAGATGCAGAAGGGACTTATGAGGGTCTCTCAGTGGAACGTGTCCGCATCTGGTATTGGGGACGATTCAAGTTCACTTTGTCCTCCACTGTCTTGTCATCAATTTTCTTAGCTTTAGCTAGCTGCTGGAAACAGTTTTCTATTTGCCATTGATTTGTGCAAGTTAATCGAGATCATTAATCTGCATTCCAGATATCTGGAAAGTGTGTTCCCTACTACTAATAACCATTCTTCCCATACACTTGGAAACCTATGGACTGGTGCATGTATGATCCTGTCCTTCATTACTGTCTGATTTCTTTGATTATAACAACCTGACTTAATCTTTACATTCTATAGGAAATGCTTGGGTTTTTCATAAAGGAAAGGCATTGTTTAATTCAGCTGACTACCTGGGGTTTAATCTAATCTAGGTGATTTCCTAATATTTCTACAGGCATATCTGCATCAACACAGGACTGTGTTCTAATCAATTTACAAGCTTTCAGTAAAGTTTCTGTAGACATTGTAACCTTAACAATTTTAATGCTGCTACAAACTCTTGTAAACTTAAAGGTCTTCATTTAACCTTTGCCCACTCGTTTGCTAGCAGCTGCTCTTTAGCACCTCTGATCCCCTGGGTTCTGAGGAGGACGGTGCATTTACAACGGCACCAGTGTGGATGTAGCAGGTTTCTAATTGTTCCATCATAGCTATATAATTGTTTAATGCTGTATAATGTGGCCAGTTCAGTGCGCAGTCAACCTTTGTAGTTGACTTATCTTCCAAACATACCATTAAGTAGTGATAACAGCATCTTTCTTCTGCCAAGCAGTAAATGTCTGGGCCTACCAAACCAGTTTCTTAGCAGAAGTTAAAAAAAAAAAAAGCAAGATAGGAAGTCTCTTCACGCTAAATGTGGTTGATGTACATGTGATCCTGGGATACGGGTGCTATTAGGTAGAACTCTTCTACTTTAGGAGTCTAAGTCCACAGTAATGCTTAAAACCCAGGCAGACCTTGTCTCAAAAACTGAGAACAGGGATGAGACCAAGCTCTCCTGGCACTCGTATGGGTCCTCGCTAACCATCACTACATCAACAGTAAAGCCTCAACGTTGAAGACATTATTCTTTTCAGAACTGGCACTTAAGGAAAAGAACATAGAAAATTGCATCTAGCAGCACCTTTTGGGACCTACAGGAAGGTAATGTGTGCAGATAACATTTATTAAGCTTTAAATGAAACTAAGCCCTTTGTTAATAATCCTTGGTCATCCTGCTGTAGTATAGAGAATACTTTTTTTTTTAACTCTTCATATACTTTTGGGAGTAGATATGTCATGATGATGGTTGATAGCACTGATTCCAGTACCTGAACTCTTTTGCTTACTTTATGTTTGCTCTGTGTTTAGGTGCCCAGAACATTAAGCACAGAGCTCATCTATCTGTCTTTAAGGTCCATCAAAAATTTCTGTTGGAAATCTAGTTTGAGCCCTGAAACACATTAGCAGTTATGAAGATGATTCAGTCTTTCAAGAATCATCTAGTGTTACTCAAGTACTCCTCCAAATTCTTTTTCCTCCAAAATCTGTTTTCATCCTTTACTTATTTACATTTTGGGTGTTGTTCACAAATGTAGCATGTACTTTCTAGCCTAGAGGGAAATGACTTTAGTACAAAAAGCAGGGTGAAGATTTTTTTTCTTCATCCTTCTTCCTCAACTTTTCTAATTTACTAACCTCTTATTGAAGTTTAATAGAACAGCTGACAGTGGGCAGCACTTTGTAGAGTCAGCATTAGCAAGAATGTTAAATTTGCAAGGAAAGAGATTAACTGGAGCAAGTAAGGAACAAAACACAGAAACTGGACATTTCTTATTTTTCCTGGTTATGTTTCATCAGATGGTTAGTTTTCTTTCCCATGTGATTTAATGTCATAGTAATCTCCATAATGTGCGATGCGTTTTTTACACAGTGTTTTAAGTGTCTTTCTTGCTTTCTTTGCCTGACCTACCACTTTGCTCAGCTCTGTACAGAGCTACCTTTACTCTTCTAGCTTGTGGCTTTTGCCTTTTTGAGTTAAACTCCCACCCTGGTTAGTGGAGCTGTAGCTTCCCACTAGTCCAGAAGGCTGCCTCTGCTGACTGTGAAGACTGGACACACAAGGAAGCGTAAGGCAAAGCCTTACAGGGTGCCATGGCTGGTGTGTAAGTCAGGTAGTAGCAAGTGTGAGCCAGGCCATTGCATGGTTTTACTCGTTTGTGTTGAATCTCAGGTTTATCGGAAAAGTCTACGGAAAATGAAGATACATGGCTCACCACTCAGGCAGGACTTGGAAGTTACTTCAGCTGCAGCTTTCCTGACCTAATCCCTGATAGTATTTCCTAAAGGCAAACAAAAGTTTAACAATTTGAGACTGTCTTAAAGGATGAAATACCAGTCCTTATCAAAAGAAACCTTTCACAAGATTTTAAAAATAATGTTTTTCCCTTATTTTGCGTTCCTACTAGAATCTTACCATTCACAGAAAAACTGCTGATGTTTTTACTCTCACTGTTATTTCTTGTAAGGGTCACATGCTGCTTTTAATTACAACCTTATTCCCTACTGAAGTCAGTGCAACTACTACCCAGAGCAACAGTTTATCTGCTACATTTAGACTGAGACAAAAGCTAATATTCTATGTCAGGGGTTTGCTGTACTGGGTTTATTAACACCTTGACAATCTTCACTAGTACTTCAGAATTCTTCAGGTCAAATTAATCCTAAGGGAAGCCAAGCATAATGAATTATCAGCCTGCCATCTAAGGAGACAGTTTCTGTGGTGTAACCTGAAAGTACAAAGAGATGTAACTGTAACAGAAAAAAGTAGCAGTTGTAAATACTGATGGGCACAATAATTATCCATTAACAGTACTAATGGATAAATCAAATACAGTCTACAAAGAAAGGATCCCAAGAACCACGAGTCAAATCAGGAAAAAGGCTGTGCTTTTTTTTGTACAGTTAAGAACAGATCTGTAATTTTTGATGAAAGTGTTCCAAATTGTTACCTCTTTGTTTCAGAATGTAGCTTGCTTTTATATTTCATTAACTCTGTGAAATATGTGTAGAAGTGCCAAGAAATTGATTCCTTCAGCTATGTTTATACGGTGTCATTGATCTAAGTAGGAACCACAGAAAGTGCCATTGATCTCAATGGGGATCAAGTTGAAACATCTAAGGGAAGAATCTGTTATTTTGGTTCTGTAGGAGCAAAACACCCACTAGATCATTCACATGAACTTTCCTAAGTGAGTCACAGGCTATTCCTGTAGGTACTGAGGCTAGAGATTGTCTGTTTCAACAGCAGGGAGCAGAGACACGCGAGTCTTGTGTTGTTGCTGTAGTGAGCAGTAAATTAGCAAGAGCAAATATATTAACCTCCTTTAATTGCAGTTTCCTTGCCTGTTTGCTCTACTGTATATGCTTAGTTGCACAATCTCAGAGTGCTGTGGTGTATCCAGTGTGATCACAAGTAAATGACTGTGCAGTTCATTTTCAGACATCAGTGTTGAATTTTCATCAGCCTTTAGCAATGCTTAAAGAAGAATTTGACTGTTTCAAAATGCTAAAACAAATACTGCAGCATGAGGGCTGGATGGGGAAAAGCAGCTCAGCCAGACCCACTACATCCCCTGTAGACTCTGGCAGGTTCTAGTAAGAGATTAGATTCCAACTACAGATGACTTGTAAGGTAATATATCATTTAAGTATATTACCTCATCCAGAAATGATCAGAGAAGACAATGGAGAGGGCACAGATGAAAATGCAAATGGAAACCTAGGAGTCTGATGAATGGGAAACTGAGTGACTTGTCAGGTGGCACTCTACCAATACCTAGGTGAAAGTAGGGAGTACTTTATGACTGAAAGTGGTGACTGATGAAATATAAATATAAGGTGCTGAAAGCTTCAGAAGGTGGGGCATACCTTGAGCTTTTACAGATTACAAACTAGGTGCTGTCCGTAGACAACTCATCACAATAATCAGAGCTTAAACCTTGATCCGATGGCTGTGCAATGCAAGTCTGCCTGAACTAATTCATCCTGTAGACTTATTTCCACTTTCTTTTGTACAGTACTGCTGCACAAAATTAAATCACTGCTGTATTGTGTCTAGGACAGAGGGTAATTTATCTGTGACTGAAAGAATGTAGTACCATCATGGTTGATTTCTGTGGGAGTTTCATGAAGTAAATTCTTTATCAGGATCAGGTTTGGCAGAGACATGACTTTCTGATAATGCTTTTTGCAGATGTAAGGTGTAGAATTACCGTGGAAAGTGATACACAAGTAAAATGAATTGCCATGTAGCAAAGTGGTTTTATACTACTTGGCTGATCTTTAAGCAAAAGTTAGCATTTCAAAAACACTTACTGAAACTATTAGCTTTCTTGCAGTGCATTCCAGTTCAGTAACTTTAATGAAGAGATGTGATACATTCACATTTAAATTCTAATAAGGAAAATATTTTGTAGTCATCTCTGAGTCCATAAGTTTGTTTTTTTCAGACTTGTATTGCTTTACAGGAAGAAGCATCCACAGTTCGTACACAATATCCTAACCTAAAAAAAGACTTGATTTATATCTATCTCCAGAGGTCTCCCAGCCTGAGGACGTTAGTGGGAAATGACTGGAAAACAGGTTCTGTGGTGTTACACAGCACAGTGTTTAAAGCCATGCAATAGCACAGTGTTTAAAGCCATGCGATAGCCAAGATTTGCTTTTGCGTACACATTACTGGTTGTACTGTCTCGGTGGGTAATTATTCCTGCAGTACTTAACTAGTTAATATTTGAAGTTTTCCTGCCTGGTGCACATTACACAGCTGGCAGAGGGGGCTACAGCAGCAAGCATGAGGGGTTAATTGACTTTTATAGTCAGTGACAGTTTATAGCTTGCTCTTGTCCTCATCCTTAAGCACTATGGATCCCCTGTAAACTAAGATCTATTGGGACAATATTTTTAAAGATCTTTAGTTTTCCACTAACCTCTATTTTATTTGTGTTGTTTAATTTTCTTTCCCCGAGACACTCTAGTGATAAAAAGGATAAGGACATCGTTACTGTGTTTTTCTTAAGGTGAACATATTAAATTCTCCTGCCCATTAAAGGGCAGGTGCATATTTTTTTTCTGTAGTAATTTACACACACTTCAGTTTGTAGGACAGAAATTGCAGTAATTCAGTAGGTAGCTAAATTTGCTTAGCTTACATGAAGTGCTGTAAGGAGATCTGAGGGGAGAAGTCTTACCCTTTTAAGTGATTTTTAAAGTATGAAGTCTCTTTTCAGTTATTTCTAATGGCTTGCTACTAGTAGTATTTTACTGTTATCACTGTTCAGTGTGCTTGAGCTCTATTAAAGATTTAAATGCAAGTTTTATGGAAAACACTTCTTTAGAATTCAGAGGATTTTATGGATTATTATTCATAACATCTGTCACTTACAGAAAAAAAAGCCTTAAGATGCTTCTTTAGTATATATTTAATGCTTGCAATACAATTTTATATTAAATAAGATTTGTTGTATTGTAGCAGTTGTGTTTGTGTAACTGTGGGAAAGATGTTTACTCTATAAACCCTTAGGTCTGAGGTTTGCAGCTTGGCTACTAAAACTTTCATTACGAGGAAACTATATTTCTCAGCATATAACACGTATGGTGTTCTGCAAAGGATGGAAGACTGGAAAAAGAATACAAAATAGATATTTCAATATTAATGAATGCTTACTGGTAACTAAAATGAATTCAGTAAAGAAGTAATGTAGATCTGTTTTCCTGCTGTATGTTTTATAAAACTGTTTTCTTAAGAAGCAAAACTTTTCTAACATTTGAGATAGCCATAAGAGAGATCTTGGTATTCTAAAAACAGATAAATCAAGCTTAAGTCCCTTTATTATTATTATTATTATTATTTTTAACTGCAGGAAATTGTTCGGTTTTGCGCTTGACTTGGAACTGGGCAGGTGTGTCCACATAAGGTGCAACAGGGAGGGTTTGCATGCTGGCTTGCTGAAGTGACAGAATTGTGCAAAATAGCTGCAGTGGTCTGGCAAGCTTCAGGAAGCAGGTGGATCTGAGGTACCTATCTCCAAAATTACACTGCTGAAAATGCCTGCTTGCCTGCTGCCTAACACAGGAGGCACCTATGCTTTTGGTTTTTACCCACGTTATTATTCACCAGGCTCCTCTTCTGTACATCTTGACATGCCTAAAGCTGCCCCACACTTGATGGACCTGGGTGGTATAGCCTATAATCCTTAGCAAATTTGGGATCCAGAAATTCTGTGTGTGTGTATATGTGAATGTTATGTATGTTGAACAGGAGAATTTGTTTATGTATATTGGGAGGTATAAATTTACATACAGGAGAAGATGGGGATACTAATTTTTACTGATTACAGACAACGATGTTCATCTAGAAGTTTTAGAAAGTCTTTTCTTCTCTTGTATTGTTGTCTTTCTTCACTTGCATGTTCAAATGCTGTTAATATTGAATGAGTATGATAAAATATGAACACAGTATCATATTAATCAGTAAGAGAGTCCTTTTTCCAGAAAAGTTTTTTTTCATCAGGAAAAAGATTGTTCAAATTGAAGTATCTAGGAAATCTTGGAAGTTATATCGGGGAACTTTTCCTAGGATACAATTTTTGCTAAGTCAAGTGAAGACAGCAGAACAGTCAGCAGCCTGATAATTAGAATATTTACCTAGAACATTTGGAGCAATGATTAGATTCTGGCCCTGAAGACCATAAAGGCGTCTGAACAAAGAGGAAGTAGTTCCTTTGAGGTGATGTTTTCTTTCTCAAAAGCTACGAATTACAAGAATAATTGAGAACGGTCAACATGGACTTTACAAAGATCAATTATACTGAATCAGCCCGAATGTGGTGGGGTTGACTCTGGCTGGCTGCCAAATGCCGACCAAAGCCACTCTATCACACCCCCCATCAGCTGGACAGGGGAGAAAAAATATAACAAGAGGCTTGTGGGTTGAGATAAGGACAGGGAGAGGTCACTCATCAATTACCATCATGGGCAAAACAGACTTCACTTGGGGAAAAACAAAATTTAATTTATTACCAATCAAATCAGTGTAGGATAATGAGAAATAAGTGAAATACTGCTCTTTATCCCTATATAGTAAAAAAAAAAAAAAAAAAGTACAAAACCTAGTTATTATATTCAGAAGAGGAGCTCTACTAATCTGTGAGATATCAAAGACCAGGCCAGGAAGTCTAAAAAGCCCCAAGTGAATATTTGTTGAAATGCCTTGAAAAATATTGGCCTTGAGTTTAGATTTTATAAGTTAATGCTTTCACTGAACATTTTCAAAACCAGTACTACAGTTGTAGGTAGTCAATTAAAGGCATTAGTAACTGGAAAAATCTAGAGAACTCATGCTTAAAAAATCAAGCAACATTAATTCTGTGTCATAAGAAAACTGCAGTGAAAATAAAATGGGCTGATATTTGATGCACAGACAGTGACACTAATTAAAGGACTTACAGAGATAATGTGCTGATTTCCCATTTCTGGGAAATACTGAGAGTTGCATGTGAGAGGACACAAGGTATTATTTTAAAGTCTATATGCAAGATATAAACATTAAAGGTAATATTTTTAATTCATATAGGTTTTTTATAGCTTGTCTTATAATAAAGTTAGAATTAATTTACTCAATCCAAGGATTTAAATGATGTAGAAAAAAGGATTATTTTTCTTTTATAAAAACTACAGAGGAAAATATTTAGAATTGTAGAACAGAGAAAGACAATTACTCTGGGCAAAATCAATGAGACTATGCACAAGGGAGAGAGGGATACTCAGCATGAGTTAAGGGTTAGTAGAAATAAGCCTTTAGTGTGAAATTCAATCCTGTGCTAAGTACCAAAACAGACATATCACACGAACCAATTAAGGACCATTTAAGACTGATGTACCTTTTCCGTAAGTGTCTCTAAAATGTAAAACTTGACTAGGTCTCATCAGTCAAATATTCACTTAAAGGTGACCAATAAAAGTAGTAGAAAAGCTTTTCCTTTAAATTACCTTTTCTTTTGACCAGGAAGACTCTTGCTGAAAAGCTTAAAAACAGGCTACGGGAACAGGAGGTTAAAAGGAAGTCTGTGCTTTTACAAGTCCCTAGGTTGTTTATAATTAAGAGATGCACTGAATTTTTCTCTGCAAGGCTGCAGTTCCTCATAGAACAGCTTGTGAATTAGTAAGAAAGAGTACTAATTGTTTGCATGAGCATTAATTAGCCATTCTGCCTTTCCATATCATCATTTAACTCCATTAAGCTTAATGTTTATACATATACTATATTAATGATCTCACATACAGAAAGGAGTGGAATACATAGTGATTAGTGAAGCAATAATCACATAAAATATTACCAATTTAATCACTGTTAACATTAACTCCATCAATTTGCAGCATTGCAATAGAAACTGGATCACAACTGGAGATGTATTTTTAGAGATCATAAATTATTACCAGATGAAATTATTGCCAGAGGATCAAAACCCCATGAAAATGTGTCTTTGTGGGGTATTCTTTAACACAAAACCCCACAACCAACCCTCCTGCCAAAAACAAAACAGAAAAGAGGATGAGTTTCTGGTGAGATCCATATAACTAGAAGTCTTGAGGTTCTCATTTATCTCAGTTCTTCTTTCATGACATCACGATGATGTGACAGCAATGCTTTTCAAGAGTGGTGCTTCTCTTTTCTATGACTTCTTTCAAATTTTGTTTGAGACAACTGAAATATTGACCATGAAAGCTGATAAAAAGGCAACAAAGCTACTGAGATGTACATTAAGATTTTCGCATAAAGCACGTCAAAGATTCAGAAGGTATAAACTGATTCTCCTTTGGATCATTTACCAGTTCCTACCACTGAAATGGTATCCCAGAGTGATTTTGTTTTGGAAGAGCAGGAAGCAGTGGCAATGCAACACAGTATTCAGAATAGTGGTGGGGGCATTTTCTGCATTGCACAGCTCAGTGAAATAAATGCATCATGCAATTAAGGACCAGTACATTTAGAACAAATAAAAGAAAATATTTTATGCAGAAAATAGCACATGGAGTTTTCAATGGCAAAAAGACAGATAATGTGTCTGTGTAATGGGTCTGGATAATTTATATTTGCTAATACTATTTGTAGCTGTGATAATACAGATGATCAAATCTTAGCTGTCAGAGAAATATGATGAAAGGGAACAGTTCTTTCTTTTTCTTACCGTCATTTCATAGTCAGATAGATGTTTTATGGGTATATAAAGTAGAGACATAAAGTATTAGAGGACTCATTAGATGGACCAATACTCTCTCCCTTGCTCTGTGAATACCCAATCCAGAATGGCCATTGTTGCCAAACTACAGAAAATATTTCTATTTTAAGAGTTAGTGTGGATAAGCAAAGCTGATAAATGTTAGAGCTAAAATAAAACTACAGAGCAGAGCTAAGTGACCAAATAATAATATCTGACAACTTTTTTATTCATATGACACCTGATTTATACCCACTGATTTCAGTGGTTCCTTCTGATTTACACTACTATAAATAACAGTGAGATCAATTCTTACACAAACAGGCATTTTTGACTGAGATTTTTCTGTCTCAATGCTATGTTGCACATGGCCAAGCACTTATTTTCTCTTTTGTCACTTTTTGGTCAGGACATATTCTCTGTAAAAGGTTCTGGAAGAGTTCTGTCACATTAATACTTTCTAACTGAAGGCATCATTTACCAGAGCCTATATTCAGTGTCACACTCTTTAAAAGAATTACTCTTGGCATCACAACATAATAGTATTACAAATCCTGTCACAGTATCAATACTGAAGTGGTGGCAGAGTTAGAAGTGTTAGAATGGTGCTCCATAGTCATATAGCTTGGCAAAGAATAATCTGACTCTTCTCTTGCTCATGCCAATGAAATGTTGTCAATCTCAGCTATCCTGATTTATAGTCTGATTGGTAGACCACTGGAATCAATCTTCACTTGTCCAAGGGGAACAAAGAATTCCAATTTAAGTGCTCCACAGTGTTCTAAATAAGAAGAAACTTGAACTCAGTGTAAACAGCTCATCAGTATCATCACTTGTTTCAGATTTAACAAGGAAGTAAATCACCTTAGCAAAATATTCTTGTGGATAAATTGTAAAGCAAGATCATGTAATCCAGCAGACTCCACATGAGCTTTTGTACATCTAGCACGATCTGTCAAACAGCCACCTAAGAAAGCATCAAGCAGTGTCAGATTTGACCATATCAGACTACAGGCTGCAGCCTGTCTGTCACATAGCCCTACCAGATAATTGGATAAGTCATGACAGAAAGAAGTATTTATTTGGTTCTTTCTGCGCATTTCTGAAAACTAAGTAAGAGAATTTCCCACACAGCAACAGTCTGGAAGCTGTCCTAAAATTCAGTGGGTGCATTCAAGTGGTGCCTATGCCATTTCACGTGAAAACCTCATGGTCTTAGTAAAACCAAATGTGTTTAGTGTAACAGACTTGACTATGATTACCAGAAGAATTATTAGTGATTTCAATCTATTGTGTTATATGATTAGTTGGATTTCAATTTTAAGTCTTAGGAAAGGGCGTAAGCTCTTTGTGAGAATAATTGTCCATTATCATCCACTTTGATGCCACCTTGATAGGACAAGAATTTTTATGCATTGCTGATACTGCAAAAATCAGTAGGAAAGAGTAAGCACAGCTAAAATGGAAGAAAGTTGAATATATCCAAATCCTTCAGTCACTTCTAATTTTTATTATCAGTTTCTTTAAGTAGACTGTTTTAAATGTTTACCGAGAAAAAGTAAAAGCACTGATGGAAATAAACCCTCCCAAACCAGTTTTATTGTGCAGATGCACTTAGTGTTCCTTCTGCAAAACCATCAGAAAACTTAGTGGCTCCCTAAGGTATATTTAAATATTCTTTGATGAATTTTCTTGTGTCATGCTTGATTGTGCATGTGTCACACAATTCCAGAGAATGTGTGCAGTGGGAGCAATCACTTCTCTTATATAACTGTAATATGGTTTCATATATAATCATGAACAATTTACATACGTTAAATCAGTACAGGAACAACCATATTTAATACAGTCCTTCAGTGAAAAGATTCCTGTCAGTCTTCTTGTGGGAAGATTGCTATCTACAAAGCAAGCATTCAGTCTATATAAGGAATGAGTAGGGTCCTTTGTTAGTGTAACATGCTTAAGGGAATTAGGAAGATTGAAAATACTTCAAGTATTTTTTGTATTTTTAAAACCCTCTGGGTTTATGTGCCCATTAAGCCAGGAAGCAAATGTAGTCTTGTATTGAACCCAAAGAATGTCCTTGCAGCTGTTGGGCAGCAGGGACTGGTGGGAGTTAGTATAGCCCTTCCTGCATTTTGCTACGGAGTTACTCATTACAGCTCACATTAGCACTGCTACCACCTCAAAATCATCCCTTCTCCTTAAACCTTTCACACGATTTTCACTGCTCTTTCTTATCAGCATTGCAAGCCTGGTTAGTGCTGCACAGAGCTGACATTTCTGCACCCTCTTGGTTTTAGGCACCTGAAAAAGAAGGGACTTTACACTTTTTCTTAAAGGATATACAAAGTGAAAACAAGAGTCTTCACCAGTTATTATACTGTGCACAGTTTGATTTTTGCTCTGTGACCATTATGTATGGAAATACATGGTAATTACTGCTCACTTGTACACTAATGTTGGGGTTCTCGTGTCCTTAGAATTTGTTCTTAGGACTGGAGTGAGCAGAGTCCATGTCACACATGTTGCTACATGTGGGTCCCTCTCTCTTGTTTTCTATGATCTTTTGCACTGTCTATTCTGTCCCACTGTTACCTCCCCTGCCTTTCTCTGCCCTCAGTCCAATCTCATTCTTTTCAGTTGTCCAGGATCCATAGGCTTCTCTTGCAGCATCTGTCTTCTTCACCACTCACTTCTGTCTCTCTTGGACTCTACTGCCCATTTCCAGTTTCTCTCAATTCTGTCTCCAGTCTCTTTGCATATACTTCTCCCAGTTTATGTCCCTAGAAACCTTTTTATTCCTCTCTAATGAAATGAGATAGCTTGTTCTCTGTTACTGGAAATGTCTGAACTTTTCTGAAATTTTTCTAATTTTTTTTTTCCTGGAATTTTCCAAAATCATCCTGAGAATCTTGGGAGTTTCCTAGAAACTTTCAATCTAACTGCTTTCTGTTTGTAAAGCTATGAGCAATTGAGAATATGGCTTTATGACAGTGATCATTAAGAACCTTAACAGGAGACAACCCTTTAGCCTTGCCTTTTCAGCTGTGCCCAGTAACATTTTTGGCTCATTATTATGCCACCTTCTGCCATTAATTCACAGTGTGATTTCCCTAAAATAGCCTGTTCTTTTTACCATGGACATTAGTGCCAACATCACTGGTCATCACTGATCGCTATCCTTTGCTGTGCTTTTACAGTATTCACAAAGATCACTGATACTGAAATACAGATTGTGTACATCCAAATTTAAACAAAGTTTTGTAGACAGAGAGAATGTGTAAATGGAGGACTGAGCAGAAATAACACTTTTATTACTAGCAATACATCTTTTTTTCTTTAAAATCAGGAAGCAAGTTCTTTGATGATAATTCTATTATTAATGAATTTTTAGGGTCGTGAGTTAGCATTACTAGAAAGTATGAAGACTGAAATTTCACTTTGACACTGTACATTAAGATTTAATGACCTAGACTTATTTACACCTAAATTAATTTTTTAATGGTCTAATTAACAAAATGTATCAGTTTGCCTCTTTAAACTAAGCCATTCTGAGGTAGTATCCTTTAGTAATTACAAATCTTTAATAAAAGATGAAAGCCTTCCATTATTTTGAGTACTTTCCTAACAAGCCTCTTCATCTTAACACATTACTGCTGTCTCAACAAACTGGACTTTACCTTCGGGATAAATTTAAATTAGGATCAATTAAATTTCAATTTAAATTCAGAGGAATTTGAGCATTTTGTGTAGGAAAGAGGTAAAGAAGTGTTTAGATCTTGATAAAATCCTGTATGAGAAATTCTAGGTCCCAGGAACTGCTGTTTTCACAAGAGGGTCCTGCTTGTCCTGCTGAAGTGCAAATGTTTGTGCTATGAGAAGTACGGTCTTCCCAGCAGTGAGAAGAATAAGCCCTCTGTTTCTCTTGGCTGCTGAGTCAGACTTGATCCATGGTGGATTAAGTCTAGTTCTATGGGTTTGGGTTTATTATGAAATCAAATTATGAAATAGTTTTCACTGATTTTTTAAGCAGTCTTTCCAGCTGTGTTAGCTAGGATTCAGTTTACATCAGAGGATGACAATATATTAATTATCTGAATTTATTATCTTTTTTTCTGGAGGCTTCTGAGTACCTTGTGGAGAAAAAAATTGCCCCCTTTTTTAAGAAGCAAGAAGCTGGGATGCAGAATGATTCAGGACTTGCCCAAGATCCCAGAGAAAACTGAGTGACAGCCCTCTTCGTTCTTGGCTAATTCTTAACGCTGTGACACAGGCTAACATTTCTGATGTGGTGGTAACTTATGTAAGTGACAAACTTCAAGTACAAGAGGACCCCCACTGGTTTCCATGGGGCTGCCTGTATGATTCAAGTTGAGCATTCAGATAAGGTATTTGCAGGATTCAGGCTTTACATATGGTGGAGAATGGAGCTTTATATAAACCTTAAATAGATTCCCAATCCTTTGTGCTTCCCATTGTCCTGTGGTGCCTCTCACGCTGAAATAGGGCATATCAGACAGCCAGGAGAACTGAGCAGACAACTGGATGGGAGAAGGCTGTCTCCTATGAAATAAAAAATCTAAAGGCTGACCCTCCAAATCATACGCTTCAGTTTCAGTAACTTCCGTGGCTTTGATATCAATCCTGTGATTCTATTTTGGTTTGTCTTCTGATTTTTGAACTCCTGGGGTTGGCTACGCTGACATCACTTCTAAATTCAGTGGGGGGAGAGAGAGAGAGATAGAGAGAGAGAAAAGCAAGCATTGTTAGGGTGAAGGAGCCTGAACAGCAGCGGCTGCTGATCTGCTCAGTCAACACCATCTATTTTATCACACGGCTTCAGATCAAAGGTTTCTTGACTGTATTTTTAGTGCAATAAGTAAAAGCTTATTTGTTTTTTGAGTGAGGTGATTATACCCTTGGTAAGGTGCTACTGCTTGTTCTGCAAAATAATGAAGACTGTTAATGTTATGATAAATTCAGAGGTGCAAAATGAGAATCACTCAAACCTCCATCATATTTTATTCACAGTCAGAATGTTCAGAAAACAGACCTGCATCTCTGAAGTCATGATTATCTCTGCTTTAATGTGCATTGCATCAGTTACAAAAGGTAAGTAAGTTACCAGAGTCTTTTGTTAGGGCTGGGGAGATAGGCAACTTAAGTAAATAATAGCACAGAACATAGCAAGATCAGAACAGAGGATGCATCTGTTTATGAGCTCTACCTCAGGAGTAGCTTTTGTCTCGATCCCTTAGAGAAGGGAATTGTGGCAAGAAATACGGTATGTTAAGGGAATTCCCTGTCACATAAATAGCCCCTGCCCAGGAGGCCATGAAGTATTGTAGATTGTAATTAGTCCTTCAGCTTACCATCAGTCGTAGGTCAGTAGTTGTGCAGTGACAGACTGGTGAATCCAGGCAGCTTCTGAACCCACCACCTGTAACTTCTTCCTAGAGAGTTCTATAGAAAACCCCCACAGCTACAGCAGAGCTGTGGCTGTGTCTGCACAGCTCTGAGCAATATCCCCCCCCAGACACCAGCCAGTGAGTGCTGAGTGGGCACTGGAAGCCATCTAGCAGCCATAGCACACTGCTCTGTTGGGGTTTATTACTCTGATAGGAACAATATGTCAATACTGCAGTTCTGCTTCTAGCACCAAGCGAATTTGGAAATATCCATGTATAACACAACATGATGCTATGCAGACCTGTACCTGGTGAAATGGGAACAGAGAAGGGAAATCCTGGCTCCTATTAGGTAGTAGGAGATTTCATGTTATTTCAGTTGGTTCAGGATTGCACCCATGTTTTTTTTACTGGCTTGGAATTTCCCATCTGCACATGGGTTCACAGCTGGTATCGTCACAGCCTGTTCATTGCAGTTCTTATTCTTACCCAAGTTGTGTTGCAACTGTTATAAACTGAAGAATAAAAGACAAATCTCTACAAATGCCTTGTCTGTTTAGACAGAAAGGTCTTTAGGAACAAGGACTGCTTTTTACTGTCTGTTGCTATAGTGCCTAGCACAACAGGGGCTGGGTCTTGGTTGGAGTCAATGCAGTGGCCTCTTTGTAGTAAGAAATGTTCCCGAGGAGGCAGAAAAATACAACAGCTACTCTGTACTGCAGTCATGCACCATAATGGCATAAAATAATTTGACATACAGACAAGGCACATTGCTATGCAAAAACTTCTCAGGTACTAAAAATAATCCTTCATGTAGCACTGATGATCTTGCCATAACCCAAATGATTTTACAGACCCTGAAGCTCTCTTTCACATCTACACAGATCCCACACTCTCTAATGTAGCACTGAACACAGGGAGATGCAGACACACAGGAGATGAAATGCGGAAAACATTTAACAGTACCAGAGCTGCAAGATGGAATGCAAGAGGGAAAAAAAAATTTCACTCTGTTAATGCTGTAAGGTGGATTTAAATAAACAGGAAATTATCTGCTGAGGTGGAATTTGTCAAGAAGACCAAACTTAACATTCCTTCGTGTCGACCAAAACATGCCATGTCCATTTTAATAATGTCTTCCCAGATGGAAATAGGGGGAAACTTTCCAGTAAGTAGTGTTTCATTAGCAATGTGGACTTACCGGAAACAGAAATAGCTCTCAAGAAATATTATGGCTCTTTGGTGTTTTTTGTTGTATTTTGGAGCATTTTTCCTACTTCTTCTTCCCCTTCATCCTCCCTACCAAAACACAGCCAGGTCTCCGTTACTTATTTGTCTACAGCAGACCTTCTGTGTGGTCTTCCTTTGACCCCAGGGCACCTAGCATGCTTTCTGCAGCTCCACTAGCAACTGACCCCAGAGCTCACATGTCTTCCAGATGTCTCTAGTACAGCTAGAAACCCTGAATTTCTGAGATTTCTGACCAAAGCTAGGGCTCCTGCAACTTTGACTCCTCTCTTCACAACAAAGAATGTGGGTACCTTAATTACTGCCCCAACCCTGGCCTGTGGAGTTGGAAGCCTGGAGCCCTAGGAGAGCTTGCCCAGTACTGGCTCTTTCTTTTGCACCCTGTCCTGGGTTCAGGTAGGATAGGGTTAGTTTACAGAAGCAGCTGGGAGGGGCCAAGGCTGGGCTTCAATACCATACTGACCTCATGCCCACTCTCTAAGGAGAGGGCTGGTACTCAGGTTTTCAGCACGGGGATCAGTGTGTGGCTGGAGCAGGGACAGTGGCTCAGATGCCAGTAGAGTCTCGTGGTTTATATCACTCACTTTATTTATTATGAGAATAGAATACCAGGTTGGAAGGGACCTCAAGGATCATCTAGCCCAACCTTTTAAGGTGAACTGTATTTTTATAGTTTAAATGAGATAGCCCAGCACCGTGTTAAGCTGAGTCTTAAAACTGTCTGGTGTAGGGGAATCCACCACTTCCCTTGGGAGATTATTCCAATGTCTAAGTGTTCTCACGGTGAAAGTTTTTTTTCTAAGAGTTCAATCAGAATCTCCCCAGGAACAACTTGTACCCATTACCCCATGTCTTTTCCATATGACTCCTTGTAAAAAGGGAGTCTCCATCTTCTTGGTAGCCGCTGTTTATGTACTGATACATGGTAATAAGGTCTTCCCCTGAGCCTTCTCTTCTCAGGGCTGAACAAACCCAGTTTTCTCAGCCTTTCTTCAGATGGCAGGCCTTACAGCCCTCTGATCATCCTTGTGGCCTTTCTCTGGACCCTTTCCAGCCTGTCTGCGTCTCTCTTCTATAGCAGGGGCCAAAACTGAATGCAGTCCTCAAGGTGTGGTCTGGGTAGAGTGGCATGATGACTTCTTTGTCTCTGCTGGTGATGCCCTTGTTAACGCAACCCAGCATTCTGTTGGCTTGCTTTCTCACTGCAGCATACTCTCCACTCATGTTGAGCTTGTTGTCCACCAAGACTCCCTTTCTTGGAGGGTGTCTCTCCCTTCTGGAGTGTCAACTTCCGCACTCCTTTTGTTGTCATCTGCAAACTTCATCAGGGTGCTCTTGATCCCAACACCCAAATCACTTCTGAAGATATTAAACAGTGTTGGGCCCGATGCTGATCCCTGGGGGACCCCACTTGTGACTGCTTGCCAGTTGGAGAAAGAACAGCTGACTACCACCCTCTGGGTATGGCCTGTCAGCCAGTTCCCCACCCACTGTGCAGACTGCTTGTCTAGGTCATAACATGACAGTTCCTTGAGGAGCAGGCTGTGGGGGGACCGTGTCAGAAGCCTTGGAGAAGTCCAGGTAGACAGTGTCCACCACTCACCCTGCATCAATCAGGCGGGTTACTTTGTCATAGAAGGTGATCAGGTTTGTCACACCAGATTTGCCCCTGGTGAATCTGTGTTGGTTTTCCCAATCACATGCTTTATTATTGTTTTCATTATTACATTTCATTATTGTTGCCATTATTACTTTTTTTTCTTCTCTCTCTTTCTTGTTGTATTAAACTGTCCTTATGTCAACCCATGGGGTTTCACCTTTTTTTCTGCTGATTTTCCTCCATCTCCAAGCACTGTCGGGGGACCGACTCCGTACTCAGTCCTTGGACAAAGTGCTCCAGGCTGAATTGCTAGCCTTACTCCAAACTTGTCTGCTTGTTTGGGATCGTCATCCTCAGCTTGTGAGATCTGGCATATCCAGAGTGGGAGGTTGACAACATTTGGCACTGAATTCTTGGTAGCATGTTATTTACACTAGAGACATTAAATGTTCTATAACCTTCAGATATCCTGGTTTTTAATCCTGACTTTTATAGTGTCAGGATGTGCTTAAGCATGTGTACAGTATTTTCAGTCATGGTGTCTACAGAGTTCAAAGCTTTGTGACTCTGTTACACAAAATCTCCTCGTGCCTTCACAGCTGTAATCTTCCCTCTTGACAGAAACATTAAAAATTGCTGTGGATGTTATAGATGCTCCCTGCCACCCGTAACAACTCTTCCTTGCATCACAGCTGATCAGACCGAGCACGACTGACTGGTGCTATGGAATGTCACTACGTTTCCATTGGGTGGTCTTCTGTCCCGTGGAAGAAAGCTAACAGGTACTTTAGATTAACAGTCTCTGATATGCATATAATTAAGACAAAGTTTGCACTTGATGTGGTAAATAAGAATAATTAGAGCTCTCAAAACAGACATTTAAGAAATATTCAAGAACTGCAATAATTCACCAGCAACCAGTTGGGAGCAAATTTTATTAGGAATCAAGAGACACACGGTGTTGGGGGGTGTGTGTAAAGAAAAGCAAGAGTGGCCAAGGCTGCAGGTTGGTCACTTGTCCCTCTTTGTGTCCCTCCACCTAGACTCAGTGCTCTTGTACAAAAGCTGCTTTTGCAGGTCATTTGTAGGAAGATTTGCCTGGGATTTTTGTGCTAAGGCACATCTTGCTCTGCAGTACCTGTGAATGTAAAGGAACCTAGGAAAGAGTACTGAGTATTGAATACTCAACCTTAGCCCTCTGGCTCTAGTAGGACTACTCCTGTGTGGCAAAATGTTTGCCAGATCAGGGCTGGAGAAAGCTGTGGCTAGCATCAGAAGCTGTCAATTCCCAGAATCAGAAAATTCAAAAGAAGGACAGTGAAGGCCTTATTCAAGGCAGAGCAATGAAATTTCCCCACCAACTGTTTTGCAAAAATGATATTAATAAACAGTTAATCTGGGAATTATTCCAGCAGATCATGCACAAGGACATCAAAAAGAAGTGGTGCTGGCATCGTTTTATGAATAACAAGTGAGATGTCAACACTATGCAGTAATTTGAACATGCTGGTGCCTAACGAGAGAGGAAAGGTGTATGCTGGGGGAAAGAGAGAGAAAAAAGGAAAGTCTGAGATGGTATTTGTTTAAAGAAAGAAATCCATCATATGTTTTTAGATTTTTAAAATGAGTATAAAACCGCTCTCTCCAGCTGCATACAAATGGAAGAGCATCTCACATATTAAAATGGAACTGGGACTTTCAAGTACTTCACTCAATATGCAGAAAATGATACTGGATGTTGACAGCTTTTCCCCACAAATATGACAGCTGTGGGGGTCCTTTTATTAGACAGCACAAAAAAAAAATCCTAAAGTGAAGTTTTCCCAAGTAAATAGGCAAATGTTCAATAAAACAATCAAGTGCTGTTTTTATTTTGCTCTTCAGTGTGGAGTTTGTTACAGTTCCTGCAAACAATACACAAAACAAATCCCTTTTTAGGACTGTGGGAAGTACTCACATATGACAAATTGTGATTGGTGTATAGATGTGCTGAGCTGGTAACGTCTGTGCTCTCCAGAGCCTATGAATCATCTGACAGTGCCAGTATGATATTAATGTAGAACGATATTTTCCTTTTCAATTCTGGAATATCCTGAACTTTCTAGAACCAGGGAGTCTTCCATGTAATTAAGAGATGGCACCCTGTGAAACCACAAACCCTGTCCTTCTTCAAAATCCTTGTCTAGTTCCATATATGAACTATATGTATGGCATGTGTGAGCTATATGTATTGCCCTTCTTCTTACACATGTACCCCTAATAGAGAGATCAGTCCTGGATTCAAACACTCAGAATTATGTGCTAGTTTCTAGCTAACTTGAACTTGCATTATCCCCATCTCTCCATGTCTAGGATCAGTCTGGGAGCTGCCCCTGAAGGTGAGGTCGTTGGGTTTAGATGCAAGGTGACTGTTGTGGAAGTACTTTGGCTCAGGAACTGCTTTCCTCATGTCCCAGTCAGCTGATGTTGAAAAATTTCATTCTGAAGTAGTTCTTCAGGGACTTTTTGAGTCTTCTGCAAGAACAGAGGGAAATGTTGGGGAAAAGAGTATTTTACACTGCTGATAGTTATATCTTTCACAAAATATTTATGATCCTTGTGTGAGTTAATATGCAAACAATAGAGTGAACTGGGATATTACAGAACATCAGCAAACATAAACAGTATAAATTTGACAGGTGATAGACAGTTAAAATCAGCCTGGCAGCTTTTAATTTCCATTTCCATTCAAAAGATGACTTCCCAGAGATGAAGTACTGCTCCAAGAAACAGGTGCAGTTTTCCCACGCTTTACCTCTCACAGATTCAAGAGGAGCCTTTGTGTTTCCGGGAATGGAATGCTTCTTCCCTAAAATTTCATTGATCATCTATCTCAGGTTTTCCTCTCATAGATGCATTTAATCAAACCAGAGATTTCTTTGTTGTTTGTCTTTCCGTGTTTGCAGAGCTACAGATAAACACCAATTACAACTTGGATAGGTGACAATGCAATGCCATTCCTGTTTAACTCTCTTCTTCAAGTCTTGATAATGTATGTCTTAATCGTGGTGACTGTTATCACATGAAAAGCCAAATGTGCCAAATAGAGATGCTATTATACAGTTTAAAATTATTACCATTTAAGAAAAGTAAAAGGACCGATGAAACTTATACACTGAGAGTGCTTTGTAAACCTCTGCAGAGACACGAGAATACATTGCCTAGTGCAACGTGAGTTACATCTGCAGCATTTGAAAATCCTTATGTAGTTTTGAAAATTCATTCCATTTTATCTCTTTAAAAATGTGTACTTTGTTCCTCACTTGTTCCTTCACAGTGGTAGAAAAGAGAGGCTAAAATAATTTTCTTGGCTTCTCATTTGACAAGTTATTCCACTGGCACATCCTTTACCTCTTGTGAAGCACAAACATCTCTCTCTGTCACAAAGACCCTTTGAAGCTTACCCCTTTCTCCCTAACTAGCTTTTTGTCTGACCTCCGTCAGCACTTAATTAAGCAATATTCACTACCTTAATTAGCCAATATCACATTTTCTGTCAAATCTCTCCTAACCTCTTTTACTATGTCTGTACAATGCCCGGATCCTCACCCATATCTCATCAAGATGCAAACTGCAGTTGCTCCTCCCTGACTCATCTTCCTCTATTCATCTTCTATATCCACTAAGCTGACCAAGGTGAGACAATTTATTGCCACTTTATTGACGCCTATGCTATGTTCCTACTGGGAATTCTGTGCCACCTGGGGCTCCTCAGTGCTGGGATATCATAAATGTTTCATGGAGTAAATATAGAGAAGGAAGAGAGCACATAGGAGCCAGGTTGCCTACAAATGTTGAATAATGGGGCTGGAAGAAATGCTGCAAGTCACTGTAAGCTGAAAGCTTACATTAACATCTCTATTCTATAATTACGTGGTATACTCAACGGTTGTTAGCTCTGACGGGCGTTGCACAGTAAAGATGCATTAGAGTAATTATATTGTAATGACAGAAGATCATGAGTTAAAGATGTTGCGGATCCTGTTAGTATACACGTCTGAAATTGTTTGGAGCTGATGTGGGAGGTGTATCCACATGGAATTTGATAGCACTGATATTGTAATTAAAGCTGAGGAGAGGGGGTTTGTACTTATTTCCTGCTGCTGTCTGTGAATATTAATTAGATCATGTAACCACCTGACCCTAGCAATAATCAGCTCTGTTAGAGCAGCAGGGAAAATTGCCCACTAAATATTTTTTAAGAAAGCAGAGATGAAAACAGCCCAGTTGTGGTAAAGAACAGAGGCTCCTGGAAGCCCAAGAGCCTGCTCCCTGGTGGAAAGAAGAATAGACTCTTTCTAGTTTCCTCTGGCCTCTGCTTCCTGGCAGACAAGGACATTTCTGGCACCACAAAGATGACAGAAACACACCTGGCTTGGCAGACAAATGAGTAAGAGAATCACAGGTCTGCAGAGGTCTCGGATTTCTGAAGACAGATGAGACTTTTTTTTTTTTTTTTTCCTGCTTGCCTTGGTCCCTGCATAGGCTGTAGGGAGGAGAGATGACTCCAGAAGGCCAAAAAAGTAGGTCTGAGCTGAAGAGCTTCCCTAAGTCTGGAGACCCTGGGTAGATATTTGTTGCTCATTCTGAGGGCTTCAGCATCACCCTCAAAGAGAAGGGAATTGATTACTTCATTATTTGTAAAGATGGGATGAAAAGGGACGTGGGGAAACCATTCATCTTGTACTGTGGAAAGCGCTAAGAATTAACCTAAACAAAACTACAATTCAGGCCTCAAGTCCTAGGCTGCCTGGCACTTGTCTCTGCCTGGCACAGCAATCCTTTTCACCACTTGCACTACTAGTGTAGTGTGAGCTTTGGGAATACCCAGAAAATTGTGTTCAGGGGAGAGATTTGAATGTATGCTTTATAAGGTGACAAGTAAAAGACATGAAGAAAATGAAGATTACTCTGTTTCTGAAGCATCACTAGGTGCCTCTGTTTCTCTCCCCATCCCGGTCTTTTTGCTGCAGCAGCAGCCTTTCTAATCGTTCCCTGATAAAACTCATTAGAGAGTTCATATTTTGTCCTTCTTGCATCTCCCTCATCTCTTCCTATCCCAGTCCCCTCCCAGTCATTCAGTCACCTATTACGTACAGTCTTTGAAGTCTGTGTGGAGAGACAGGCCGCATTAAAAAAAATGGTGTGTTCCTAATCACTTCAGGGTTGGCGAGGCTGTAATTCTCAGAAAAGGTGGTAGAGCACGATGCTGCTCTGCACTGGTCTCTGGCTGCTGCTCTGCTGGAGATCCCTGAGCAACAACAGCACTGCGACTCCTCTTTCTGCTTTCCTGACAGCATCACAGTACCTGTATCTTAATCAGTCAGTGTGAGACAGTGTCACAGGTTCTGAATGCTCCTCGAAGCAAAGCACAGCACAAATACCTCCCTGCTGCTTGTAGCTTAGGTTACCATTACTAGGCTGAGCTGCCTGATGTAACACTTAAATGCTCCAGACAGGCTGAAATGTTCAGAAGTGTTGGCAGCAATGTGCATTCAGAGCAAGACACCCCTCAGCCTCGGGCCAAGCAGTTTTTTGTGCTCTCATGACTGGTGGAGGCTGCCAGTGCTGCTGCCCAGCTAGTAACAGCGCAGAGAGGAGGCAGAGCTGCTGCCAGAGAGAGGTGACAAAAGGCAAAGATGGTTGTTGTGGTCGTTCAGGTCATTTTAGTCAGATATCTTACAGAGGAGGAGGGACGCATGTATGTTTTGTATTAAAATACTGCATGCCTCCTGGGCTATCTAGTTTGTAACTTTTGTGGCTGGAGTGATTTAAATCAGAAAGGATGAAGAGGGAGACCCACCCAAAATGAAATGGTGACATAAAGAGAAGAGTTTTAGAGAAACAATGGAATAGCTGACTATAGGGAATAATTGTAGCTCCATCAAAGAGTGCTTTACTGTTCCCAGCAGTGAGCCTAGCATCAAAGGGAATCCTAAACCTGAAACCATTGGCAAGAAGTGGGTTATCAGCAGATACAAACTGATTCATGTAGAGAACAAAGAGAACATTTCCTGAGTGGGACAGCCTGGCTTTTCCCAGCGCGGTGATGGCGCTCTGTTCCCTGAGCACGGGGGGTTAAGCTTGGCCTTTTAGGCCTTTTGCTGTGTTAACACATTTTCCTCAAGGCCTTGTACTTCAAGGTATGGATAAATAAGGCTTTATTTTTTAAAACTTTATATATAAAGTTACATCTCTTCAGAGTATTCTGCTGGGAACATTTTCAAGTTCCATAAGCAAGTTAGACCTGTGGTGGTAGCACAGCCGTCTGGTGATGGGCACTGAATATTTACAGCAGCTTTATTAAACTTTGGGTGTTTAAATGCTTTACAGAATAAGGGCCACCAACAGTAGACTTCAGCAACTTGATTTTCTGTTCATCAGTTACTACTTTATGGACCCTCTTGACGCTGTACAGGCCTTTGTTGTGTGTGGAAGAGAAATAATTGATTACTTGGAGCTACCTTCCTAGTAACAGCACAGACAGGAGGCAGAGCTGCTGCTGTAGAGAGCTGACAGAAGGAAAAGATTGCTGCTGTGGTGGTGGATATAATTTCAGTTATGTAGGTAGTAAAGAATGAAGAGACAAGGTTTAGTTAGTCTGGAAACGCAAGAGATTTACACTGGGTGTTCTCATTTGTTTGAGTCAGTCTTCCTCCAGGCAGAGGCCCCTCATGTGCAAAGGAAGGTATTTAGTGCGTTAATTTTGTCTCAGCTTTTCATCGAGGGTATTCCTTCTGTCTGTCTCCCTTTCAAACACCCTCAGGTTAGGAGTGTGCCTCAGTGTAGGGGCACATCCTCCACGGCATGGTCCATCACTCAGGCAGAGGTACCCCTGTCTTCCTGCTAGTCAATACAATGGCAGCTCTAAGATGTCTCCAGCAAAACACGTACAAAAATGTATGCTGGAATCAGCGTCACCTTTGTTTACAAGCATAAGGCTATTCACCCATTTGTGCTGTTGTAGGATTGATACCTTGTTTAGAAACAAGATATTCAGTAAAAATAGTGTGTTCAAGTTTCATTTTTGAAATCTTACACAGATTGTAAATATTTTGGAAATGAGACATAATACAGAAATGCTCAATACTGCATATTCAGAGGCCTCAGCTTTAGTAAGGCGTTACAGGTTCAGGAGGCTACCTTATAATTCGTCTGCCCAGAAGTAAAAAGGCAGTGGTGTTTCAGGGGCTGATTGCAGAGGTCATAGCTTCCTGCACACAATATATTGAACAATTCCATCATTCCTGCCTTCAAAGTGAATTTAGACTGACATAGCAGAATAGAAAAAAAATGCTTAATAAACTAAGGGGTTTATTGCACACACACAGAGTCTCATAGGTATGCATTCAGCAAAGAATGGGCATGACTCTGTAATAGGTACACTAAAAAAAGCATTCTGGTTGTATTAATAGTCCCTTTCACCACACTGAGTAAAAAAACTCTTTTCAGTTATTTTACTCTTTATCTTCATCAGCTTTACATTTGTTTGACTAAAGTGTTACCTTAGTAAAGAAACCTTGTTATGCAAAGTGATAAATATGAAATTTAAGAGAATAAATCTTTCATGGGTAGTAGATGCAGCGCACTGAGCCAAGCGAGGGATTGTTGAGACCTTGCCCTGGCAAGCACTGTCCTGCCTGCATGTCCTCTAGCGAGGAGAGGAACTTTCCGTTGTGCTGCCCCTCCAGCCTCCTCAAGAGCAATGAAGGCAAGTGCTTAGAGGGCCAGCTCATCAGCCCAGATGCTGAATCAGCCCAAGAATTTTTAACTACAGGAGAAAAATGTATTACACAAGAGGATTTTCTCCTTGAAGAGAACTTCACCCTGTTTTAATCAGAGATGGAAATTTCTGAGGTATTCTGGAGTTCTTTTACACGTCTCAGCAGTTCAGTGCAATAAAAAATGGAAATAACGGTCATGCACTTTTCACCTTAGACATAAGCATTAGTTGACCCTTTGATGTGATGACATTTGTAAGGAAAATCCCTCAGACTTCCATCCCCTTGAAAAGATCCATAGCAAAATAATTTGATAAATCATGCCCAGTCTTCAGCACCCTCTTCTTCGCAGTCCCCGCTTTGAGAAAGAGAAGCTTTAATATCCTTAGTTTCCAAGCTGAGCTCTAGGAGACTTAGACCAAATCCTCCTCCTGGAGGCATCAGAATGCCTGAAAGCGTTTGAGACCCTACACCCAGCTGGCTCTCTTCAAACCAGGACAAAGGATGGAAAGCAAAGCCTTAAATCCAGTGCCTTCATGCCTTAAATGTTAATCATAAACACAGCACCATCCTTCTCCTATAGAGAAGTTTCTCAGTGTAGATAATTCATTATCAACACTTATTTGCAAATTGCTTTTGCTTTGCAGTTTCACTGTTTCATTATTATGTTGTAGAGCCATTGCTACCTTACTTTTCAGCTGTATGTTGTCAGTTGTATTTTAGTTACTGTTGTTGTGTTACTGTTGGGCTCTAAGCTGTTTGTGAGTCACTGAAATGTGAAATTTTGGTCTTACTCAGTCTTCAGCTAACCCTGCTGCTTAGATGCGGGAATATCACATTTACCCTACAGAGAGGTTTAGTTCGAAACCAACTGTGAACTACACTGAGGAATCTTCAGTCAACTGACAATAAGTACTGGGATAGGTAAGGCACCAGGCTTTCCTGTGGACAAATCCCCACTGATATTAAGGTAGCCAGAATGTACATATGACAGGCCACAGTTACAAAAATAATACGTATGGCAAATAGTTTTGGTTGGATCTTTCCAGTTAAATTAACCTGGACCGTGATTTTGAATAACTGTATCCAGGATGAAATCTTCCTCCCTAGATGAGATATTTCATCTCTGCTTATTAATAGCTTGTTCCCACACTGGGCAGAACTCTCCTTAAAGTAGAGCAAAAGGGAATAATAATATTGTCAGATGCCTAAATTAATAAAGCTCTCTCCTGATCTAAAGCAGCCCAACCGTTTACTTGCTGCAGCGAGCAGCACATCTTCAAGTGACAGAGATGCACAAGGGGAAAATCTGTCCCCTCAGCCGCACATCTGATAGCCCTTAGGCAGAAGATGGGTTTGAAAGGCAGCTAACCAGTAGCTGCACACAGTGTGTGGTTCTTCAGGTAGTGCAAGGTTCAGCAGCCAAGTAAAAAAAATGCATTGCTCCTTTACTCCTTGCCTCTGGCAACATCTGCTTGTGTGACAAAGTGAAAGCTCAGTAGTTCTGCACTTCAAAAACTAGTTTGATGTCTGACTTATATTCAGAGTGCTTGGTAACTCTGGGCTTTGCACTTACCTGTTTTAATCTCTCACAGTGCAAGCAACTTGGTAATGTAGTAATCAAACAGAAGATTGACAGAGGATGTAGCAAGCTTAGCATACCCTTCTGATTCTTCTACCTTGGTGTGATAGATGCTTCAAGAAGAAAAGAATTCCCCCAGTGGCTTCATTGTTTTCCAGGCATTTTTCTAGATGAATTTTCCAATGGTAAAATCATTACAAAGTAGAAATGCAATCTCTCCAAGAGATAACTTGAAAACCTAGTCTAGCATAAGGAGCAGTAATACAGTCATGAATCCTACAGGCAAACCAAGACTTCTTGTGACTGGCTTTGTAAGGTGAAGACATGGGAGAAAATTGCATTATGAGAGTTAAGCCAGAGTGTTATTTTTAACTGCCTTATCATTTGAGATGTTACAAAACTAAGGTCTCTCCTAAAGCTAGAGCCCAAACTCTAAAATGAAAACCCCTTGAACTTCTTGTAATGTGAACTCTCAATGTCTATGGTTTTTTTGGAAATGAAAAGGCAGTGCTGAGAACACTGTCTGTGGGTATCTCTGATACTTTGCCTCTCGATGGCAGCTGCAGTATTTTCTGCTCCCATTCCTTCCAAAATTGTTGCAGGGTCCATAATCCCCCAGTTATGTGATGAAAGAGGCTGTGAGTACTTTATGGTTATATAAGAAGAAGGTCCCTTCCCAGTCACACTACAGCTACAACAGGCCCTCTAATGAGAAACAAAATAATGTTAAAACAGTGCCACCAGAGAAAGGTAGTGGGAATCCAGGCTGGTACTATCCCCTGAGATGGCTTATTGGGAACTTCTGTGTGTGAAAATAGAACAAAATCAAACCCATTCAAAAAGAGAACTCAAACCTTGCTACTGGGACATAAGTGAGAGGGGGCGAAAAAAATCTTAGTTAAAAAAACAAAAGTACATTCCATATCCATCATGACAGAGAGGAAATAGCCACAGTTTCACAGTGAAAGTTCAGCAGACACACAGAAGGCTACACAAAGTATTGAAAACTAGAGACACTTGAAAGAGATATGTTTTGTTTTTATCCTTCTTAGGAAAAGGAGCAATTGCAATCAGTTACGTGGTAATTTGAATCATAGAATGGTGGGGATTGGAAGGCACCTCTGGAGATCAAGTCCAACCCTCCTGCCAGAGCAGGGTCACCCAGGGCAGGCCACACAGGAACAGAGCCAGGTGAGTTTCAGAAGTCTTCAGAGAAGGAGACTCCACAACCTCTTGGGCAGCCTGGGCCAGGCTCTGTCACCCTTAAAGTTTGTCCTCATGTCGAGGTGGAACTTGCTGTGTTCTAGTTTGTGACCCTCATCCTATCCCAGGGCACCATTGAGGAGGGACTGGCCCCTTTTACTTGACACCCACCCTGCAGAGATTTGCAAACATTCATAACATCCCCTCTCAGGCTTCTCTTCTCCAGATAAGCAGCCCCAGGGCTCTCAGCCTTTCCTCTTAGGAGAGATGTTCCAGTCCCTAAATACTAATTTCAAACTATTTGTAAGATTATTTTGCATTTACTGATGCAGTTTACCCTCATATAAGAGAAAAGCAGTTTGCCTAGTCGGGAAAATAAAACTTAAGAATTGCCTTGCTCAAGTTGGAGTAAATCTAGTAGCACTCATATGTGTAACAAACCACAGTGATAGTTATGGACAATGTATTAGCTTATGCTCCCCTCACCCCCCCTTTAACTGTGATCAAATTAACATGGAATATCACTTTCTAATTTCCTGTTAACTGACTCCCTTTGTGGGAGATGTCTGGATTGCTTCAACAGCCCCAAAGTAGGTAATGAGACAAGGAAGAACTAAAGGTGTTGGTGAGCCGTCCTGTTACCCACAAGCACACAAGGGTCTGTCTGCCTTCCTGCAGCATCCTTGGAGCTGGGAAGATGTGATGTCTCCCCGGTGTCCCCACAAACTGGCCGGCTGTCCAGGGTTGTGCCTCACAGAGCTCTCCTAACTCTCATCCAGGTTGGTATCATTTCCTTCCTTTTATGCACGAAGTGTTGCACTGCTCAGAATGATGTGTCCCCTCTTCAGATACTGCAGCAGTAATGACTAGGAAACAGCAGTTTATTTCTTATATATGTGTGTGTGTGTGTGTATGCAGAAAAAATGTTATCTGTTATAACATACACCCTTATTACAGTTGTATTATTTGTATTTATATAATTTGTAATTTTTTTATATCATATAAAATTTCTATGCATATTTTATGACACAGCAGTGCTGGGTTAATGGTTGGACTTGATGATCTTAAAGGTCTCTTCCGACCAAAAAAATTGATTCTATTATTCTATGCACTTACCTTTCATATATGTGCTCATATAGGACTTATATTAGTATTTTATATAGTATGTTTTATGTTTATATTATGCATATTCTGGTTTATTACTAGGTAAATATTATATGTGCATCATGTTATATATTTACTTATTTACATTTTATATGGCTTTTGTGTGTGTATATATATATATAAATAAAAGCTAACAATATAAAAGCTGTAGGTGCTTTTCAGCTATTTGGGTGTGTGGGTTGAGGAGAGGAGGGTGTTAGTTGGGTTTTTTTACACCGAGTCAGTAGTAGCAGCTGCCTCTGTGGGCCCAGGCTGAGGCTGGTGCCAGGAGTGAATGTTGGTGGCCCGAAGTGTTTGATGCTCTGCAAGTGAGGCAGAAGAGTCTTAAGAGCAGCGCTCGTGCTGTTCTTGCAGGGCTTCATTGCAGTGGGTGGACAGGTGAGTGCTTTGGGGGTGGGAGAGGTGTTTGGCACCCTAAGCCCCGGTGCACTGCCGCTCCAAGAGCAGCCAGCAGGGCCCAGTGGCTCCCGGAGTGCAGGGTCAGGGCTGCCAGTCCCCATGGGAAGGGCTCAGCCCCAGCCCAGGGCTGCCAGTCCCCACTGCTGGTCCCCACGGGAAGGGCTCAGCTCCAGCTCAGCCTGGCAGTCAGGCGGCCTGGCTGCCGCAGAGCACAGCACGGCTAATAAGGAGCAGGCTTTGGATGTTGCAAAATTTTCCATCTGTTCTCAGGGCTTATAATTACATGCAACTCACTGTGCACCTTCGGTGATCCGTAACTGGTTGGCGTTTGCCTCATTAATCATTCAGGTGCTGTGAGCTGCTCCATGCACAATTGCAGAAGTTACAGACAGATTTACATATCCTTACTGTGGTTTATAGCATTTCTCACGTGCAGTTTGGGGTGGTTTTGACCCGCGGCCGATTGTGAGAACACCTGCACTTACTGTTACTCAGGGCTTTTCCTAATATGGTGAAGTGCCACAAGATGGCACTGACTCCGAGGTACCTCAGCCTGCTGGCCTCCTCCTGCATCAGCTTTGCCTGCCATTGCAGCAGGTGCCCTTGGGGCTACATCGGTCATTTTTTACTAACCAGCTGCTGGCTCCAACAGCACTCAGCTTTTCATGGGTTGGGTGGGGTTGTTTTAAGCTGTGGCTATGAAAGGCTATGAGCCTCTGACAATGATAACGAAGCTTTGGGATTTATACAGATGCAGTTTTCTTATGTTGTATGTGACGGCTGTTTTGGGGACCTGTGGTTTTTTTAGTGCCTGAGCTGGGTTGTTCAAGCAGGATTCAAAGCCCAGGCCGTGGCAAGTCCACCAAGAGCTGACATTTGATATTGGTTGCTAAACTGGGTGAGCTTTTGTCAGAAGGTAGAAACCAGCCGTGATGAGACACTCAAGAGAACAAGACCGTTTGCCTGGCTGAAGCATCTGCTGCAGCAGTACCTGTAACAGCTGGTGGGCAGCTTGCCACTCTGGCTGCTTCTTTCTGGAGCCTCTTTCTGACACCACATTGGTGAGTCCAACACAGCTCCTCACTTCGCAATGTTTCTTAAGCGCCTCCTGTACTTCAGCATTAGACACTCATCTCTAGACTCTCCAGGTATTCCCAGCTCGTTCCTAGTAAAATACCCTTCATTACTTTTGACCAGACTGTGCCTTTCAGGCTGCTTGTAGCATCCGTGAATGGCACTTCAGTGGCTCATTTGACTGATGAGATGCAACAACTGCTTTTGAATCCCTTTGTTGACACTGGCTTTCAGTTCCACCCATGTATAATAATAAGCCTAACAAACATACTGTGTTTTTTAATTCCTTTATTAAGTCATTTATTACCCTACAAGTTCTAGATCAGAAAAGCTACTGGATAAAACCAATTCAGTCATCATCGTTTAACACACCACTCTTACAGGGGTTGCCTTTCAGTAAATCCCTATGTTACAGAACCTGCCCAACATGAAAACAATTACGCTTTCATTTAACAAACTTCTAGACAAATAAAATCTGTTTGTTCTGGCTACTGAAAGGTGAAAACATTCTCTTTTAAATGCCCTTCTCATTTATGGAAAGATACACAGTGGCTACATACTGAAATACAACAAAAACGGCACTTCTTTAAAACCAGGATGATTCCCACACTTTTCCTGGGTTTGACTCAAACTCCAGTCGAGAGAAAACACAGAAATAAAGAATACAGGCAGTACAAACACGGAACAGATGCTTCCATTTACACACATGCCATTCAGCTGTTAAAAAACAGATTCAGACACCAAAGTATCAAAGGTGTGTTACTTACATATGGTGTCTGACAGGCTTCCAGAAAGGAGTACATATGCTGGCTTTGATGACAAGCATGCAAACTGTAGCTTTCCACATCAACAGTTTACCAAGGCAACAGTCAGCTTTGTGCCTGCACAAGAACATGTGTTCTGGATTCCTGCTGGAGGACAGACACACCATGTTGTAACCACACAAATCACTCCGTTTCCATTCAGACCCAAGGTAAGACTTTAAAGTGTGTGAGACCCAGCAAGCAGGTCTGCTGAGAAGCGAGGTCCCGTTGCCCAGTGGTGCTGCACAGGATTGCATTACAGTTCCAGGCAGCACTCCTCCTTCTGGGATAACAGCCCTGAAGGGTCAGGGGACAGTACCCTCTAAGACTGGGAAGAGTGACCTTGGAAACAGCCAGACAACACCGTGGCACATTCCAGCCCCTCCACATCAGATTGTCTTTTCCTCTGCAGTGAGTATTTGCCCTGGCTCATGTAGTCCCGCACTGGTAAGAGTACGAAATCCAAGCAGAGTGTCCCATCAGTTGTCACAATGCAGTCCTCATTTGCTGCCTTCTCTAGACCCATCCCATACCACGTTACTCCCCTCACAAAGGGACCCCAGGAAGAGCGGTGCACAACCGCTGCTGCCACTGAGCCCTTCTCCCAGAGGCAGGCAAGCAGCGTAAATGGGACACGCTGCACCGCTCCCCGTGCCACACTCAAAACTGATGCCGTGATCTCCTTGGCATACCATTGGCAGTTCCAGCACACAGGAGGTCACTGTTTTGCCATAAGAGTAATAGGTATTAAAGCTTGTTAATATTCTGGGGATCGGTCAGGCTAACGTGGGGCTCTGTGCCAAGGTACTCCAGTCCTTAAGCATGTTTCTGCGGGAAGAGCATGATTGCAGGTGCTGGGAGAGCTCTGCTGCCCAAAATTTGCGGTACCAACTTGGGGGCTCTTAGGGAGCCCACAGCAGCAGATGCAGGGTTAAGGGAGCTTTTAAGATTTTTACCTTTAGAATTCGGTGCCTAGATTTCGCTTATGTTCCTTTCTAGGAAGTCATCGGGGGTAATTTTTCAGCTCAGAGCCTGTGAAAGCAAGAATAAAATAAGCAAAGGCCATACTGAATTTTACACATCTAGCAGCAGAGGAAGGTCAGGCTGTTGAGACGTACCGTGCCTGCCCCTGTAAATAAACAAGGGAAAAAACCACCACTTGCTTAAAGCTGAATTAGCCCTATTGTCCTCGCTTCCACAAAACAGCACCAGCTCCAACTCTGAATTCAAGTTCATGGGCGCTACCTACTTTGTGTGTCCTAAATAAACATTTTTGTGTATTAAATAACGTATTTCTGCATCAAGAATAAGTCTAGCAGTTAATTCATCATGTTAATCAAACACCATTCAACTCAGGAGGGTTTCCCATGAATACACTATAATAAGAATAGATTCCAAAGAAGTGTTATTTCTTCTCTGGTTATGTTTAGATCCTAGTGGACTCGCTGGTCCCACTGATACCTGGGCAAGACTTTCAGCTCATCACTGGCTCCCATCCTGTCACTTCAGAGCAGAGAGAGCAAGCTGTCCTCCCTCCCTGGGGACAGGCATACATCTGTTCCTCAGCCCAAGGTGCTGAAGACAGGCAGCACGAGCACAAGCATGCCAAGCGAGGTGGGCTAGCAGGTTGGATTGTAAGAGGGCTGCCTTGACGTTTTCTGGACTTCTAGTCCCAAGCTTTCTGCCCTTAAATAAAAATGCTGTTAGTGTTTATAGACTTTTCAGAGTTTATTGTATCAGCCTCTCCTGTGTGCTCTCTCTGGTATACAAAAAGGGGGGGAAAAAGCCATATATTGTCTTCTAGTCACTAGTCGGTCCTCCTTTAAGGACCTTGTAAGACACTTCCTGTGTATTGTTTCCCTGCATATGTGGGCAGCTTTACTACTTCATCCCCCTCAGGACCACTTAACAACATCAGCAAAGCAATTAAGTGTAGTTTTCAGGAAAATGCCAGAGGCATTACACTGTCTGGATGGGAGTCTCAACCCAATTATTTTCAGCTAGTTGTGAACTGTGGAAAGTGGACTTTACTTCATTATAACTTCAGTTCCCACTGATTAAAAGTCTAGTGTGTTACAGACGGTAAGGAAAAATGAAACAATTAAACTTTCCATCAATAAAACTGCTGCATATTCTTCAACACAGGGGTTTACTTCTCTCCAGAGAAGTGATTAAAATGAACTGATTGAACTATAATTTGATTGACTGAAGAGCTGCAATCCATTGCACTAACACTTAAATTCCATCTTATTGCTCTATTTAACTCTGAATATAAAAAATTACTGGCGGCCTTGCAAGACCCTTACGCAGTCACCCAGCTGAAATTTCTTGCTGCTCACAGGCTGCAGTAGGTTCTCTCTCTGCTGTGTGTGCATGATTCACAACGGATTGATGCTGAAACAGACATGATGACATCTAAGAAATTACATTAATACAGCTTCGAAAAAATAACTGGAAAGGGTGTGTTGTATTATCAAGTATCTTGTACCTATTATGTAATCATTTGTGGATTATAAACACAATTACAGATAAAAGTTAACCCAGGAGACTGGAGAGAGTAATCATCAGGTTATATGCAGTTGTTGCAGCAAAAATTAGCATCTTCTCCTGACAAAAAACACAGCCATGATGCACTGTCCCACTGTGGAGCTGTCTTCAGCAAGGTGCCAGGTGCACAGCTTTGCATGCAGGCATACAGATGGCTCTTCCCTTCTAGGAGATACCTGAGAGGCACATTTAGCCAGATGTAAGTTGTGCTGGCTGTGCCTCAGGGTGCCTGGATTACGGTCCAAAGACTGTGTCTTTGTACTTGGGGCATGGTTTTTAAGGTTTGCTTTGTCTACGAGACCTCCACCTCCAGAGATGAAAAGGTGTGGTAACAGAGTCATGGGCTCCACGCTGGATACAAACCAGTCCCTATTTGATTGCCTGTGGCACCGTTACTTACATGTTAACACTGTGGTCATAGGGCCCGTTGTTCAGAATTCTGTGTATCCCTTACTTCCTCTGACAGAACTATCAAGACATGAATTTTAAAGAACTAAGCTTCTTTACTAACTTGCAGCATGACTTCACTCTTCAAATTACCAGCAGCATTTTATGAAGTGCTGAGTTTCTGCAATTGCCACTACAGCAAGTACAAAACACAGATACTGAGTATTCCCTTGGGATTTAGCTCTGTCCTTAAAGGCTGGGAGACTGGTGATGTTTTTACTGAACAAGTATTTTTTTGGATCTCTTAAGCCCTTTGTAGGACTGGGGGGGGAGGGAGAGGTGTCCCCAAAAAAGAGCCCAGAAAATACACTACTAGAGTCCTCTCCGTCTCTAAATCCCAACTTCTATTGCACAGCGGTAGGTTCTCCTTTCCTTATCTGAGGGAGGCCCATGGGCTCCTTGCTAACTCTTTAGAGTAAAACAGAGGAGCAACTGGGAAATCTGTCTTCCCTGGAAAAGATGAAAGACAGCTCAGTGAAAAGGTGAGTCCTTCCCAACACTGACGGTGTGGTCAGAGAGCCAGCTCCACCCTGCTCTCCCAAGAGTTCGCAGACAACTGTCCAGAAAAGAATAGGGTCTCCTGACAGCCCTGCCAACAGCAGGACTTCCCGCAGCACTCTGGGCTGCTGCTGCCATGTCATAGCAGTGCCTCTGAGGTCAGCTGGGTGCTCAGGGAAAGCTATGCCCAGGCAGGGCAGGAGAAGAGTGTGGGGGGGGCAGCACTGCACCTGGACATTAATAAACCACTGGCGAGAGTGGGGAGACGGACATGATTCTGGCTTATGTGGTGCACATTCTCACACAGATCTCCCAGCAGATTATGTGTCTGTTCACCACCACTTAAAATTTTCAGATCTTATTTCGGTATTTTTGCATTTGCTTCACCCTTAGTAATTTATTTATGAATTTAGGATTAACAATTTGAAGCTTTATTACAAACTATCCTGAGGGAATCTCGCCTGCCTCGTCCCATTAAATTATTATTCCCAAATATCTAATTTACATTTAACAAGACATCAATTGAACATCAATAAAATAATAATGAATTAATAAACTGCAGCATCCTCAAAATACTAGTAGCTTAAATATGTAAGCAAATGCAGTGCACAGGCTGCCGGTCAGCTTTCAAATCTCTCTGAGATTATCTGTCAAAATCATTTAGTATTTAGAATGTAACAGTAAGCCATAAAAATACCTAATTGTTATGGTCTTCAATGAATTCCTCTGGTAACTGTGAACCATACCAACCTGTGAACCTGTAAGGCAGAGCTCAGAAGTAACCAAGTGTTCTATGTAAGTAAGAAGGCCAGCTCAGAACACCATAAATGCCAGAGGGAGTCCGTGTTTCCATGAAATTAAATGGCAAAAGGATTTTCATTTGGGTAATTTATTTATTTTTTACTTAACCATGATCTCTGAAAAGTGAAATGCTTTATTTTCCTATACAGAAAGATTTTTTTTTTTTCCGGACTTAAGCTTCCGCCCAGGAACATTAAAGTAGCGCAGTTCAACATTGCTGGTTGGGTGTTCTAACAAAGTACCAGCCCAAAGGACAAGCTCTGGCAAGTATTTCTATCCAGACAGAATGGCATTCTTTCACCCTGGGGAACTGCGGTGAAGGCCCCGCTGCTGTTCTGCCCAGTATCTCCAGAGCGCTGTTTAGCACTCACTGGGGGGCTGCTTCCACATCCATTTCCTAGGCTCATACGAAGCCCACATGAGGCTTGAAGGAGGAAGGGGAAGCACGAGTGTCCAAATTTTCATTCTGGATTTATTTTTTTAAATTCTTACTTTCTGGTTCAGATTTTATCAGGGCTTCAAAAAGAGCCTTAGATGGAAAAGCAGGCCATGCTGTTGGTAGCATGCTTCTCCCTGTCAGCCCACTAAGAATCATTAAAGCTTTGTTCTTCAAAATGATGCCTCTGAAGTCAGTGGAACTGCCTCAGCCCCTCACTTCAGTAGGGTTTCCAGGAGGGCTTTAAATGCCCATCTTTGGAACTGAAGCCAAAGGACAGTATTACCCTTCTGTGACGGTCTGATACTTTTTCATACTTACTCTCCTCTCCATCCACAACACATTTGTCTTTTTTAACTGCTCCAAGTCCACTCTTTGGATAGCTCCAGTACACAGTCAAGGACTGTAAGGGCCAACCATCCTCAGGCACACCACGTCGGTTCATGTCAATCCCATCTGAAACCTTAATGCTTGGGATGTTTACGCTTCCACTGAGATGTGCTAGTCAAACCCTAACAGAGAGGTTTCAGGTTAACATTAACATTTTTAATAATGTTAAGATCTAAAGCATTAATTACCCCCCACAGCTCAGTCAGAACCGCATGCGTACATCCACATCCTTGGCACATCGTTTATCGAAGTCCAGAATCCAGGACATCTCCTGTGTTCCTCCTGAACGGATCCAAATACATTCCTTTCTGGAGATCAGGACCAGTTTAACACAAAGAGCATCTGCCCGCAAATTTGAGGGGTGGTTCTAATTTTAGGGCACTCCACTTAACCAGATTTTTCATTTCCTCTCACTTAACCACACCCAAGTTTTGAAAGAAAAATACCACTCACCTCTCTTTTAAAAATAATTTCCACTGTTGCTTGCCCTCACTCAAACTACTCATTAACTTGAACAGGCATTTTTCTTGAATAAGAAAGAATAAAGTCTTCCGTTTCTGGGCCTTCTTTTCAATGGATCCTGTGAAAATAAATAATGTACACCAACCCACCTTTATTGAGTGCAAAACCAGTCCCCCAGAGTGACAGCTACCAGATTGTCTCCAGTGAGCTCTGTATAACCCATAAATATGACAATGAATAATGATCAGTCTCTTACCCTTCTCTTACTCTCTTGTGTGACAGACCCTTAATTATGGCTACTACATTATTAACTGCTTCAGAGGGTTCTACATGGCTAAAGATGCGTTCTCTTCTGGACATCAAAGACGGTATTTAAACCCTCCTTAGGAAAGCACCTCAGAAACATCTGCTGACGTTCATCCCAACAGAGGCATGCTCTGTTCTACACATAAAGGACAAAGCTTCTGCTTGCTGCCTCCTACTGCCAGATGATAAAGGCGTCCTGCAAAAACTGATACATCACTGAAAAGAGAAAGATTTCCACCTGCAAACACTGAGAGGAAAGTCCACCTCTCATTAAGCTCTGAAAAACAATTCACATTTCTGTTCTCTTAGCCAGACCTCTAGCTCCTGCAAAGTTCACCAATCCTTAATAAGCTCCTGACCACCAAGGCTTGCGACACAACAATGCTGAAACAGGATCACAAATTATGATTGTGTAACAAACCTGAACTAGAAACCACTCAATAAGGCAGTGTTCCACCAGCATCTATTACTGTACCACAAGCAGACCTGTAACCTTTTAATTTTTGTATGTATAGCATTTATGGGCACCCTTCAGGGATAAAGGTAACTATCTCTACATCCTTCCACAGCCAGGAAAGAGGTCTAGACAGGCACCCCAAGGAGGGATGACAGGGCAGAATCAAGATTCAGGTTTACACCAAGCAACAAACAATTCATAAACTATATATAGGTAACATGAATCAATTCTTACATAGTAATTTACTAGAAAATTAGTGTAACTGCCTCTCAAGAGAATTACTGGACAACCTAGATAGCTTATGCAGGTACACAGATGCAAGCTAAAGCCAAGTCTTTTTTTTTTCTTTTTTTTTTTTTTTTTTTTTTTTTTTTAACAAATAAATAAATAAACACCAGGTGATGATACATTTTATGATAACATAAATGTTTAGACTTGTAGTTTAGACTTGTTTTGGAATATGCAGTGACTTACTGATAGCCAACATCTTACAACATTATCTATGTGAATGTAATGCCCAGTGATTTAGTGATTCTTAATAAAGCTCTGGGCTTCTAAGGATTACTGTTGATGCTGCTCTTGATTTTAGTTCAGCTGATTTTTGTCCAGGCTCAGCACTGTGGCTCACCCATGCTTCCCTGGCTCCATCAGGAGTGGCAAATAGAAATTCCTACTTGGTAAGTCTGTTAAAAAAATTAAGAACTGCATATGCAGCACTGCCCTTATCTGTCCCCAGTCTGTCCATGAAACTAACATTGGTTCATGGTGCTAGACAGGCACATGTGTGTACTAAAACCACAGGTGCCAAGATTAACTTTGCATTATCCATAAGCAAGTTATACTGCCCTAATATATATACATACTATATACTACACTCAATTAAGCCTGTGTGTGTCATGCAGAAGAATTTTCAGATGAAGCTCACATGTAAGGTAAGTTTCTTCAGAATTTCACAGCCACATGGTGATGAAGCAAAATTAAGTAGATTTAAGACACCTCTCTGCCGAAACTTAAGTCTGTTCCACACCTGTACAATAACCATTACTTTAGATGATCCTAAAGCATGGCTGCATTTCAAGCAGAGATTAATTCTGCCACACATCAATTGTCAAGAGCTGTTGTAAGCAATTATTAATACACAAAGATGCAATTCTCAGTTATATCCTGAGACAACAGCAACACTTCTTTGTCAACACTTCCCTTTCCAAGTATCTCCTACAGACATCACATCAGCTACTCCATGAGCCGTGTTTCTCAGCTGTGGGAGCTCAGCAGCATTCCACTGATTTAGTCAACTGGGGGGGTTGCTAAGGATCAAGGTCTGATGCAATTCTGAGTTCACAAAAATCTTATGAAAAAGGACATTTAAATTATTTACGGTTCTTGTTTCAGTTTATATCCTATATAATATTTCTGATAAAGCTTTATGACTCAAAAAAGCCACAGTCTAAATGCAGGACTGCTAAAACCCTTCTGATTTGCCACAAAAATCAATCTTCTGTTGCCCGATTCCATTCTTAATGAAAGAGACAATTGAGAAACCTACAGGAACGTGCCTTATCGATTCATTCACAAGTCAGTAAAGCCTGCTGCCTATGTTCCCTCCAGTAAGACTAACCACATAGTGCTTCTCATGTACTCAACTGCAGGAAAAGACAATGACCCCAGATCTGTTCTGCTGGAAGTCCAGTGAGACCAAACATAGCCAATAAATGTAAACACAGTATGCCACTAAGTTAATGATAAGTGTGTGTAGGAGACAGAGACTTAGATTTCCTCTTTATTACGCCTTCATTTGAGCCACTGCCCTCTCTGTGAGGTATTTGCCCAGGACAGTTGGGCCCAGATGTGTACCTGGGTTTCATGGAGGTATTTGTTGTTCTCAATTTTGCAGATGGATTAAATAAGCCAGGAGGAGGCCAACCTACATGTGTGAGGTCACACAGTGAACTGTAATCTGCACTGCAGCAGACACCCGAATCCAATCAGGTTCAAGACCTAATTTGGCATAAACCTGGTGTGTAGCTGTACTGCACTATATATTTTATAAACATATCTTTCAATAATCTCCTGCGCTTCATACAAAAGCAAAACCAAGTAGTATGAACAGCAGAGTCTATACTGGGCAACCTTTCCTATTAAAATTCCACTAATGCATCTCAGCTGTGACCTGTAGTAATTTGGGCAACCTAATCAGGCCAGCTGCCCTGTAAGAATCTGGGATGATATACTGTCTATCTGCAACATACAAGGAAGTACAAGAGAGCAACTAGATACCAAGTATCACCTAGCAGTCAGAACCAAAGTGAACTTAAAACACAGATGGTAAGAAAGTACAGGAAAACACAATATCAGGAATAAGAAAATCATTCCTACAGCAATGTTTAAGTACTACCATTTCAACATACACTTCCAACTCAAAACACCACATCTGATTGTCCTGCTTAAAGGGAATGTGCTACACTTAGATTTGCTATCAAGCTTTACAGTAACTCAGGTAATACAATTACTCCTATACAAACACCTGAAGTATGGCATTTTCTCAGATTCATCCTGGTTTCACCAGAAACTCAGTCTTCTGCCTTCTACCTCCTGACACAAGAGATTTTTGAGAGCCCACTTCACTTAAATAATGCTAAGACTCTTCTTCCTTTACATATGCTTTTGATGAGCATACACAGACCCAGTCAAGCATAACCACTGCAAAATGTTGTTATGATTTGAGTTCCTTAGTGGCTTTAGTACAATTCGATGTAGCCAACAGCTTCAGACTCTGAGGTAGCTGTTACTTGGATAAATAAAGCAAGAAGCAATTTAGTGGTGTACAGGGGAATTAAAAGGTGGTTTGTTTTTTTTTTTTAATGGTCTTTACTATTTCTCCTAATTCTAAAATCAGCCAATACCCCATCATAAAAATCACTTTTCCTCTAGAATTGTCCCTCAGCAGGACAGTGCACGCTGCCACGTTATCGCTTTGTTCCATACCATATTTCAAAGCCATCAGTATGCGATGTGCTAAGGAGCACCACTGAATCCCACCATCAGAAATTAAAACAAAAAGTTTCAAAAAGATTTCAGAATCTAGATGAATATAAACAGCTGCTTTGAAGATGGGAAGCATTTTACAGATTTACATTTTAGTCTGTTTTGAATGGATAAACAGACAAAAATATGTTTTGTAAAGGAACAATAACATTTCCAGTTTAACACTCTCCATAGTTGGATTTTAAGAAACCAGGAGCCACAGAAAGAATTCTTTATATTCGCTGTGCAGAAAGCTTATGTTTCACTTCTGCTTACTACTTGAGGTCCTGAAAAGCATCTCATTTTATAACCTTAATAACTACTAGTGTAAGCCACAAGCTTTCTGCAAATGTATACATTCCCACCATCACTCTGTCACCTTTCGCACCCAACTACAAGGATCCAACATAACCAGGGTGCTATCAATGTTTAGTCAAGAGATTCAGAAGGTTTACGAAGGTTTGCTTTTCTGAAAGACATGGCTAGTGTTGCCAAAGCATTCATACACACTTAGAATTAAAAATGTTGAGAAAAGGGCTCTGAAAGGAAAATTAATTGGAAAGATTCATTCTCTAACACTGCTTCTTGTCACTTCGCTCCCAATGACTGAAGTGTTTTTATAGTTTTCTGTGTTCTCCCATAGTGCTGTGTAATTTGATTTCCAAATCTCCCCCCGTGACAAACCTCCAGGGTGTTTCCAGGATGTAAAGGTCAGAGATGAAGAAGATGGGGATGCGGTGTGCAGAAGCCAAGTCTCAGAATCTCTTGCTTCAAATCCATCACTGACACAGAAACCAGGAACAGTAAAGCACAACGTGTAGCTTCTTAAAGGAAAATAAACCATGGTGGGAACTTCCTAAGGAAAAATCAACCCTGGAGGGAACCTCTCAAAGGTCCCAGAGTAACTGCCAGCAGAATCCAAGTGACATTCCTTACATTAAAGGAAGACAACAGCTTTCCCACAGGTCTTCTTATGGAAACCAAACAAGCTTACAAATTTCTTGAATTTACTGAACAGAAGTCTTACACTGGAAAGCCCAAACAATGCAGCCTGCACACTTGGATCATGTATAACACTTGGTATTCAGGGAAATCCTCCTGTGCTATATTCCTGGACTCTTTCCCACCCTATCCTCCAAAGACATCTTTCCTCAGCCAGTGCCATAACTGCCCTCATATGAGCCTCTGAATTCCTGACCAAGATATTGCTGTCCTGGTCTAGACATTATATGACCTTCCCTATGCTGGCTGGCTCCGTGATGCAAGTGCCAGACAATCTCTATCTTAGGGTTCCCTAGCAACCTTATGTTCTTCTTTATTAGTTAATTAACATAATCACTTCTTAAGAACAACCGTGATACTAGTTAGTGGAACAGGCACTGTAACAAGTAAAACATCTTTAAGGAGAAAAATCAATATCCCACCAGATGCATGTAAAAGATGTACCTTTCAACATCATAAAATTCCCTTTTGAGGAACTGAAAGCATTCTCTGCTGCTTTCCACGATGTGCTTCACTTTTACCTTATTTGTTATTCCCTGTTTGATCAAGTTCTTCCGTAGTGTAAACGTGATCACCATTATGCTAATGTCTTCACTAGACATGCAAATATATAAACATTTGCATGCCAAATTATTAAGGTTCTGTCTAGAATGTTATGCCCCTACTCACTATCTGTATTTTATGTCTTATGGATTTCCAAACATTTAAATTTCTATCAGTGCTGTCACATATCTGCAAGCAAAGACAGTTTTATGAGCACTAAAAAAGCTGCAACACACAGCCACTAAATACTAATGAGATAAATGGTATCCACTAATGGTCTCTGTTTTTATTACAATGCAAAACTTCAACATATTGCAATTATCATTGCTCTCAGACTGAACCATACACACTGTGTAACGCCAACTTCCACCTCTACAGCATAAAAATGGCATTATTTGTTGTATATAATTCAACCTTGTTCTGCAGATGTTGACTGAATACTCAAGTCATCAGTTGTGGCTAAAATTCACTCTATTTACAGTCATACTCTTAACTAATACCCTCAATTGTCAGATATGCCAATGCATCAGACATTTTTCAAAGCCTGCTGCACTAATAGCATGTAAGCGTAGCACATGTCTTCTTGTACCTGTCAACAGACTAGTAACTTTGCAAAGGTAAAGCATGTCAAAAAAAAAAGGAAATTATCTTCTTAAGCTTCTGTGTTAAAAAAAGTCTTTAGTGAGTGATTTTTTTTTAAATACTGCAATACTAAAATGCATTCAACAAAGCTTACTCTCTTCTAACTGGCTTTCTGGGTTTTACCTTTTTAATGTTAAGTTTTAAATTATTCATTCATAATTAGAGCAGTGTCTTTTTTTACTTCAGCTATCAGAGAGACAAAGGGTTGCTCTTAGGACCTTGAGACAATGGAAACCTCATTGTGGTCCATAAAATTGGATGGAAAAAAGTCTATGGCAGAACACATGAATCAGGGGGTGGTGGGGTTAATTTCATCTCGTCTGTGCATTTTACTTGCCAGAAACTTTCACCAAAAAAGGAGTGCTAAGTTCATCTCTCAGCCCTCACGCCTGTTTATCTCACATAAAACAAGCCTAGGTATATTCCCTTCAACTGAGAATAACCTCCAGAAAGCTGGAAGGTTTTTTTAAAACAGGAGACATCTTTCCTGTTTTCATGCAGCTGGGTAGTCATTTGCACAAGGAAACCACTGGAGACAAAGTAGGTGTCAGACTTGGTAGCATTTTACATGCATTTTCTGACACTAGGCAGACAACAGAAACGTGCACACAAAATATTTCCTTTCAAGGGCTGGCTACTGAGAACAGCAAAAACTAGAAGACATTAGTGTACTTATTACAGGTACCAAATACTGCCTGTCCTTAAAAATACATTGCAATTATCACCCTTAAAAGCATGGGAAACCACTACACCTGAAAGCAGCAGTTTCTTTACATGTTCTCATGCAGCTTGCAAAACTCTAAACATACATGATTGACTACACAAGAATGAATGATGTGAAATAGACAGAATAATAATAGTACCTAAAGCTTACAACTGGAAAGGCTACTATGGTATTACTTATTTTTTCATCTTCCTTTCTCTGACAATAATCTTGAGCATGGCAAATGCTTTCTAATGTAATCTGAATCCACTAGTGTTCTAATATTCTGACTAAATAGGTCATTTATCAAGGATCCCAGTTAACTGTCTCTGTTCTACAACTGTAACAATAAAGTACTCCAATGGAAAATTCAATGGCAGTTTCATTTCAGAATACAGGATTTCTCACAAGAACTAATTAATTAAATATTTTTAAGAAAATACAGCTGTGCTAAATAAGTAAAATATTCTAGTTAGTTTTCTCAACCAGAGTTTAAAATAATAGCTCATTTTTGCAATTCAAAATGTCAGGGGTCGGTGTGTGATCATGTTTAATTGTCTCCACGCTCCAGAAACAAACCAGACTGACTGACTTCACTAAGGCAAGAATGAAATACTTGAATACATGAAAAGCATTTAATTTTTTAATTAATCCCTCGTTGTTCTTGAGGAAACTGTTGGGTAACTATAACCCATTTTGAGAAGTATTTTTGGACAGTCTGAAATGCCATCTTTGACAACCTGTATCGTTCACTGACATTCTTTCTCCTTGCTTAACAATCACATTGTACCAAAGGAGGAAATGAGCTCTGAAAGAAGACCTTGGACAAAATCTGAAGCAATCAACTTGAAAGAAAACATTGACTTTAAGTTTGTAAGTGTAATACTTCCAATAGCAAAGTAGCAGTAGGTCACAGGTCTGCTAATACCAAGCCAACAAGCCTGACCCATTTTTTGTGTGTGCTTAGCTGGTTTTTTTTTTTCTTTTATCCCACCTGACTTGGGGTTCACAAGTTTGATGGTGTAACTCTGTATGCAGCAAAGCACAATGTCATTGCCCTAACAGACAGCACTTCATTAAATTAGGGACTTCACTTAACTAGCTGCCCTAGACATGCTGTAGTATCAAGAAGAGTGACACATCAGCAGAGGCCACGTCAGACGGTCTCCACATGAGAGTGCTCCCAAGCTCCTAGTCCAGGTCTTAGCTAAATTAGGTAGTCTGAATTAAAGCCCAGGACCTAAACTGTCCTCCCCTAAAACTCCTGCATGGATTGTTTTTGTGAATAAGGATTTCTATTTCATCCTCCAAAGTGTATGTTCCCTAAGGGCACTGAAGGAGAACACTGGTGACAGCACAGCTGCCCCCCAGAATCAGAATTACAGAGGTTTCCATGACTAGTATGTATGTTCCCTTAGCAGTATGTGCGGTGGGTTTCTGAACTCATAGACTTGACTGCTGTCTCTGGACACCTTTCCTACCCTGTTGCTCAAGTCTCTCCTACAGTAAAAAAAGAATGAGCTCTTGCGGAGCTTCTCCCTGCCTGGTTACACACAGTGAAACAATGCTCCTTCGCTGAAGCAAGGAAAAAAACATGGGAAGCAGGAGCCTTTCTGTATGCCTTCAACAGGTAGTTGATCAAGCAATAAACTAAAAGCTTCCTGCCCCCATTACCTGCTTGGAATATTTGGCTATAGACAGTTTTGTTTTCCCATGTAAAGACACCATTTAGAAAGCACCTCAGGAAGGACAGCTGTCCGTGTCTGCATTCTCTCCAAAGGGAATGGGGTGGAATATTTACACCTAAGGCCATAATTTTTTAAGGTGTTTCTTATTCTTATAACAATACAATAAAACAGCTATAATATCTGGAAAGTTTAGAATTTTGTCTTGTAATCATGCAGATGAATAGCTTCAACCTTTGAAAGAAACTGCAGTGTGAATGTCTATTTTATTCCAGAGTTGTGTCTGAGCAGACTATTAATAGAATACTGATAAATGCTACAATAGCTCTTCTTTTTCCTCCCCTTCTGCTTTTATGCCATTGCCAATACCTATCCTTCCCCTGGTGCTGTCAGCTGATGCCTGTCTCATAACTCTCAGGGTAACAGCATTAGAAGAAAAAAAGAAATTAACTTCAAATAAAACTGCCAAGTAGAATTCAACATTATGAAATTATGGACTGAACTGTTTTCTGAAGTAGGCACATATATGCAGAGTTATACCACTAATGACCTACAAAGAACTTACATATTAAAATTTAATTACTATAATATTATTTAGGAAAAGGGGAAAGATACTAAAGCTGATTATTTTTCTTTTCATAGTAGCTCTGCGATTTTTAATGCCAAGTAATAACTAACTTAATCCTCTGTGTACATTTCCTGAGGACCATGTTTCTAGCATCATACATTGCACATAAAATCTACAGGTGTTCTGGAATCTTTGTAGAATGTGCACGTGGCTAGCAGGACATTTAACTGGGCCTCTGCAAATCTCACTAGGTATTCTTATGCACACAGCTGCAGTTGTACAATTCTCTGGTCTGTGTTTGCTCTTGTGTACTGAATCTGAAAAGATAAGGAGCTGCCACTGTTGGTCCTGTGAGTAAAAATAAATCAGTGAGATTATGGAGAAGAACATGCAATATAAAGACTACACAGTAATTATGAAGAAATTTTAAAAGTAATTGCAAGCTGTGCATGAGTACCTGATTATGATACCAACAGGTTTAAATTATCAGTATATAATTGTTTAGGTGGCTTTGTGAAGCAAATGAGTGAAGCTGTTTAACATAAAACAGAAGAGCTATCCATGCTATAATTTATGTCACGTATCTTAAAACCAGTCAGATACTTCACCTGGATTGCAGCAACTGCAGTCAGCATCAGAAGCAACCACCTCCTTAACTGACTGTTTCAAGAAAGCCACATAATGAGGTGCTACAGAAAACAAACACATTTTTTGTTCCCCAAAGCAATGTCTTCAGTGAGTCAGAGGAAACAGCTATGTCCTGGAGAAGCTCAGAAGGCTGTATCTGATGTTTCATTTGATTTGAAAAATCTGTATTTTCTACAGCCCCCAGCCAATTAGGGTCAGAGCAAAAATAACAGACGTTAAAGACACTAAGAGAAACCATTTTTTTCTCATAAATAACTGAATAAATTTGGGACAGACAGAAACGTCTCGATGTTTGTCCAATCTGAAGCCAATCCAATCCAGCAACATTTTGATGAAAAGGCTCCAGCATGTCCAAGGTTAACAATAACAGTTCTATTTAGTAATAAATATTTATGTTTTAAAATTATGGTGGCAAGTAGTGCATGCATGCATTCTAAGAATAGCCAACACTTGCTCATGGCTGGAAAGCTGTCTTGATGAAGACAATCTTACAAAAACACTGTAATGGAAGCAACGAGAAAACTTCTGATGTAGCATGTGTGAAGCAGAATATTAAAGGAAAAGCATCAAGTACGTGGCAATTTCAGTGTTCAGTAAAGCTGAGTCAGCTGTGGCTGTTAGTTGGAAGCCTGGACAGTAACAGACATCAGAGGAAATCCTGCATATCTGCTCACCAGAAAAAAATCTGACTAGTGGCAATTTCAGTGTGTGCACTGAAACAACAAAGGACTGGAGCCTGTAACTGTATTAAAACACTGTTACGGAACTGAAAAAAGAAAATAAGCAATGCTAATGGCTGAATGCCAGTGAATGCAAAAAGCATAGGAAATGATAAAGATGCAGTCAGTAATCATGGTGAAGCAGATACCAAAAGACTGAAGGATATCCAGGTAGATCTAGGAAGGCAGATAAAACTGACAAACAGTACACACACCAGGAGCTGATGGAAAAAGGGGGGACTGGCAGTTAAGATGCAAAAGAAACAAAAAGAAGCTGGAACATTTATCCGGAGACTTACATAAGGTGATTTGTAAATAATACCTTGACATTTTTAAAAGGCAATAATTTCTCTTCCACTATCTTCTTTGTGTACTTACCCACAGTTTTAGAGACTGGAGATTACAGCATATGTATATTAGTCTTCCACCATGCAGAAACTTTATTTTGCTACCTTTCCTCAGTAACAAGAGGTATTTTTATGTAATTTAGTCTGATTCACTGTAATTCCTAATCTTTGTAATCTTATCAAATACTTTAAAGATACTGGGTATGCTTCCCATAGCATAACTATTTCAAAGGATGAACAAACTGAGAGTAAATAAACTCAAGCTTGTAACTTTAAGGATTATCCAAAGAGTTACCCAGGAACTGTATTTTAAATGCTTGGAAATGTGCAGTTTCTCTCACAGAAGTCAGAAAGCCAGCACTTTTTACATCCCATGGCCACCCACAACACTACCTGCTCCAAGAAAACTTGAAACATTCCAATTCTGCTAAGTCAGGCTGATGGCCCTTGCAAGCCGCAACAGAGAAAGCATTTGCGACATTAAGCTCAACTCTTGAAATCTGCTTCCCTTCGTTCCCCCTACCCGCCCTGTGGCAGCTATGTAAGCAGATCAGAGATGGGAAACGGATACAAAATGGCCCTGCGCAACAGCAGTGCTTCCCCTCGCGCCTCCTCACCAAAACCAGCTCCTCCTACGCCCCTCCAACCTCCACTTCTTTACAATGGCTAAATCCAATAGTCACACACTTTCCAGAAGGAAGGGATCTACTAAAGGTCTTGGAATACTGGCTGTGGCAACTTGTAATCTCATACGGCACTTCACAGCTGTCCTTGCCACCAGATCATTCATGTGACTTCAGCAAAGCCTCCAACTGATGCCCCTGTCCTGTCTTCGTCATCTGCATGTTGCAGGAATGGCATTTGAGCTTCTCCTTTCCCCATCCACACTTTTATAACTATAAGCAAAGAGAAGCTGCCGCCAGTGGACTAGTGAAACTCTGAACTGCAAGCCCACTGGCTAGCATCTAGTTACGTGTTACATTCAATCTTTCCAATCTGTGCTCATTGCTAACAGGAGTTTACCTGCTATAGCCAGCTTTCACCTGGTATCTTCTTCACCTCTTCCTTTCCTGTTTACCTTAAATCCCAAATATGCAAGATGCCTAACTAGAGGAATGAATTGGAATAAAGATGTCTGTACAATGAAGGTTATGAGCGACAGATTTCTTCCCCTAGCTGTGCACTAAGCAGTAAGAAGCTCAATTAAGTGCAACAGTAAAGCAAGGTGAACTGTCAGATGCAGCTCCTCCACTTGCCATGTCTCTCCTAGTAACAGAGGTGCTGCTTGAAAACATAAAACCTAACTAGCTGGTATAATCTAACTTTACATAACCCGTTACGACCTAAACAAAATTTGAATAGTACATAGCCTCTGGGTACTCCTGCCCTAGTAAGATGTTTTGAGTTTAAATTTAGATTTTTATTGCCCTTGGAATGCTGAGATAAACTTTCAGTCCCACTGGTGCAACTCAAGAGCCTATATTAAATTTTGCTGTTCGTGAAGGAACACGCCTTCCTTCTATTCATTACCAGGCATGCAAGCCACATAATAAAACTGAGCTGGTTTTATTCTTACACAATGTGCACCTTATTATGGCCAGCAGAATTCTGCAAGAGCAGTTCCTATTAGCAGGTGGCATCACACAAGAGCCAAGAATGACACTGAAGGTCTGTGGGGTTGAAAGCACAGAGCTGACACACACGGGGGGCCTCTCAGGGAATGGTCACAGATTTTGTTCTCTAGCCTGGGATCAGTATCTTATCTCCAATTACCCTGTTTCCACAGAACATTTACAAGTGACTCAAATGGGTCAAGCTTACTGAGGTGGCATTGTGAAAACCCGACAGCAAAATTAAACATACAAGTTTTGAAATGGCCAACTGAAAATTTGCTTATTTGACAAGGAAATAGTCTTGAATACCCTAATATTAGTAATATGCATTATTATTTTTAGGTGCCTAACATTTTACTAGCTAAAGAAAGAAGGCATTGTTAGACCCAAGTCGAACTCTGACTCATGAAAAACCCAAGGAACTAATAAATTTAAAACCTCATTGTTTTGTCCCAGTTTTCTTCATCACTTCGCAAACTGAGTCTGTCCTGGAGTCAGAACAATTCAGTTAACTGGGAAGAGGGAAACAGGAACCTCTCTCTTGTAAGTCACAAGGGAAGATGCCCCCATTGCATCACCTGTTCAGTCATGTAACTGGAAGAAGCTTTCCTCACTCCAGATGTAACGATCCATAATGCTGCACCGGCCCCAGGCAGAATGATTAAGGTAACAGTCGTATTATGCAATGAAGCAGAGATCCCTACACATGAGAACTGATGCAAATCATCATTTGCTTCAATAAAATAAACTCACAAAGCAACTTACTCAAAGTTAGGCAGGTTGCAATAACCTGAAAATAGCCTTCGGGGCAAAATAATGGCAACCATGCCTATTGCAAAGAAACTAAAAGCGGTGTATCTCTCGGTGCAACCTGTCATTATCTTATTGATGGTCTCTCATCAAAACCTCATTCAGTTCCGCTTTTATTTCAAGCAAAAGGTTGTTAGCCTTCAAGGCACTGTGCCCATGCCACAGTTTCTGATGGCAGGAAAACAGACAGAGGTTATGCAGATGTTTACCGTGCTAAGAGAAGCTGCAGCTGGTATGAAATGCAGCGTTAGAGAACCCAACATTTTCTCATTGTAGTTCCCTATTGCACTGTTTGCTTTTCAAGGTGGTATGGGAAGGAATCCCTATGGTTTTAATCACGTTCGTTATAAGGGAAGAGAATCTGTGGTCTAACCTCTACCACAGTAAATTTAAAGGAGAATCTGTCATTTGGCTGATCATTTTTGAGATTTATATTTTGTGGGGATTTTGAGGTCGGGTTTTTTGCTATTTAAAAACCGGAAGTTTGGAGAGAAATCTGAGAGGTTGCTTGTTTATTTTTTTTAAACAGAGCCTCAGCAATACAGTCAAACTGACAGTGCTTCCCTGATCCCCTTTACTCAGAGTAAAGTTTGTGATTATTTTCTCTTTCTACCACACACCATGAATGAAAATTGCTTAGCGTTCCCTTCCTCTTCAGATGGAACTGGCTTAGATGGGCTTCTTTTTTTCTGTTTTGGGGGGCTTCCTCCATATTTTGGCTTCACTTTGTAGATCTTTCCAAATCTGCTTTTTCTTTCCAGAATAGTCTGCTAGTTTCTGGTCCTGGCTCTTCCTGCTCTTCCTACAGTATTCTGAAGTTTAATTTTATACCTTTTATAGGGCTTTTGATTTTATTATGTTTTTTGTAACTCCTACTTTCTTTATGCTTTTACAGACATTGTCTTTTCTTTATGCCTTTATAGACATTGATAACATTATGAATTACATTACACTGTACAGAAATAAAGCTCACTATAATTGAAATTCATTGCCATTTCCTTCCAGTTTTTGCAAGGGGTTGAGACTCCCTATGAGTTTATTTAAAAATTTCTTTTAATCCTCCCGCTGGACTGATGTTTCCTTTCAGAAAAGAGGACACTGTTCCAGCCAGAAGAAATGGCGTATCATGAAGGAAAAGAGGAAAAAAAGTCCCGAGTCATGAAAGCAAAGAAGAAATACAAGTGAAATAGAACTGAGAGAGAATTAAACTCCACAAACTGGAAGGGACAGAAAGTCAGATGAAGCTCTAATTGAAAGGAAATAAAGTCGTCTGACTCTACGTAAGAACTAGGCAGATCAAGGAGAAGAACCTGACCAAGGGAGAGATGAACTAGAAGACACCTCTCACCCGTTAGCTCTATTCATTATCTACCCTCTGTCTTCTGTTCCCAGTGAGAACTGGGAGCTCTTCTGACAAACTTCCTCTGGCCACAGTCAGTGCGGAAGCTTGAAAGCAAAGCCTCCAGTACAGGAGCTGTTCTCAGCAGGTCACACAAGCACTACCAGGGTGTAGTGGTGGACCTGCACTGTCCTTCCAGGGATGAGATCATTACCCAGGCTCCAAGGAACAGAAGATGTCAGCTCTTGTTCTCACACCACTGAGAAAAGGGAAGATCTGTACCTCTAGTTTGCAAGGTGACATATTCTGTGAGTGCTTCCCTTCTTTCCTGAAAGTCTGATTATCGTGGAGGCAAAAACCCACTTCTAAGAGCTATGCAGACTGCAGCTGTCTCTCAGTAATCAGAATACCAAATAACTAACCACTGTCCAGGATCACAGACCGCAGCTGCTTCCCTCACCTGTGCACAGCCCAGCTGACTTCCTGCAGACCTTTTTGTCAATTAGAGAAGTAAATTTTATATTCTATCAGTTCATTAACCTTCTTTCTACTCCTATACACCATTTTGGAAAACCCGTGTTCACAGTAACTGAAGGCACTGTGCGCTCATCAGAACAAGTGCTACAGAGCTCAGTCTGAGCCCACAGCCACAGAGCACCCTGCTACCATTCTTAGCCATTCTGCAGTGAGGTAATAGCATTTAAAACAGAGCAGTGCTGACTAAAAAGGTTGAGAAGGGTGCTATTTTCTGCAGTTATTCCTATGGAATACACAAAAAAAAAGCCTGTAATATTTACCTATTCATCCTTCTGAATTGGATATTAAAAAGTAAATGGCTTTAAGCACCATTGTGATACTTCAAAAATGAGTCCAGCAATAAAAAAATATAATTGATGTATTTTCTACTAGTTGGGAGGAAAAAAAAAGGAACAAATACCCCAAGGTATGACAAGTTTGCGGTATAGGTGATATATGACAGTAATTGACAACCTAACAACAACAGACTATAAAGATACCCTGAAATTATTTTCTTTCCTATGTCTTCCCTATCTGCTCTTCCTCCTCTGTTCTTCATCGAGCCAGATTTGCCAACAAGACAATTTAATCTTCCGGGTATAAAGAAAGTCTTCCTTGTCTAAGAGAAATAAAAACTTCTACTGGTCAAGGACAGAAAGCCCAAGAGGAAGAATTATCTACTGACAGTGAGCTATGTTTTTTTATCTCTAGGAACGGAAGCAGCAGTATTCTGGAAGAAAGAACATTGATTTAGCTAGAATGTAAGGAAGGTATCTTCTATTCGATGTATGTTGCTTTCTGGACAAGACCAGGACAATAGCTTGTATTCCCTGAACAGAATATCTCCTACTGTGTTTTCACTATCATTTAGGGAGAAATATTTTATTGCCTTATAACCTTAAACTCAGAACCATGAGAAAGTTCATAGTCAGTCATGAAGCTGGATAGATGCTTAGTTAAGGATATACCAACAGGGTAATTCTTCTAGGCCCTTATGCCATGTGTAACTGGGACAGGGGAGAGTCACTGTCCTATCCTGTACAGGAAATGAAGTAAACCATGCCAGCCAAGGAAGCAGGTACAATGTAAAACAGACACAGAAACCAAACTTCAACTATTGTGTAAATTTACAATCCAAAGCAATTTTTTTTTCATTGTTTTTGTTACTGCACTTCACAACATAGCAGTATGCCAACCAGTGTCAATAAAGTAATGTTTAATAAAGTAACTTAGTAGTCAAAGAAACAAACTTGCTAACTTGGACTTAAATGTAAATACAGAACACATCTCTTCCCCACAAACACACAACATTTGGCATCTTGTCAAGATCCACTTTAAAAGTAGCTGATGGCTGCTTGTGATTCCTTCTAGAAGAATGTTCCAATCTTTAACAGAGCACTTTTATCTGCTGGTTTAAAAATAAAACAGCCCTCATACTTCTATTATCTAGCCTGAAGGTGTACATGGCTGGTAAGCTTATGCTTAAGTGCTTTAACTTTAAGAACATGAAGCACCTTGTTGCTTTGAACTGGATGAACATATTTTTCACTTCAAGCACGTTCTTAAGTGTTTTGCAAAACTGTAGGCTTCTCAACAGAATAACGAGATATATCAGTATCTATCTCCAGCATTTCCTGAGGAACCAATAAGGGATACGGATAGCAAATATTTCAGACAGAATTAACATATTACTGGTTTCCAGCAGAGATCCTAATACTGTACATCAACAGTGTACTTCTAAACAAGAAAAAAAATTAAGTTTGGGAAGGAAAAACACAGCATGAACAACCTATACAGGCAGTGGAGAAAACTGGAAAAAGCTACCAAAGGAAAGAACTATTCTAAATTACTCTCAGGAGTAATTTCGACAGGAAGCAGATACACAAAGAGGTGGGGACAAAGTGAGTCAACACAGCAAAGAGGGTCTTCCCCTGACTGGCAAGGCAATGCTTCCTTACGAGACGAAAGGTGACTAAACCAGTAAAAACTAAAACATTGCACAACTTGTAGAGGAAACTCAGCAGATGAGCCACTGCATTAGAAGGAATGTACACAAAAAAAGGTCACAGGATGTAAAGGACTGTATTTCTACAACACATTACCAATGTTGCGAACAAAAACATAAAACTGCTGCAGCAAAGGGTTTCAAACTCTCCTGTGAGTGGCTATGTGTGGCCAAATTTTACCTTTCTTGTTCTAAAGTGCTTAGTGCTTCCTACTGTGGAACAGTCCCTCTGCTTCAACTTTGCAAAAACACTTTCTGCCGTACAGATGTGGAAAGCAGCATCTTTCATTACTCCTCTGACCCCCAAAACAGACACTGGGTTAAGCTGCAACCTGGCCCCAGTGCAACAGGAGGGCAGATTTCCATAGACTGCAAAGGTAAGAGGCTGAGTGAAAAGCATCTGAGTCAGACAGGAACTTGCCCAGCTGCACTGTGTACAACAGCCTTTGTGCTGAAGTATTCATTAGATGGTAAGATACAGTAAGACAGAAACACAGTGTGGTAGGATATGCTGCCACCGTTAAAGTAAAATGTGACAGATACATTTGGAAAATATAAAATACATTCACACAACTTCAAATTAAAAGAATGTGTGCAAAGCCAACATGAATAAACAGCCCTCCCTTCTTTGGAACATGCTGACACTAATAGCAGTAATCAGACCAGCTCCTAATTGTATCAGTTTAGAAACCAGACCCCACCATTGTACTTGCAACATCTTCCAGCTCTGCTCAAAACACATGACCAATAAGGAGAACATTAAAAACACACTTAAACATTGAACTAGAATTATCATTCTGCAGTTGATCCGTGATTATACAGGACTCATTCACCTTCCCAGCTGCCGAAGCATAACCAAAGGGATCTGGCTGCATTAGCACTGTTATTAGCATAAAGCAGTCATCTCCAGATCTGTGGCTACTGCCTTGCTGGCCCAGAGAACCTGAGCATCACTTTGCCTGGTTTCAGAGGAGCCAACACTACCTTATGTTATGACCACCTCAGCCATAAAAAGATATAAAAATGTGTCAGAAGCAAAAAGTGTATTTCTGTCCTTGACAATAGTGTTCTCTGTATTTTTCTATGCACTTTGCTTGTTTTGTCTTAAAACAGCTCCAGACCAATTCAATTATTTCCTTTTCCACACAGGACAAGCATTCAAACATTCAGTACCATCTAAAAGACTGCTGGTAGACAGAGGCAAGATGGTTCCTTTATAAAAGTTACTACCATTTCAAAAAAGAAAACAGCAGCAGATGTTATTCAAACAAGTACCTTACTTTATGTTACGTTTCAATACTTTGTTTTTCTTCTTTTTCCTGCAGGAAAAGTTCATCACAGAACTAGAACAGGTTATGCACCCATGCTGGTGTTGCACTGTAGCGGAGCAGGGCTTACGCAGAGCCAAGGCCTTTTCTGCTCCTGACCCCAAGAGCGAGTAGGCTGGGGGGGGGCACAGGAAGCTGAGAGGGGACACAGCTGGGACAGCCGATCCCAGCTGAACAGGGGGATATTCCAGACCACATGACACCGTGCTCAGCATCTAAAGCTGGGGGAAGGAGGAAGGGACGGGCGTTCAGATGGCATTTGTCTTCCCAAGTGATGATTACATGTGGCGGAGCCCGGCTTCCCTGGAGATGGCCGAACACCTGCCCACCGAAGGGAAGTGGTGAACTGACTGCTTGTTTTGCTTTTGCTTTATGTATTAAACTGTCTTTATATCAAGCCCTGAGTTTTCCACTTTTGCCCTTTGGATCCTCTGCCCCATCGAAGAAGGGAGGGAGGGAGGGAGGGAGGGAGGGAGGGAGGGAGGGAGGGAGGGAGGGAGAACTATTAATTGCAAACAAAGCAAGAGTCCTCCTGTGATCCTCTAGTC
>JANVCC010000037.1:3685647-3695834 GCA_025345505.1 Todiramphus chloris collaris
AAGAGTCCTCCTGTGATCCTCTAGTCCTTGAATGAGCTTTGTATAGAAATGGTATTTATCGGGCCAACAGATCAGGGAGGGAGGGAGGGTCTGTGAGGTGCTTAGCTGCCAGATGGGGTTAACCACAGCAGCACCCAATACCCCAGACCAATGGAACTTAACACGACCATCACCAGATAACACTGGGCAGTTTTGACACTGCAACATTCCAGTTATTTTCAAAAAACTACCCTAGGCATCTTAACTTCGGACAATTTTATCCTTCTACCGTATGTCTGGCACTGAAACTACCAAGTGCCTCCACAGTTATCCACAAGTCTTACACGAGCTTGAAAGCATGTCCAAAAGAATTCAGTTGCGTTAAGGACAATGAAAACAGGAGAAGAAATACTGATGTGTTTCTTGCAAAGTTGTAATTATTCATATAATCCTTGTTTTGTGCAATTGAGGTTGTTGCAAGCAGTAGATACAGGACATATTTCTGTAACAACACCGTTTCCTTGCTTCTGCTGTAAGATCCCACAGGCAAAATAAGTTGCAAGAATTTGCACTGCAACACAGCTATGCAAATTTATGTCAGCAGAAAAATCTCATTTAACGACCCACTGGAATTTTAAAACATATCTTGAAAACTGAGCCCTGGCACCTCTACTGCAGTAAAGAAAGATCCTCCTCTGCCCATTATAGAAAGAAGCTGATTTTTCTCTCAATGTATCAAAGCCCTTTCTAGCCAATGATGTCTTTCCACTGTGAATATTAGGAAAATAAATATGACTTTCACTGGTCAAAATGTTATGTTAAGCCTGTGCTTCAAGACTCAGTGATGCCTTAGCTCAGTCTGGGAAAACAATTCCATTCTGAATTTGATCACAGCTGTGCAATTTTTCATGCAGACAATAAGCTACATGCAAAGCTGGTAGGTTTACGTTAAAGGTGGTGAACTATTAGCACAGCTCTCAATTAGCTTAATCAAGGACCTGGGTATATTGCAGGAAACTCAGCAAAGATCTCTGCTCAATACATCACTGCTAGAGGCTGGCCACATGACAAACTGCATGGCTACCTGAACTTGTATATCTGTTGTGTAACGACTGCTGAGCCTCATCCCACTATCCTGGATAGAACTGGTCCTGCCATTTTGAGAAAGGTGTTTCAAAACTAGAGGCTGCAATCCTCCAGGTTGTAAGAGCAATCAAGCCTTTGGAAAGGCTCTTCAAAGACTAAAATAGTGAGATTAATCACTCAGAAAGGAGACAGCAAAGGAACAATAAAACCAGATTAAAAAGAGAGACGTCGGAAGCTTATCTTTCCCCAAACCTCAACAGAATCATAGAGAAATTCAGCTCTGTTGACAGCTGGGAAATACAAAACCAGATAAAGAAATGATAAACACATTCAGAAAGGAGTTATGAATCCATAACAATAATTTTAAAACACAACTCAACATATGCCCAAGAATTTGAGAATCGAAGTAGGAAGGAAATCTGACCCATGAAATTTCACGTTGTGCAAACCAGATTTTAACAATTGTGACATCAGGAATAGTACCACTTGCATGGGAAGGACACAATGTTTCTCCAGTCTCTCCACGGAAATGGTATTTATCGGGCCAGCAGATCAGGCAGCCTGACCAATATCCTGCAATGTTTTACATGGAATTTTGAAGGAAAGAACTGTTAGAGGGAGCAATGTGACAGGACTCAGCATTTTTATTTTTTAATGGAAAGGGAAAGACAGATCTGGTTTGGTGACAGCAACACCAAAAACAACTAGTAACATAGGGTTTTTATGAGCATAAAAGGTTCTGGATTATGTTAATTTTCACTACATTACCTTTTATAAAGCCTTTTTTACTATTGACAAAAATCAGGAAACACTGTCAGTACAGAAGCAGCTCAAGGAGGATGGCCCTGACTTGAATGACCTTGAAGCCCAAACCATCAAAAACACATTAAAATTTATTAGCATGAAGTGTAACAATGAAATGAGAATTTCCACTATAAGCTGGATGACTATTAATTGCAAACAAAGCAAGAGTCCTCCTGTGATCCTCTAGTCCTTGAATGAGCTTTGTATAGACAAAAATAAATAAAAATAGCACTATTGCTGGATGTCTTTGGCAGGAAATTTTCAACAATCCTGAGTGGAAATATAACTGGAATTGACACAGATATTCCTTCAATATTCCTACTGTTCAAAATATAAATTACTAATATGAACAACAATTATTCACATCTTCTGTCTTCATTTTGCTCACTCTTCCAACATCTCCTCCTCAGGCCTTCTGACAGCTTAGCAGAATTTCAGTCTCCCCCAACTTAAATTACTCACCAAAATACAGCAGGAAGGCACTCAAGAAGGTACGAGAATAAGACGAAAATATATATGACTTGCTACATTACAGTAGAATAAAAATTAAAATGTCATTCAAAAGTGCTAGGAGCAGCATTCTGCAAGGGAGACTCATGACACTGAACCCATTTTTCTTAGTGATTGAGGTACAAGAGGCAGGAGACCCTTGGGATTCTTTCTGCATGTGTAGATGCCTTTGCAATGCTAGAACCGTTCTCCAAGGGGTCCACACCACCACCCTGAAGGAAAACTCCCCAAACACAGCTTTTCAGCATCCCAGACATGTCCTGAGTTCAGGACAGCAACCATCTCATTTTGGGAATCCCACACTGTAAGAAACTAAGCATAATAGTTGAAACGTAAAATGGCTCATTACTACATCTCCCCACCAACACAGGCATAAACCTGCAGCATCCTCTTCCCAGCTTGTCCAACAGAAGGCTCAAAGTTGCCATGGGGGAAAGGGAGAAAGCTCCGCATGCAGATGCACACAGCTGTTTACACTGGGATCAATGCTGTTACTGATGCAGGACCACTGGAGCAGAGGCACCCCACTGCCCTGTATCCCAGGAAGCCTGGACCTGCTGGTGGAAGACAAGGGAAGCACACCTAATTCACATATCCCCGGTGCAGACAACACAGCCTCACATCCACACTGGGTTTCCAGCGAGAGTGTTGAGAGCACAGAGAAGAACAATGCCCTGAGACACAGGCACGGATTACTGTGAGCCTTGACCAAATCCCTCTTCCCCCCGCAGCAAGGCACACAGCTTGTTTCACTCTCCACAAAAACACAAGGCCTCTTTTCTTTCTGGGCAATCAACAAGAGAGGCCTTTCAGCAACTCTGAGGGCATACTCCATGCCTCCCCCACTGACCCTGCCTAAAGGGAGGCAAGGAAAACAGTTCTGTGAGCCCCCCACAGACCCCCAGGATGTCTGCACTATTGGGGTTCCCACAGAACCTGAGCCTTCCCCCTCTCCCCCTACACATTCCACTGGAGGTGCCACCAGAAAAATGCTCTGATCACTCCTCTCCCAGACCACCTTCCAATTTAAGTGGAGAGTCCCAGAGGTCACTCTCAGGGAGAGAGAGCACAGATAATGCACAGCTGAGATACATAAACTTCTTCCAACTTGCTCTCAACAGTCCTCACAGTACTGTCCCCACCTCTCAAATCCCACCCCGTGGCTGGCCCAAGCCGTCCCACTCCGCTCCCCTTACCTGTTGCAGCCTTTCACCTCGCTCCAGCCAGGGCTCGCCAGCACCGGCCGGTCTCCGTCTCTCCCTCCCTGCAAGGATGAGGGCAGCAGGGCGGGCAAGGCGCTCCCTGCCAGGAGCGGCACTGCCGCTGCCGTCCAAGATCCTGCTCCCTCTGACCCCGGAGGCAGGCGCAGCTCTTCCCTCCGCTCGACAGCGGCTGTGCCGCCGAGCCGAGCCGAGCCTGCCGCCGCGCAGCCTCCAGCGGGGCTGGGGGAGCCGGCTGCCCGGCCATGCACGAAGCCCTGCCCCTGCTGCCTCCTCGGGAACGGCCTCTTCCCAGCCAACCGACTGGGCTCCCGGCTGTACCTGGAGAGTAGAAAAGGGGAAATTATGTTTTGTAATGTGGAATGTATATTAACTATTCTGAGAGTTAACCACATTTGACTTTCTCTTCTTTTGGACCAAGCTCGCTGTCTCCTGATGGAGTTATTAATCTTTACATTCGCATCACCTGTACATACGCAAGTTGGTTTGTTTCTCCCTTTACAGCCCCTCGCCCCCACATACACCTCCTAAAAACCCAACAATTAAAAATGAAAATTTTTTTTCTTTTAATTCCCCTACATTGTGTAATTATATTCACATTAGAAATCAATCAACTCTGGTCATTACCATTAGTGATATGCTCATAAACCAAACACTAGTCATGCTAATGAACTGAACGAAACATAATTTCTTGTTGTGCAAACTGATGCTCAGCGCTAATCAGCAATAAATTTAATCAGACATTACTTACATCAACTGCAAAAACACATTAAAGCCAAGGGAAGAGCAGTAGCTGCTCACGTCTGGGGGAAGCGCGGATCCGCGCCCGACAGCAGACTCCGCTGCAGCACGGCTGCGAGGGCCGGGTACGAGGCCGCTGGAGCCCTGAGAGGACGCAGCCTCCCCACAAGGGCCCCCTCGATAGCGGGGAGAGAAAGGAGCCGGGCAGCGGTCGACGGGCCGGGGCACCACGCTGCAGGCGGGACAACCGCCAATCCCGCCGTGTGAGGGGAGGCTGCCGAGCAAAGCCGAAGGCGCCCACGGCCTGGCGGGTCCCCTGGCCGCCCCACAGCCCGGCCGGCTCCGCCGCTCAAAATGGCGGCTGCGGCCCACAGGGCAGCCCCTGCAGCCGTGTGAGTCCACCTGAGAGCGGGCGGGCGGGCAGAGCCGGCTCTGGCGCACTTACCCGCACGGCGCTGGCAGCCACTTGCCCCCGGGTCCGGTTTCCTTCGGCTCAGCCGCCCCCTCAGATCCCGTCCTCCTCCTGGAACACGCGGAACGCAACCGCCGGCATCGCGCCCTCGACAAAATGGCGTCGCCCGTCTCGGCCCGCGCACGCAGGTGTGAGCCTCGCGCCGCCCGCGAGGAGAACGGCGCCGTCCGCCCTGCGAGCCTCGTGGGGGCACCGCGGCCCCGGCTCCCTTCCGCTGCCCGCCGCGCTCTCCAGCCGGATCCGGAGGCCTCTCTACGGCCTTTCCCGGACCAGCCCCTCTCCCCTGCGGGCCGCGGGGAACCGCAATGACGGAAAGGGGCTCTTTGAACCACCGCCCGCCTACTGAAGGCAACCACCAGCAGCAGCCGCCCCGCTGCTGCCGAACGCGCCTCCCTTGGCTTCCCGACGCCGCGCCCGGGGAGGGCCCGGGCGGAGCCGCGGCGGGGAGGCAGCCAGACCCGCCCGCCCCGCCGGGCAGGAGGCAGGAGTAGGAGCCGGGCCACCCTCCCCGAGGCGCCGACAAAGGGCTCCCGGGACAGGCAGGGCGGCCGAGCGCTCTGGGGGCTCCAGTGCGGCGGCGGCGGCTTCACCTCCGAATCCAGGAGGCTGCAGCGCTCTGGTCTCCCGGGGCCCCCCGGGCAGACACACACCCCCTGCGCGCCCCGCGGAAGCGCTGCCCGGGCAGGGCGTAGCCCGGCACGGAGCGCGGCGCGGGGACTAGCTGCGCGGGCGCGGAACAGACAGGGCTTTTCTAGGCGGCCACGGCGGCGTTTTTTAACAGACGCAGAGCAGCGATTTGCAGCGATTGAGGGTGATAAAATTTCCAGCTGCACAATATTAATGAGACTCATGCAGCCAGGGGAAAACTTTCAGGGGAAGGTGGCAGGTTTATTTGCCTCGCGTTAAGGGAAAAAAAAAAAAAGGCAGCAGTATCATCAGCCCCCGCACTTGCGGTGCTCTCGGCCGGGAGGAGCCACGGCCTGGCTCCCTGCGCGGGCCGGGTCAGGGCACAGGGCCAGGGTCATTTCTCTTGCCACCCAGTGATTTTTGTTTCCCACTTCGTTTTTGGAGGGTTTTGTTTTTGGTTTTTTTTCTGGCTTTGCCCCCTCGCCGCGGGAGGCCGGGGCCGCTCCTCGCGCTTTGGGTGAGCGCTCCCGGGCGGGGCGGCGGCGGTCACCGGACGGGACAGGCCTCCCCGGCGCCACAAGCAGAGCGCGCAGAGCAGGGAGGGAGCGGTTAAAGGCTCCGGGGGAAAGTAATAAAGCGTCTCATATTGAGAGAGGAGCGTGCAGCCAGAGGGGCCGGTATCTGCGGTCTCTTGGGCAGGTTATAACGCCAAGTGAAAACAACCCGACAGCCTTCCGTTATTAACTCTTCTTCAATCGAAATTGTTTCTTGGTGCGGCTCCCGGCCAGCGGCCGCGAGTGCCGAGACTCCCGACGAGCTGCTGGCCGGGACCGGCCCGCGCCTTCCCCTTGGCTGCGGTGCGCGAATAGCGACACGCGTCAGCCGCAAACCGCAGGGGGAAAAGGCGTTTGGGACCCCGCACCCCGATGTGACAGAGGAGCAGGTGGTGACAGGCGGCTGATGTGTTTCGCTTGGAACTGAAGGGCCACGGCCATCCCCGGTTCGGGCAGAGCCAGGGCCGGCACTGCTCCCCGCCGGCCGCCCCTCCGCGAAGCGCAGCCGGGAGGGGCCACTCAGGCGTCCCCGACGGTCTGTTTCCAGGCCAGAACCGGTGAATAAAACGAGAAGCGCTGCTTATTGTGCTTCTATCAACACCCACACCGCGTCCATACACGCTCCCCCCACCCCCGCTTCGGGATAATGAAATTCCTTCCCGGGAGCCCGGGATTCGCGCAAAGCCGCCGGTGCAGCAGCCGGAGAGCAGAGCAGCCCCGCACCGCCGCCGCGCAGTGAGCCCAAGGGGACGTTTCACCGCTTTATTTCACATTAAAGTTTAGATACAATCGAAATCCTCATACGCACCTTTTAATAAAAGTAGTAATCTCTTCGAGTACTGCAAAATTATAGCATTTACATCTTTAAAAGACTGTAAACAAAATAATACTAGCAAATAAATAATACTAGCATCGAAGTATACATGGTCAGGTATTTTTAGACGGCCGTATAAAATGAGATCTGGTTTATAGACTATAATACAGATAAATGTTATAAATAGTGGGTGTAAGAGTTGGCGGGGAACTTCCTAGTGACGGGTCTGCTTGGGCTGCCGGCGGGGCTTGCAGGGTCGCGCCGAGCCGCGGGGCCCTGCGCGAGGCAGGGGGAAAGATGCGCGGCCGGAGGGGGCTCCCCGGCCCCATTGCTGCAGCCTTGGGACCGCTCCAAGCCTCCTCTCCCCCCAGCGTACCTGCATTGAGGAACCTTATTTCTGGTTAAGAAAAATAAAAGTCCCATTTAAACTTTATTGAATTAAAGCAAAAATTAATTTTCGATATTCACACATATATTACAGAGTAATAGTAAAAGTTCAGTATACTTCCTGGCGTTTAGTTGGGCCACATTGTACAAGAGCAAAACAAGCATCAAAACATTTAGCAGCCTTAAATTTCACAATCACTCAGAATTACATAGAAATATTGAAATACTCTAGTCAGCCTCGGCTGTGAATAGTTCTTCATGTAGAAATTTTTCCTTCTGCCAACCAGTACACAGCAAGAATTGCATTTTCCCCTCCATCATGGCATCCATGTATTCAAAAATACTTTGCTTTTTGTTTTTAAAAGTTAAACTCAGAGAAAGAGTCAAGATCAACATGTCTTAAAAACAAAACTAGAAAATACGCTGTAAAGGACAATGAAAATATCTAAAGTCTACTTGTGTGAGGCAGAAACCATGGGGGAATGATGGCAGATTACACCAGTGACACAGAGATGGGAACTAATTTTGTGGGAGGAGAGAGAAGAATATAAATGGGGGGGTTGATCAATTATAATGTCTCCCGCCTGTTGGCTGCAACACAACAAAGTAGTAATTCTTCAAAGCAGATGTACACAAACCTAAGCAGGATTTAGCTTCTTTGATATTTGAATGTAAAAAGTCTGCTGTCCACAACTCTTTAAACCCAGCTACTACTTGGAAATTCATAAGAGATCTCTCCCTCTTCCTGGGTGCGAAGTCATTTAAAGTGGGAACACTAGAAATCCAGAGAATGTCGAATACTTCCAGCCTCCCATCAAGTTTCCTCTCTCCAGTTTTAGATAAGCTCTGTCTCCTTTTTCCATCTGAATCAGGACACCATTGCTAGCAGCTTCTCGTGTCACATCTTGGTCTCCTGCAAAGGCAGAAATCACTGGCCACCCATTTAGCATCAAACTCACCTAAAGAGCAAGATAAAACAAAGCCCTCCGTCAATTAAAGTCAGACAATGACACTGCCGGGGCTTGCCTAGTAGGTGAAATGCTTAGTTAAGAAAGGTACTCTTGACAGCTGAAACTCCAGACCCATAAAAATGAAATATCATTGTGAACCCAGCTAAGGTACGTACTCTAAAGGAAGAAGCCTTTCACTGCTCTTTTAGACCGACAACTACATCAAAACACCCGGTGCATATAAAACAGGACATTGATCCTATTTTGAAGAATTTCAATAGGGTGCCTGTGTTTTCAGGCTATGAAAAGAGGTCTGCTCATACTTATTGAAACATGGCTTTATGTGAAACCTCAGAGACAGCGAGGAGCGGAGCCAGAGCCGCTGGAGTCGGCGCGTTTGAAGTATATTCAAGAGGTAGTTTTCCTTTGTTAGGCAACAAAGACAATATGCCACAACACAGTCAATAAGCTCTGCTCAGCTCACGTTAATGATCCCAGGACTTCTTGCCACACATTTAATAACATGCTACCTGCCCAGTCTAGATGTGTGAAGTCGCTCACCCCAGAATGGTGCTATATAGCTGTACATTCACCTTTGCAATGTGCACTGCTACGCAGGCAGATTTCCTGCCTGGAATATGCTACCTGGCTTCAGGCCGGTAATTCATTATCCCTACCTAAAGGTGTGTGTGTGCATCGAAACACATACAAAAGGGCGGTATAGGGTAGCTGCATACACACACTCAGCGCTATATTCATTATCGTATCCATGCCATAGACGCCTCCCTACACCCCAGATTCATCTGAAACCTTCTGCCACCCGAGAGCGGGTGAGGAGCCCAACAGGGGGCCGCGGTTCCCCCCGTCTCCGTGCAGGGATGCTCCACCCGGCACTCCGCGGCTGGGGGGCAGCCCGAGGCCCGGGAAGGCTGGGGAGGCGACGGCCGTCGGGCTCTCACCCCTCGCCCCGGGTCTACTCATACGGGCAGGGGCCGGTCGGAGGCCTGGTGGGGCCAAGCTGCCCTTCGGGTACCGTCCCCTCGGGCGGGGAAGCGCCGGGAAGTCTGCGCTGCCGGCGACGGCTTAGGGGCTTGTCCAAGCCCCGCCGCCCGCACGGCCCCCGTCCCCGCCGGGCCGTGGACTCGGGCCGCTCCCTCCCGCTGTGCCCGTGGAGCGAGGGGACGGCGCTTGGGGCTGACCTGAATGGTTTGCCTGTTGTACACTTTCACCACGTGAAAATTGAAACTGTAAATCCCTTTCCTGGGCGAGATAAAAGTGCTCCGCTCCGAGTCGAAGTTGCTGCCGATATTCACTAGTACCTGGAAGAGAACGGCACCGTCAGCACCTCCGCGGGGCCGCCGCCGCCCAGCCCCGCTGCCGTCGCCGGCCCCCAGTGCCCCCCGTGCCCCCCCCCCCTCCCGCAAGCAGGGCCCCGTAGGGCGGTGCAGCCCCGGCCCGGCCCCGCACCCTCCCCGGCAACTTCTCCCGCGGCGCGGCCCCGAGCCCCGCCACACCTGGTCGAAGTAGATGATCATGGTGCGGTTGCTCATCTCGGAGGGCTCGTGGTTGGTGCTGCGGATGGCGGAGAAGGCGACCTTGGCGCTGCCGGAGCGCACGGAGATGCCGAGAGCCGTGCCGGTGGGGTCGGAGGTGGGGTTGGAGTCGCACACCACGAGACACTTCCCCTCCAGCACGATGGGCTCCGTCTCGTTCTGCCCGCACGCCAGCCACGCCGCGCCCAGCAGCAGCCCCAGCCCCAGCCCCAGCCCCGGGCCCCGCATGGCGCCGCGCTCCCTTCGCTCCGCTCCGCGCCGCACCGGGCGGCACGTCCAGGCTCCGCTCCGCTCGCTGCCTGCCCCGCCGCGCTCTCAGAGCGGGGCCGAGCGCGCCCCGCCGGGTGGGAAGCGGCCGCGAGGAGGCACGGGAGCGCCGGCACACATAGCGCGGGGCGGGGCGGCGCGGGGCGCTGCGGAACGGGACCGAGCGGTGCGGAGCCGCCCGCCGCGCCGCGCCGCGCGGGGCTGAGGGAGGCGGCGGGAGGCG